>CM047879.1:868222-902615 GCA_026212405.1 Petrea volubilis
TTATAAACATAATTTTGGATTTTAATTAAATGATAAATATAATGTCTAGAGTTTTAGTATATTTTATAATTGTTTTGCAAGAATATCTCCTCTAATACATAAATTATATATCTACATACACACACATGTCCACATATATATACTTGGTGATATGTATATCTACCTATACACACACATGCCCACATATATATACTTGGTGATTTATATATCTACATGTACACACACATGTCCATATATAAACTAGTTGTGATTTATCTATCTACATACACACAAACACATCCATATATATACTAGTGGTGATTTATATGTAGTTACATGTACACATACATGTCCATATATAAACTAGTGGTGATTTATCTATCTACACGCACACACACACATCCATCTATATACACTAGTGGTGATTTATATATCTACATAAACACCTACATATCCACATACATATATATATAAGGTAGTTAATATTGTGATGTGTATATATTAATATCCATATAGAATGTATGGTTTATATATTTATTTTGTTATAATATTAGTTCTTTCTTCTTTTCTCCTCTATAGATCCCAACTCCAACCCCATTTTCATCCCTAAATCCTGCCTAAAAATGCGCCCCACACTCACTCTACTCTCAACACCCAAAACACTTCTTTTTTATAGTCTATCTTCCACTCACAAATATACATATATATACAAACCCTTCTATTTTCATCCATATATAGCTATTAGCTTTCGATATAGCCCTTTATTTACCCTCTTCCCCCCCCCCCCCCAAAAAAAACATTTGAAAAGGTAGGAATTTTGCTTGATTCCATAAGTCTAGTCGTTTATGCTTGCATTTAGGTTTAAAATACTTCTTAAGTGTAATTTATATGCTCTAGTTTATGTTCATGCCTTATTATGTCAAGTATATGCTCTCCTAAAACATAAAATCGTGGTCTTTATGTAAAATTATGTGATTATGTTCATCTAAACACATACCTTCACCTTATGTGATTAAGTAAAATTACTACTCAATAGTTGTGTTGACATGTGTTATGAATACATTTTTTCTAGGCAAAGGCATTCTAGTCCATCAGGAGGAAGGCACCGAGAGGGCATTACAAAGCTTTTATTTAGCTAAAGTTATTATTTTCACTCGTATAACAGCTTTTGTACAACTATGATTTTCACTATGTTGTACTAAATTTCTATATTATTATATATTTGCAATAAAAATATTACTGTTGCGCGTTTTGGTCCAATATATTTTAATAAAATAAAAGGGTATTTTTTCGGGTCATCGCAAATCGTGTCTAGAAAGAAATCCTCAGCGATTTATAAGGGGTGTGGGAAATGCCACCAGCCATCATGATGCCTTGGCCACTGTGGCAATAAAGCCTACAGTAATTATGGCAGAGGACACGCCCCCTACTATCATGACTTTTACCCGCCAGAAATCAATGGACAAGGACACGCCCCTTGCTATCATGATATTGACATGTATAGCAAATAATTTGAGGCATAAAATCTTAAAACATGAACATAGGCAATCACTTGGTATTTGACCATTATTTTGGTAAACCCAAGTTGAAGCCTTGTTTATGAAAATAATCTAAGATCATGTTGCCTAAACTACTTATGAGAAAGGTAATAATTCTAACTTTCAAATGTTTTTAGGGACAAAAGAGGGCATATAAAGTGCTATATGGAAGGCTAATAGGTATATATGGATGAAAATAGAAGGGTTTGTATATATATATGTGGGTGAAAAATAGGCTATAAATAGGAAGTGTTTTGGGTGTTGAGAGTAGAGTTAGTGTGGGGGTGTGTGTTTATGCGGGATTTAGTGTGTTGTGTGTGTGTGATAAAATGTGCGCAACCTCTCCCGCCTATTTATATTATTGTGATCAAGACCCAAAATTATTATATAATAAGGTCTTTTTCCATAATTACTGTATAATCTAACTAGGATATTTTCATTAAATGTAATCATCTTATTCACTACCCTAATGGTGTTGAGGTGTTGGCCTAAAATGATGATTCAAACCCTAAGTTTATAAGAATGCTCCAAGGATAAGATTTTGCTAGATTCACCAAATAAATGTAGGGAGATTAAGATAAGATATTTATAATCAAAATATATTTATATCTTATATATACATGTGTTTAATTTTCGTCCCTTCCTAATATGATACAAAAATGTATAATTTTGATACAATTTAATATATGTTAAGAATATAGCTATTTGAAAGAAATAATATGATAATCTTATATAGTTATATAATGTTTGAAATGTGTATCATGCATATATCTAATATTATAATCTTATATATATATATATATATATATAACGTTTGAAATGTATATGTATTAACATATTTTATATATATGCATATCAAGATATTTCAAGATATTTTTCTATATCAATCTATATGTGTATATATATAATATGTCATGGCCTTATCCAAAGTTAATCTTATCAAGAATCTTATCATAATCTTATCCAAATTTTATCCAAATCTTAACATTTAGTATAGTGAAAATGACACTGTCATAATCTTATAACATTTAATAGCTAGATTTTTCTAAAATATTCCAAACCTAATATATCTATATATATATATATATATATGAATTTTTGAAATTATGTATATGTATAATTGAAAATTGTGTATTTTATGATTAATAAAGAAAGAAAAGAAAGAAAAATGATTCCAATTGTTATAACTATGCATTAATAAATAAGCATAGGCATGTATCGTCAAATTTTTAAAGAAAATTTCACATAATACAAGTAGTATAATAATCATATAATCATCAAATAATAATATATTTAAAATGTAAGAAAATCGGGTCCTTACATCCTCCCCTCCTTAAAAAAATTTCGTCCTCGAAATTCCTATTATGATTATCTGAATAATTGAGGATATTTTCCTAAATTCCTTCTAAACGTTCCCAAGTAGTTTCTACAATTTTGTGGTATTTCCATAAGGCTCGTACCAACCGAATGGTCTTAGTCCTTATGGTTTGTTCTTGTATTCCAAAATTTCGATAGGCTCCGAGTGGCGTGAATACTTCTAGTTCGTAGGATAAGATACTACGCAGAATCTTGAAGCTAGAAAAGAACTTATGGAATATATAGGAATGTGTAGATCTAGGGTTAAATAAAATTTTAGCTAAGCGCTACCATACGAGGAGTGTACCTTCGACTATTGTAGAATTCTTGGTTTGGTTTATCGCAAAGACCTTGTCGGTTACTCTCGATTTTTCTCCTTGACCCACCTTTTCCTTGACGGTTCTTACTATATTTGGAACTTGAGCTAACCTTGCCCGAAATAGCATGAAAATAATTATCATGATATTGACATGTATAGCAAATAATTTGAGGTATAAAATCTTAAAACGTGAACATAGGCAATCACTTGGTATTTGACCATTATTTTGGTAAACCCAAGTTAAAGCCTTGTTTATGAAAATAATCTAAGATCATGTTTCCTAAACTACTTATGAGAAAGGTAATAATTCTACCTTTCAAATGTTTTTAGGGACAAAAGAGGGCATATAAAGGGCTATATGGAAGGCTAATAGGTATATATGGATGGAAATAGAAGGGTTTGTATATATATATATATATATATATATGTGGGTGGAAGATAGGCTATAAATAGGAAGTGTTTTGGGTGTTGAGAGTAGAGTTAGTGTGGGGGTATGTGTTTAGGCGGGATTTAGTGTGTTGTGTATGTGTGATAAAATGTGAGCAACCTCTCCCCCCTATTTATAGTATTGTGGTCAGGACACAAAATTATTATATAATAAGGTCTTTTTCCATAATTAATGTATAATCTAACTAGGATATTTTCATTAAATGCAATCATCTTATTCACTAACCTAATGGTGTTGAGGTGTTGGCCTAAAATGATGATTCAAACCCTAAGTTTATAAGAATGCTCCATGTCACGACCCAGAAAAATACCCTTTATTTTATTAAAATAAATAATAATTTTCACATAAAATTTGTACAAAATACAAGAGTTACAATTTTCACAAAATACAAAAGTAACTTTATCGTGTAAAACGCTTCCAAACTCTTCCATTGCGCCACTCTGATCTGCTATCTCATTTCTTTCTAAAAATAGTCACATAAAGAAGAATCAACACGATGGTTGAGTAGAAATTTCACTTAATCATATAAGGTGCTCATGTGTATAATATGTGTATATAGTCATAATATCTCACATAATATTTCACATAATATTACCTTTCGAGTCACTTATTAGTGACTCACTTATGTCTCCCATAGTACAATATTCCAACCGTTCACATCATTAATCCCAATATTCCATCCGTCCTCATCAGTGGTATTAATAGCTAGATTTTTCTAAACTATTCCAAACCTAATATATCTATATATATATATCTATATATATATATATATATATGAAATTTCAAAATTATGTATATGTATAATTGAAAATTGTGTATTTTATGATTAATAAAGAAAGAAAAGAAAGAAAAATGATTCCAATTGTTATAACTATGCATTAATAAATAAGCATAGGCATGTATCATTAAGTTTTTAAAGAAAATTTCACATAATACAAGTAGTATAATAATCATATAATCATCAAATAATAATATATTTAAAATGTAAGAAAATCGGGTCCTTACACCCATGGCCCCCGAGGGCATCCGGTCCAGGAAACGAGCCTCGGGGCGCCTTGCATGAGGAAGTAACCCCCAGGCTTACCCAAAGGCGCTACGATCTGGAGGCTCCAGGGCCCTTGCAACTCCTCAAGACCTAATAAGCGAGGCGAATGGTCTCGCGGTATAGGGGACCCTCGTATCGAGAGCAGGAGCCGCGTACTTGGCCTTCGTCTAGCACCCCGTCCAACAGGAAAATCCAACTGGCATGACTGAACAAGCCTGCTCTTGCCAACTACCTACCGCATCCACTCTGCACATGGGTCCATCCCATCTGGCTCCAACACATTAAATGATATTCCATTAATGCAATCCTTAATCATGAATGACCAAGATACACATTAAATGCCAATAAGACCCCCCATTAATGAGACCCGAGAGCAACCGCCATTAGGAGTTCCAAAGGGGACAAAAAGCACATGCCCATACGGCTCATGTCAGTGAAGTTGACTGACTCCCACCAACCATGTCACATCCGGGTGCCTCACTCTCATATAAGTACCAAACCGGCTCTCCACCCAAGGGTAAGAAAAATAAGATCTACTCATATTTCTGCTCATTCTTGATAAGCAAGGATACTTCTCACTACTATTCATCATCTTCTCCAAATACCCTATAACTGACTTGAGTGTCGGAGAGCCTACGTCGGGGCAAAACCGGCTAGTTTCACGTGTGACGACCTGGTAATCTTTAATATTTAAATAATTGATATAATGTCTTATGTTCTTGAAAATGTCATTTTCACATTTTAGTCAAATTTTAGATCAATTTATAATTTGAACGGTAAAGTGCCAATTTTTGAATTTCGATTACCACTCTTGGAAAAATTCATCTATTAAATACTTATGAGTTTCAAAAATAATATAACTAAGTATTCTATACTTTTATGCATGGAGAAAATCAATTTTGAATGAATTACATGATTTTCCAAATTTTAGAGGAATTTGACATTCGAACACAATTTTCGAACTTTCTATGTCCTAAATTGCAATTTTCGAAAACTTAACTAAAACATTTGTAATTTCTGGGAAGTATACATATAATTCTTGATTTATAAAGATTAAATTTCATAATTTTGGAATTTTTCTAAATTAATTATGAATTTTCGGATTTTATGCTCCAAAACCCTAATTTTATGCCCTAAAACCCTAATTTTAGGTTTTTAACAATAAAATAAAGGCAAATTCGAATTTTATCTAAAACAAGTAGATAATTTCAGATCTTATACAATTATGGCAATAAAATAAAATCAGATTTTGGTTGATTTTCTTTAGTATTTTATTAAAATATCCTACACTAATAGAAGATGAATTTCTTCTAGAATTTATACACTTGTGTGGTCTTCTATCATTTAGATTCATGACTCATGGATTAGGGTTACACCAAGGCTAGAAATAGATGAGGGAGGTGGAAGATTTCATTTAATTAGGCATTTAATTTTAAGCCTAGTTGGGAGATTTGCATTAAATAGGGAGATTTGCATTTATTAAAACTTGGTCCTCAAGTCTTGGCTTCTATCCTCATTCTCCACTATAAATAGGACCTCCCACACACTTCCCCACCCCCAAAAAACGTCCTCACACCTTCACACACTATACTCTCTCAAGTTTCTTCCACAAACATCATCCTTTCACTCTTCTTTACACCCCTTTCAAGTATAAGCTAAGGTAGAAACCTACTTTGATTTCATAAGTGTTTTCTTTCCTTCTTTTGAGTAGGATCTTCCTACAAGGCAAGCTTCCATACTCTTGTGCCAAGCTATGTAAAATACACAAGCTTGATTGGCCTTGAGTGATAGCTTTTGCCAAACATGCCCTCCAATTTTTGGGCTTAGAGATATTTGCTCCATGTTTATATGCTTTATTCATGATGAAATGATTGTCTTGTTATTGTGCTCATAAAGTGTGATTAGTTCTTAGGATTCTCTCTTGATTTACTCTTTGATAGGTATTTTGTGTTTGTGATGTGCTTAGGAAGGTTTATTAGATATGTTATGGTTAACTTGTTAGCTAGCAAATCTATGCAAATATGTTAGATCACAAATCTTACTATCTTTATGTATACGAAGTAGTTGTTTTTAAGTATGTAAACTAATTTTCTTGCAAAAATGGTATTTTGGAGAAGAAAACATATTGATCTTAAAAAGTGTTTAAAAGTAAGTTCGTAGTTACATAAGTATACTAATTTTCTTATTAAACATATCAAACTTATACACATATTTATTTTTCTTAAAAGAAATGAGATTTGTTATACATATACCAATTTTTTCATAAACTTCCATGATTATGTGATTATGTGATATTATGTGAATGGGCCCAAATGTGCCGGAGTGGTTTGGGTGTGTTCCGCCGGGACATACTATTGAGTAGCCGGTTTTAAGAGTTCACACTCCCTCCATCTCCTAATCCCCCCCTTGGGTAGACGGAGTGTTCTACTCAAGAGAGAAGGTCGTAGGAAAATATTCGGCGTATGCCCGGGATACGACCACCGGAGGATAAGGCAGGCGGGAGAAATGTGCTGGTTGTATATTCGGCATGGGTAGTCATAAGGGTCACTGTTAGGTGACGAAAGGTAGAAAAGTGCAAAATGTGTGCTTTATGTGCAACTATCACCCGAGCACCTTATGTAATTGAAGTATGTGTTTCTACTCAACATGTGTTGATGTTGAATATGTATTATGTTTTAGATGAGACCGAAATTGTGGAAGAAGAAGAACCGTTCGAGGCATTTGATTAGAAAGAAAGATGTTAGATTCCGCTGCGTACTCGCCTTTGGTTTTTACTTGTCGCTTGCAAGTTGTTTAGTGATACGATGTAACTTGTATTGATTTTGGCGTTTCATATGTACTGAGTTTAAATAGACTCTTGTATGTACATAGTAATAATATTAATAAAGCATGGATTACCTGGGTCGTCACATCACGTGCGTTCCTTCCTCTTTGATAGGTGGGCTACCAGCATTACTATCAAGAGCTCTTCAGGTCCCGACACATGGTCGACCCACAAATCGATCGCATCAATAACTTATATAAAAGTCAAAGTTTTATTTTAGGGGGGCGAAATTTTAAAATTCTAATAAATATATATACAAAAATGGATTTTTAAAAAATTGAGGGGGTCGGCCGCTACGACCAGCCCCCCTCGGCTCTGTCAGTGCATATATTAGTAATTTTGGCATACTCAATTTGTGTGCATAATGAAAGAATAATATAATTTATTGACATATTAAAATTTTAATAGTATTTATACTATCAATAGAGTTTTCAACTATTTTAATAGATTCATAAAATTAGTGTTAAGTAAAAATAAAATAATTTAAAATAAAAAATTAAGAAAATAATTAAAAGAAAGTAAAAGAAAATTATATTGAAAAGTAGTGGGAGATGGAAGAGGATAAAGAGAGAGGAGGCAGTGGAAAAGAGAAAGAAGTGAGAAAAAGTAAAAAGAATGTGAAAGAGCAGAGAGACGAGAGAAAATTTAAAAAAACAAAAAGAAAGAAAAATGATAGACCAAAAGTTTTACAGACCAAATGATTCTACCTCTTTATGTAATAGTGCGGATATATATATATATATATTTAAAAATATTAATTTATATTGATATAATTATAATATTCTTAAAGGTGTTAAATAGATAATGAACTTTGTGAACAACTGTCACACTAAATATAAATGCTACACAATTTAATTGGTTAATTTTTTATACTTTCATAAAAAAAAATTTATACTTTCATAAATTTTTTTTATATTTTCAAAAAAAATCAGATTTTTTGTTAAGATAGTGCAATAAGAGAAATAAAAACGATACCTTAATTTGGTTATATGATTTAATTAATGTTAGATATATTTTCTTTCTTATGATTATTTTCAAACATGATATCAATTTTACTTCTTTTCATATTATATAATAATTGGTGTGGTATATCTATGTGTGCTAGCATCTCCCAACATAAAAGTAGGGCTCATAATTTTTACTCAAGTGGTTATCGAGCACCGGCCTCTAAGGAGCCCTCGAAGTTCATTGCCCCTCGGCGATTGGCTAGGGAACATTTTTAAGGTGATCGCTTGATTGGGCCCAACAATCCTAAGGCCTGGGATGAAGAGACCTAAGGATACCACTCGAATGTAGGATCAAGGGATCATGTTCGAATTTCTAGATTCGGCATATTTGTAACAAGACATCTGTTTTTATTGATGTACTAGGCATATAATGCCAGCTACATCAGCTAATGTGGGCATAATATAATACTAGGTTGGCCTCATATCAACCATCTTAACATCACATCCTAATTAATATAGCTACCCTAGTTGTTGTGTCATATCATTGGGGGCGTTGGCTTGACCAAAATTAGTTCATGATGAGCTATGAGAATCTAAGGGTTGTTAAGGTAAATAAATCCACTCATAACACCCTCAAGGCTAAAATTCTCCACTCTAAACACCCCCTCATTTATCGGGGTAGGTGGGCTTTCTAAAATAACTTGAATCTTTGATCTTATTCTTAATCGATATTCTCGCCCACTTGATATCTGACTTGAGCATTGGATAGTCTTAGGCAAGATCCCCCTCGGTTAGCTTACATGTGCTTAGCCTCTTGTGGAAAAACCTAACTCTCCTCTCAAAGTCTCCCGTCCGAACTAACCACTACCCTTGATTTGAAGGGAAGAAATTGGCAGCATCATTTGGCATCTTCTACGGGAACTTTTTGTAAAAGGGAAGAATGATGAACATAATAACAAAGACCAATTTTGTGATTCAAATCACTTCCAATCCCAAAAGAAATGCGAAATCCACCAGCGCTAGCACTACCATTGCCAACTCAAATGACAACCTTCCTTAGGAGGGCCAAGACCACTACTGTGATGCCTAAGCTTGTTGATTTGGCCACCACCTTCAAAGTTATCCATATGCCCACATGACTGCCAAAGTGGTGACCATGCACTAATGTCGCTCTACTTCATGGGAACAATGCCCCTATGCTGGAGGAGGAGATGATTACCTTGTTGACGCCTCATTTGGAGGCTTAAAGGGAGTCTTTTTGGAACTCCCCAAAATAATAGTTCCCCACATCCTCCTATTGTGTATCTTTCTATTCGTCACTAGAAGTAGCTGATTCAAGGTATAAAGGCCTTCCACGACACTTCGTTACCTACCAATTGAGGCTCCATAGCTTCAAACTAGTGCTAGTAACTTCAAATTCTCGAGCGGTCAAAGGTCAAGAAGAAATTGACCTGATCCGATTACATGTTGAACTACTCAACCAAAGGCTAGCAAAAATTGGAGTAGCTCGAAGAGAGAACAGAGGCATGCAACTCATGTGAGCCAAATTGCTGGCAAGAATGTAGTCAATACCGCAACCAATCGCAACAGGCCTTCACCTAGAAATTATTGACCAAATAATTAGCTCCAATGATAGGGTCCTCTCGAAATTGCCTTGCTATAATGGAACCATCGACCTGGAGGTTCCTCTCCTCCAATCAAGCATGTCGTGGGGATTTACAAAAATCCAACCTTCCATACACCTACCTCCACGAGGTTCGACAGAACAAAAGGGAGTCCATTTGGGATTGCACGACGAGATTTAACAATGAAGTTTTTATGGGTCGAGGACCTCTGGATCAACTTCATAATTTTTTCTCTTTACATTATCCAAAGGCATGAAGGCCATATTGAAGCACCAATACTTACTCTTCCAAAGGCTAAGGAAGAACTTCAAGTTGTCACGGTGCTATTTATGAACTTTGAGAAGATACATCAGATCAAGTATCCTTTGAGAAGAAAAATAAGGATAAAGGGCATTAAAGGTTATTCAAAATGAAAGGATATTAGGCGAAAATGAGACAAAGCCTTCGCTTATCAAGTGCCTTCACAAGTACACATTCCTCAATGCCCCTTGAACTCACTTTCATGTAGATATAAGCAAGAAGATGCTAATAGAACTACAGAAAATCCCTAAGAAGAAAGGAGCTAAAAAAAACTGACATGCCTAGACCTTTCACAAGCAACTGGGCACGATATTGAAGATTGTTTTGCTCTCCAAGACAAGATCATGCACCTTAGTCAAGGAAGGCACTTGAAAGAGCTTAACGCCAAGCGGAACACTAAGCCATTTGGAGGTACAGGTCTCAATCCACAAACGAAAAAAAATATCACCCTTGAACAAGAGTAGGAAAGAGCTTGTCTTGACTATAACCTCCCAACTCAAAGGGTGATCTATATGATTTCTAGTAGACCTAATGGAAGATATTCAAGGTCCATTAGGAAGCAATTATGAGACAAGCTTGAGCAAGAGAAGGCAGAGCTAAAGAGGCTCCACGTCGAAGTTGCTCACCATGTTAACAACATTGGCTTGAATAGGTGGAGGTATTCACCACATTAATAGCATTGGGTTGAATAATATAAATTTTAGTAATAGTGAGTAAGCCATGCAAAAAACCTATTAGGAGCTAGTGAATCACCTGATTATTGGATAGTGATGCCTCTAGATGCTTGTTGTAGCTCATGCTCTAGTAGATAATGGAACCTTAGCAAATATTTTGTTTTGTTCCACTTTGCAAAAGATGAACTTATGCAAAGTCAACCTCGAGTCTGTCTAAACCCCTCAAATTAGTTTTATCTGGCCGAAATTCGTTCTAGTCTAGAAAATTACCCGAGGAGGCAAACCCTCCTCATCAACGATCTGGTAGTCCACACCTCCTTCGCCTACAACATGATAGTAGAGAGACTAGGTCAAGCAAGTTGCTAGTCATTGTCTTGACCTCCCACCTAAAAATCAAATTCCCCACTCCTAATTGGTGAAATATCTTGCAACGTTATTAATGCAAACAAATGCTTATCGGGCTTGCTTGAGTAGAAGAAAACTAAGCGAAGTGCTGGTTAGCTCGGCCAAACTGATTGTTGTCCTCGAGTGTTCAGAATCTAGAAAGCAGAAGAATGAAAAAAAAAAAGAATCAAGCTGGTCAGAGAATTTAAAAGATGGAGCTCTAGCTAGGTAACCCAAACTAAATTGCTTGGATAAGTTCTTATCTTGATAGAAGGAATGAGATGATGTCGATCTAGTTCTTTCATGAAAACAAGGATATTTTCATATGGAGCACCTTGAATGTCAACAACATCAACCCTCAGCTCATCATCCATTGGCTAAATATTGATGCAATTGATAAACTAGTCTTGCCAAAGAGCAGAGTCTTTCAAAGAGAACGAAATTGAATCATAGAGGTGGAAGTTAACAAATTCCTCAATGAATACATCCAAGAAGTAAAGTTCCCCAACGTGGTAATAGGTAGGGATGCAAATGAACCGAGCCGGCTTGACCCATGTTATAGCTCGAGCCTAGTTCGTATGTTTATCGAGCTGAGCTCGAGCCTAATAGTTTTTGTTCGTAGGCTCGTAAACCGGTAATATTTTAATATTTATTTAATTTTATATAATATGTATAATTATAAAAAAAATACAAGCCAAAATTGAATTTTAGTCAAACCCTACCTATTCCCTTATTCTCTCTCGACCAGACTGTCATTTATCTCTCTGCTCTCTCTTGTTTCTCCTGTCTTCACTGTCTCTCTCTCTCTCTCTCTCCAGTCTCTCTTCTCCCATTGTCTCCCTTTTTCCAGTAGGTTGTCTCTCTCGGCTCCTTTTATCTTGTCTCTCTTGCCCCCCTCTCTAGTCTCTCCTCTCTTCTGTTACAAGAGCAGATCCTCCCACTCTGATTTGTTGCTACTTCATCCCCTCCGCCGCCGCCATGGGTTTGTTGCTGGGGGTTTGAGAAAGAGGGCTACTTTCAGTTACTTCTCTCTTTCTCTCTATCTCTCTCTTTATTTAAATTTTAGAATGAGGGTTTGAGAAAGAGGGTCCTTTTTCAATGAGCCAACGAACTAAGCGAATCGAGCTGAGTTGAGCTCGAACATAGGTTCGAGTCGAGCTCGAGCCTCAAATTTCCCAATTCGTCGAGCTCAAGCTCGAGCCTTAAAAATACACTAAAGCTAAGCTCGGCTCGGCTCAGCTCGTTTGCATCCCTTTTAATAGGCTCAAAAACTCTAGGCAGTGGTGCATGTGTGACGAATTCAATAATCTAAACAAAGCTTGCCCGAGAGACCCCTCCCCTCTCCCTTAGAATAATCAACTTATAGATCAACTGTTGGGTGAATTGACAAGCATGATGGATGCTTTCCATGAGTATTATAAGATTTTTATGGCACCAGAAGACTACTCAAAGACATCCTTCCCTTTTGATTTGAAAACATTGGAGTCAGCTGCCGGTGTTTGGTGAATCAGATAATCAAGAATCTCCTTGCTAAGACAATAGAGGTCTACATACAATTGTGTACATCACCAAAATCTCGATCACCTCAATCATCTGGGGGTAACTTTCTCCATTCTTAGATATGGGATGAAGCCAAACCATTTAAAATGCATCATTGGAGTCAGATTGGGAAAAGTTTTGGCTTCATGGTCATTCAAAGGGGGATTGAAGTAAATCCCAAGAATATTGAAGCTATTCAAGAGATTGGAATACCTTAGACATTTAAAGACATATGCAAAGACTATGTGCAAGGGTGATAGTCCTCGGTAGATTCATAGGCATATCGAAACCTCCATTCTTCAAGACTCTCTTTGTAGTTGAGAGTCAAGAAAGGAGGGGGGGGGGGTAAAGACAAGGCAGCTAACGAGGGTCACGACATTGATAGGAGAAAGAAAAAGAAGCTGGAGCTCAAATAGATAGAGGAATGCTAGAACGCTCTCCTCAACTTGAAGAACTTTCTTTCTTTGCCTCCACTCCTCATTAAGCTAACTCCAAAGAACCACTTTATCTTTATCTTATGGTATTGCCCAAGGCCATTATCTTGGTTGTGATATCCATTTGAGAAAGGAAGCATCAATGAGTGTATTATATTTGCAAGGTCTTGCACGGGGCAGAAAAGAACTACATAGAAGTAGAAAAGTTTACACCAACCTCGATGCATTCCGCTCAAAATTTATGTGCCCTATTTCCAATCATACTCAATAGTTGTCTTAACCTATGAGACCCTAGAATCTGCGGACCAAATTTTTTCTTTTTATTTATTTTATGACTTATTCCCTTATAATTTCTTCTGAACTCCATGTAATGACATCATTTCTTGGATTTATGAATATTAAGGAATTACTAGTATTATTATTCTTATTGTTGTTAAAAGCCAAATAACCACGTTAAATTTATTAACGAGTTATAACCTCGATTATAAGCTATTAAAATCTATTTTTTTACCACGTTAACCAAAGTCTAGACCACTTAAAGGGCCCATGGCAAAAGAGGAAAGTGGCAATGAAAGGGTTGGGGTAGGGGGGATGACATGGTTAAGGAGAGAAGGGAAGGAAGTCGTGGAAAGAGAATGAATGTGGAAGCCATCTTCTTCAGATGTAGATGTTCCACCCACTTAACCACACTCACAGTTAGTCATGCCCCCACCCACACCCCTCTCATTACACACCATACACGTACACCTCACTAGTATAGAGAGAGAAAGAAGCAATAGAGAGAAGTTGGGAAAGAGAAAGAAAGAAGTAAGGAAAGAGAGAGGGACTTAGAGGGATAAGGCCAAAAATAAAGAGAAGACAACGGAAGGGGAAATTGAAGTTGTTTTATGGTTAATTCTACTAAAGTGGCAATCCATACTATTCTTATTAAGTTGTTGGGTTTGAGGAATTGTTAGATAGGAAGGGATGGAGGGTGGCAAGAGGGAGAGAGTGTTAGAGTGGCGACCTAAACCACCACGTATAGCCTTGTGCTGCCAATAAGGCCACCCGATGCATCCAATATGCTACGTGGGGATGTGCGGTTAATTGGACTGTCACTGGATGGATTGCGACCACCGAGAAGGAGGGAAAGCTCTTGATAGAGCCTACTCCGATGGGCCATATATCTGTGCCTCACGACGACGCGCAGGTCATGCATCTGATTGCCGTGCACTGTTTGCATTAGAATGCTTCACACGCGGTCCCGCGCGGCAATGTCTTGTAAGCTTTGGCCACGCTCTGGTATTTCACGAGTGTCGAGTGTGCCGCAAGCAATTGTCGTGCCTGACACATGGACGAATACTGAGCGAGCGCCACACATGTGGGGCACGACCAGCACAACCTGCAAGGGTCACACACAGGAGGTATGGAAGGACCCTGAGGGAGTGAGACACGCGCGAGGCACGACCGGCACTATAAGCAAAGATCATGCACACAAGGTGAGAATGGACACCTTGCCGAGCGCCATGTGCATGAAATACAACCAAGCATTGTACGCAACTGTTATGCCCACAAGGTGTTGACGAACATTGTGCAATGTTGCATGGACGAACTCCGCACACGAGCACTGCTCGAAGTACAGCTGAGCCATATACGTGAGCACTATGTACATGAGGCATGAACGATCGTCGTGCATGGGTTGTGGTTGAGGACTCACAAGAATGCCTTATGCGGAGGCACAGACACTACAAGAAAAAACGGTATTTTCGGCGGAATTTTCGGCGGATTTTCGGCGGAAATAATTAATTTCGGCGGAATTTCGGCGGATTTTCGGCGGAACGAATCCGCCGAAAAAACCTTGGTCGTTTTTCAATTTTCGGCGGATTTTCGGCGGATTTTTTTTTTTTAATTAAATAAATTTTCGGCGGGAAATTCCGCCGAAATTTTTTTTTATTTTTTTTTTAAATTAAATATATTTTCGGCGGAATTTCCCGCCGAAATTCCGCCGAAATTTATTTAAATTTTCGGCGGGAAATTCCGCCGAAATTATTATTTATTTATTTTTTTTTTATTTAAAATTTCGGCGGAATTTCGCGCCGAAATTCCGCCGAAATTTATTTTAAATTTTTGAAAATAAAATTTCAATCGCCACACCAAGGAGTCGAACCCGGGACCTCGCCCCAACGCGCGCGCGCGTGCGTACACGCCCCCGAAATTATCCCAACTTTTGGAGTTGCTGGGCATCGAACCTTCGACCTCGCGGTTGGCAAACAACACTCTTACCGTTGAGCTATGTTCACTTTGTTGACATAATTCATTACATTATATATTTATATCATACAACAATTCAAATAAAAATAATTAAAACTAATTATTAATAATAATAATTATAATAATAATAATAATAATTAATATTTTTAAATTTTTAAAAAATTTATATATATAATACATAATATTACATACATATATATAGCATACAAAATTCATTTAATTCTAATTAAAATAATAATAATAATTCAAATAAAAATAAAAATTTTAAATTTTAATATATTTTAAAAATATATAGAAATATTATTATTTTTATCTAAAAAATATTATTTTTTATTATTATTTTTTAAATTCAAAAATATTATTTTTTATTTTTTTTTAATTTTTTAAATTTTTCGGCGGGAATTTCCGCCGAAACTCCGCCGAAACATTTTTAAAAAATTATTTTTTAATTATTTTTTATTTAAAAAATATTATTTTTTATTTATTTTTAAATTTTTTAAATTTATCGGCGGATTTTCGGCGGAAAATTCCGCCGAAAAATTTAAAAAATTATTTTTTAATTATTTTTTATTTAAAAAATGTAATTTTTTATTTATTTTTAATTTTTTTAAATTTATCGGCGGATTTTCGGCGGAAAATTCCGCTGAAAAATTTAAAAAATTATTTTTTAATTATTTTTTATTTAAAAAATGTAATTTTTTATTTATTTTTAATTTTTTTAAATTTTTCGGCGGATTTTCGGCGGAAAATTCCGCCGAAAAATTTAAAAAATTATTTTTTAATTATTTTTTATTTAAAAAATATAATTTTTTATTTATTTTTAATTTTTTAAATTTATCGGCGGATTTTCGGCGGAAAATTCCGCCGAAAAATTTAAAAAATTATTTTTTAATTATTTTTTATTTAAAAAATATAATTTTTTATTTTTTTTATTTTTTTTAAATTTTCGGCGGAATTTTCGGCCGAAAATCCGCCGAAAAATTAAAAACAAAATATTTTTTATTTATTTTTAAGTTCAAAATTATTATTTTTTATTTATTTTTAATTTTTTAAATTTTTCGGCGGGAATTTCCGCCGAAAATTTTTAAAATTTGTTTTTATTTTTTTTTTAATTTTCCGCCGAAATTCCGCCGAAAAATTTCGGCGGAATATTCCGCCGAAAAATTCCGCCGAAAATTATGCGTTTTCTTGTAGTGAGAGAGACAAACTCCACGCATGAGCACTGCACAAGATATGATTGAGTCCCAAGCACGAGCACTGTACGCACGACGCATGGACAGTTGTCACATACGAGTCGCGACCAAGTACTCACAAGAATGCCTCATGCCGAGGCATGAAGAGATAAGACCTGCCACGAGCTTGATAGGATTTGGTTGTGCACAGGATAACTCCCATATGGGACTTGGGCTTTGCGCTCAGCAGGGTACTGCTTATGTGCCCAAGTTGTGCGTAAGGGACGAGCAAGGGTGCGTGCACACCTCAACGTATGCACGCTAAGCACGACACCAATTTGCACACACGCGTGCACATCCAAACAAAATGAGCATGCATTGAGGCAAGCTTTGTAATGCAAGGTGGTCGAGTTCATAGGCACTATGTTGGGAAAAATGGACGAAGAATTATGATGTGCATACTTGAGCATAGAACTTAAGAAGCTAGGTCGTTTAGTTACAAATTTGTAAATTATCAATATTATGAATAATTTGAGTATTACTTCCTAGCTAATAAATGAATTTGTGCAATCTTAGGTCAAGGCACTCAGGAGTAAGGCACGAACAAGCACGCACCACCCCAAGCGTAGTGGTTTGTCTAACTTAGTGGGGTCGAATAGACCACCGTATGCATGATTGCATTTACTGTTAATATAAAATACTCTGTTATGCATGCTATCTCCGTGTCTTGCTGATAGTGTGATAATTGTTATGCATTTACAAAAAATGATTTATGAAGATAACTTTACTGTGATTTTTGAAAGTTCCATGAACACAAAGGGTCATATCAAGCTTTGAGTTATGCAAAGTTAAGTCTAGCTTTTACCAAGAAATAAGCATGTGTTTTTAACTTAGACAAGCTCCAGAATTTAGAAACTACTACGATATGGAATCATTTTAAAAACAAGGACCCACCTAACTAAGTTTAAAGGTTAGTAAGATCCTCCGAACCGGGGTTAAAGGTTAGGCTCCTATTTGGGGTTATGTAGCAGAGGCCCTCATAACTAGGGTTAAAGTTAGGGCTTGATCAAGCTAGCTGTCAGGGATTTCCAAACTTCTAGGCATGTAAATTATTATAATTATGTGAATTTCTTGCATTACATGTTTGGTGTCTTAATTGTGGAAACTTTAGATGCTTATCCTTCATTGCATGTTTATTTAATTTCGGTATGGGTGGATAACCTTTACTGAGCAAAGTTGTCGCTTACTCATTCCGAACTCATAATTTGTAGAACTAAGCCTGGAGAGAGGCAATGAGACATACTTTTGGGGATGGAGAACAACGGAGGCTTGGAATAGCCCATTCTTCATATGTGTTTAATTTATTTCAAGAATTGCAAGAACAACAACTCTTGTAAAGGAATTTTAAAAATGAGTTGAGCATGGCTTTGACCCATGTAATACTAAATATTTTTTTGCCATGTATTATGAGATTCTTATGTAATGAACGTTCTAAATTGTGATTTTTGTATGATGTTCTAGACTGCTGCCATGTTACGGGCGCGGCGTGTGACACTCAAGGTGGTTTGCTAACCCAAATTGAAATGAATCCTAGGGAGTTTACCAACGCAGTTAGCTTGAGTACTGGGCGAGAACTGGAAAAAGCACCCAAAAAAGTACGAAGGAAGAGCAGGATAAGCAATCTGTTTATGGGAAGGATACAAAAAGAAGAAAATCTTGTGGTTTAAGAAAAGAGGGTGGACAAAGTGAAGGCCTATGTTCCTCGAGTTCCAATCCTGTTGAGATTAATCAATCACTAATTGGACAAAGAATTTGGCAAGTTCATTGATATGCTCAAACGAATTGAGATCAACATACCCTTATTGGAGGCACTTGCACAAATGATGAATTATGTGAAGTTCTTGAAGGGAATTTTGTCCAATAAGAAGAAACTCAAGGATTTCTCCATAGTCACCCTCACCAAGGAATGCAGTGCGATGACTTTGAACTTGCAAAACATGTTGCCACTAAAGGTGAAAGATCTATGGAGTTTTTCTATCCATTGCACTATTGGCAAATTGAACTTCGATAATGCATTAAGTGATTTGGGAGCTAGTGTAAGTCTAGTTCCATTGTCTAGTGTAGGAAACTTTGCTTAGTGATTTAAAGCTTACTACGGTGACTTTGCGACTTGTAGACAACTCAATTAAGAATCCAATGGGACTCCTTGAGAACGCATTGGTGAAAGTGGGCAAATTCTTTTTTTCTAATGATTTTCTTGTACTGGATATGAAGAAATGTCGAGAGTTGCCATTGATTTTGGGACGACCATTCATAGTCACCACGAGAGCAAACATTGATGTCAAGAGTGGGAAATTGATGCTAAAGGTTGAATACGAAGAGATCCATTTAACAGTTTGTAAGCCTAAGAAAGCCCCATTAACCATGGAAACACCTAAGCCACTCAAAGTAATCACAAAGCACACTTATGAACCACCCTCACATCAAGAAATGCAGTAATTGATAAGTCCGTAATTATACTTAATTTTGGTGTTTATTTTGTCGGCATTATCACCAATTTTTCTCTATTTGAGCCTTATTATGCATAAATTTGAGTTAAATAGTTGTTTTGTAGGTGAGATGGGAAAAATACCATAAAGCGGCATGGAAAGTGGAATCAAAAGCTGCATATTTATGCAAAATATTTTGAGTAACAACCTAACAAGAATGCATACGTGCATGAGGCATTTTGAGTACTTACCCAGTTTCAGCCATTTGAAGGGAATTTTGAGTACTTACGCAAAATCCACGACAAAAATTTAAGACTTTCCTTGTTTGACTAGGACTCTATTTAGGAAAGATCTTTTAGGTAATTTTCTGCCCTTTTTGAGGCCATATACAGAGGGAAACAAGAGGCACACATTTTTTTATCTACTGTGGCACCCCTCCCGCTAGGATCTTCCTATACGGTTGGAGGCCACCGACGATCGCATTGAGCACAAATTTTGGAATTCATACCCAATACGAACGCCTAACTTAACAATACGCAGTGGAGGTAGAGTAAAATATGCAATATGGATAATATATATAACTATATTTAGTACAACCAAGTAGCGCAACATCAAAATAGCCAACTAGTGGCATCAAGTAGCAAATTACAGATTATAAAGCAAGACAAAGCAAAATGAAGTTTTAATATACAACTGGAGGAGCGGCTACCATCCTATGTACTCCCATTATTCTGATTCTGAGGCAATGAACAGAAAGAAACGAGGGGTTAAGTCCAAATGACTTAGTGAGGCCACATTTAGATAGATATATAATTGATTGAAAATGAGACTCAAAACAGTTAAATCATAATAAAGTGCACGTAGTGTGAAATGTAACTTGATAATAATAACTGAACTGAGTAATACGGACAGTGAGCCCAAGACGGAGTCTCCAACCTTATGACTACCCAAAACAGATAAATCATAATAGAAACCCTTATGCCTCCCTTGTCGAGAAGCCACCTCGACATTAAACGAGACGGAGATGTATCACGCGTCCGTGCAATACATCGCTCCAATCCCTACTACAGTCATCCTCCGGCTGTACGTAGAAATTGGTTTCACGGAATGGTATCATATAAAAGGTTCCATCGACGGTCCGTTCCGCCCGATAAAATTCCTCTTATAAGTACTTGGGCCCAAACTTCCCAAGGGCGTCCCCAAGGGTAAACGGAAATATAACGAAACAGATATGGCTCACAACTTGTCAACAAAGCAATAACTTATTTTTTTACACCTGGGATACATAGAAATATAATTAAAATATGATATCCCAAAGGTGTCAAAAATCATTTCGGGACAGATACAACTGGCAATATCAGAGAATGCAATATTTTTGAAAATAACTTGTCTTGTATGTATGAAAAACATTTTCCGAAAGATTTGATGGCATAAATTTAATACGGTAGGCTATACGAATAATATTTATATCATATAGTTCAAAGCCCCAGAAAGGAATTGACAAAGCACTCACCTTAGGAGTTTATCAAGTTTATAGATTTGTTTCGGCTAGATCAACTTGACTTCCTCCTTCAAGAGTACGTGAGGGAAATAAGGGAGTATGTGGAAGGTTATTAGGTATATATGGATTAAAATAGAAGGGCTTGTGTGTACATATATGTGGGTGGAAGATAGGCTATAAATAGGAAGTGTTTTGGGTGTTGAGAGTAGAGTAAGTGAGGGGGTGTGTTTTTAGGCGGGATTTGTGTGTTTGTGGAAGAAAATAGAGAGAGTATAGTGTGTGTATGTGTGAGGACGTTTTGGGGATGGGGAAGTGTGTGGGAGGTCCTATTTATAGTGGAGAATGAGGGTAGAAGGCAAGACTTGGGGACCAAGGTTTAATAAATGCAAATCTTTCCATTTAATGCAAATCTCCCAACTAGGCATAGAATTAAATGCCAAATTAAATGAAATCTTCCACCTCCCTCCTCTATTCTAGCCTTGGTGTAACCCTAATCCATGAGTCATGAATCTAGATGAATGGAAGACCACACAAATGCACAATTTCTAGAAGAAATTCATCTTATATTAGTGTAGGATATTTTAATAAAATATTAACACAAAATCAAATAAAATCAAATAAAATCTAATAAAATCTGATTTTAATTGTCCTCATCTTATAAAATCTGAAATCATATCTTTATTTTATTAAAAATTCGAATTTGTATTTATTTATTTTGTAAAAACTGAAAATTAGGGTTTTAGGGCATAAATTAGGGTTTTTGGGCATAAAATCCGAAAATTCATAATTAATTTAGAAAAATTCCAAAATTATGAAATTTAATGTTTATAAATCTGAAATTATATGTATATTTTCCAGAAATTAAAAATGTTTTAGTTATATTTTCGAAAATTTCAATTTAGGACATAAGATTTCGAAAATTGTGTTAGAATATCAAATTCGTTTAAAATTTGGAAAATCATGTAATTATCACCTCACATAATTCATATATAAAAGAAGGATCATACAAAACATGAAATATTAGTAAGCATGCGTGTATATTATAAGAACCGGTTTATATAGTTTTTAGACCAAAAATCGGGATGTCACAACTCTCCCCCCCCTTAAAAGAATCTGGTCCCCAGATTCTTACCTGATTGAATAGCTCCGGATAACATTTACGTATTTTCTCTTCAGGTTCCCAAGTTGCCTCTTCGATTTGATGGTTTTGCCATAGTACCTTGACGAGTGGAATTTTCCGATTTCTTAACTCTTGGAACTTTCGATCTAAAATGCGAATAGGTTTTTCTGTATAGGTAAGGTTAGGTTCAAGGGGTATGTTTTCAGGTGGAAGGATATGGGTTTCATCAGGGTAGTATTTTCGGAGCTGAGATACGTGAAATACGTTATGGATTCCTGTTAGGCTAGGTGGTAAGTCTAGTCGATATGCGACTTCTCCTATTCGCTCTATGATCTCAAATGGTCCAACATACCTGGGATTCAATTTTCCTCCTTTACCAATCCTTGTAAATCCCTTCCTTGGAGAGACTTTAAGGAATACTCGATCCCCGACTTCAAACTCCAGTTTTCTTCGTCGCTTGTCTGCATAACTCTTTTGTCGATCTTGGGCAGCCTTCATCTTTTGTTTGATAATTTGCACTTTGTCAATTGCATCTTGGATGAGTTCAGGTCGTACTGCTCTATGTATTCCATCCTTTGTCCACCTCCATTCATCCAAGTCCCAATATAGCGGTGATCGACACTTTCTTCCATACAAAGCTTCATATGGTGCCATCTGTATTGAAGCTTGATAACTATTGTTATAAGCAAATTCAATCAAGGGCAAGTGCTTATTCCAGCTATCACCAAATTCCAATACGCACATTCTCAACATGTCCTCCAAATAGGCTATCAATCTTTCTGTCTGCCCATCCGTTTGTGGATGTGAAGCTGTACTGAATTGCAATTTAGTGCCCATATGCCTTTGTATGCTTTGCCATAATCTAGATGTGAACTTAGGATCCCTGTCTGAGATGATACATGTAGGAATGCCGTGGAGTCTCGTGATCTCACGGTGGTAAAGTTCTGCTAAAGTTTCCACTCGATCAGTTGTTTTAACAGGCAGAAAATATGCTGACTTGGTTAACCTATCCACGATTACCCATATGCTATCATATCCACCTCTTACCTTAGGTAATCCTACTAGAAAATCCATAGTAACTTGATCCCATTTCCATGTTGGAATCGGTAATGGTTGTAACATTCCTCCTGGCTTTTGGTGTTCTCCTTTGATCTTTTGACACGTCAAACATCTTCTTACAAAGTCTGAGATGTCTCTCTTCATACCATTCCACCAATAATACTGTTTAAGATCTCGATACATTTTTGTTCCTCCTGGATGAACGGTATATGGTGTCTTATGAGCTTCTTCTAAAATCACTTTCTTCATTTCTTCAGGTATACATATTCTGCCCTTGTAACGTAAAATCCCCATATCATCAATCCCATATTTCTCATTTGTACTTTCCCCTACCTGGGC
The DNA here is from genome assembly GCA_026212405.1 of Petrea volubilis. Lineage (NCBI taxonomy): Eukaryota > Viridiplantae > Streptophyta > Magnoliopsida > Lamiales > Verbenaceae > Petrea > Petrea volubilis. The sequence goes on from CM047879.1 coordinate 891,565, forward strand.
AATTTGCTTTCGACTCCACTTATCCTTTACTTGCTTTTCCCGAATCTTGGTGACTAGTTCTGATTGAACAGTTAGATCTGCTATTTGAGCATGAGTCTTTATGATAAAGTTACTTTTAGAGACCCCAATTCCACTACTTAATTGTGCTAATCCGGCTTTTCTACTCAGAGCATCGGCAACTAAGTTGGCTTTCCCGGGGTGATATTGGATCTTACAATCATAGTCCTCCAAGAATTCCAGCCATCTTCTTTGTCTCATGTTGAGGTCCTTCTGAGTGGGTAAGTACTTTAAGCTTTTGTGATCTGTATACACCTCAAAGGTTGTCCCATACAGATAATGTCTCCACTTGGCCAAAGCAAATATAATTGCTGCTAACTCCAAATCATGGGTCGGATAATTACACTCATGAGAACGAAGCTTTCGTGATGCGTAAGCAACCACTTTCCCATTTTGCATTAACACACACCCCAAACCTTCTCTAGATGCATCAGTGTAGACAACAAAATTTTCATTTCCTTCAGGTAGTGTCAGCACTGGGGCGGTGGTTAAACATCTTTTTAATTCTTGAAAACTAGCTTCACACTTTTATTCCATTGGCAAGGAGAATTCTTGCGAGTAAGTTGAGTTAAGGGCTCTGCAATTTTGAAAAATTTTGTATGAATCGCCGATAGTAACCTGCTAAACCCAAAAAACTTCTTACTTCAGTTGGAGTCTTCGGGCGCTTCCAATTATTAACAGCTTCCACCTTGGAGGGATCGACTTCAATTCCGGTCTGGAAATTATATGCCCTAAAAATGTAACTTTTTCTAACCAAAAGTCACACTTACTAATTTCGCATATAATTTGTTTTCTCGTAACGTCTGTAGAACAATTCGCAAATGTTCCGCATGCAGTTCTGGAGTCCTTGAGTATACCAGGATGTCATCAATGAAAATAACCACAAATTGATCCAAATATGGTCGGAAGACCCGGTGCATCATATCCATAAAAGCTGCTGGTGCATTGGTCAATCCAAAAGGCATAACAACAAATTCAAAGTGCCCATATCGAGTATTAAATGATGTTTTAGGAATATCTTCCTCTTTAACTCTAAGCTGATAATATCCTTGTCTCAAATCCAATTTAGAATATACTTGTGATCCTTGTAGAAGGTCAAATAGTTCTTCTATGTGTGGGAGTGGATATTTATTCTTGACAGTCATTCGATTTAACTCCCGATAATCAATACACATCCGAAGTGACCCATCCTTCTTTTTAACAAACAGCACTGGCGCTCCCCATGGTGATGTACTTGGCCGAACATATCCGCTTTCTATTAATTCTTCAAGTTGCTTCTTCAACTCCTTCAATTCAGCTGGGGCCATTCGGTATGGTGTTTTTGAATAAGGTTCAGCTGCTGGTATGGTGTCGATCACAAATTCTATTTCTCTTTGAGGGGGTAATGAATTCAATTTTTCTGGAAACACATCTTGGAATTCATTTACAACGGGAACTTCCTCTATCTTTATTTGGTCCTTTGGTTTGTTGAGCAAATAGGCAATGAATCCTAATGCTCCCTCCTTGATACACTCCTTTGCTTCAACGAAGGAGATAAGAGAAATGGTTTTTGGATGAACTAAGGGGGATTATTGGCCCAGGTGAGTTATCCTTTCCTAAATAATCCTCTTAGCAAACAATCTAGTTGGGCCTGATGTTGATACAACCAATCCATCCCAAGGATTATATCGTAGTGTGAATAGGAAGCTCTATTAAGTCAGCGGGATATGTTTTTCCTTCAATTCTTATTGGACATCCTTTCAGAACCCGATCAGTAAGATAACTAGATCCTAAGGGGGTGCTGACTTCAAAGTTATAAGATAAAGATTCTAGCAATAACCCCAATCCATTCACAGATTCCACAGATATGAAAGAATGAGTAGCTCCAGGATCATATAGTATTTTCATAGAAGTGTTTAAAATTTGAGTTGTACCTTCCACTACTGCAGTTGGATCGGGTCCTTCATCCGCCTCTAGAGCGTAAGCTCTAGCTTTTACTTTTGGCCTTCCGACAGGTGGAACTTGGGTCTTTCCTTCTTGAGTTGGGCCAAGGATATTAGGGTTTCGGGCTTTCGGGCACTCTTTAATCATGTGTTGATCACTACCGCATGCTACACATTTTCCATTCTTTTTCCAACACTTTGCCTCTACGTGGCTAGGATGTCCACAATAGTTGCATCCAATTCTTTCCCCTGCCTCCAAGTTGGTTAACATTCTGATTTCCTTCAATGCAGAGGGCGCTTATTGTTCCTTGCATTGGTTTGTCTGAGTTGTCCTCCACCCCCCGGACTAGGCTCCTTATTCTTGCTCACCTGTTAGTTATTTGTTTGATTTCCCGAATTCTGCCTCAACAACCATGGACTTACTGACAGCCTGTGTATATTCCTCAATGTCGGTCGCCATTAACGCCCATCGGACTTCAGGCCGCAAAACCTTGGATGAATCGTTGGTTTTTCTCCTCCTTTCATCATTCATTATATGTGGCGCATACTGTACCAAACGAGCGAATTTGGCCTCATATTCTGCAACAGTAAGGATCCCTTGAATCAAATCCATAATTCTTTTTCTCTTGCATCTCGAACTACTTGGGGTATAAATTTATCTAAAAACTCCTTTAGAAAATTTTCCCAAGTTACAGGTGTTTGATTGGCATTCCATCTTTGTTCCACGAGCTTCCACCAGTTGTGGGCTGCTCCTTCCATCAAGAATACGGTGAACTCCACTTGTTCCTTTTCATTACATCGCAAAACCTTAAGATCTTGGTAATTGCCGCTACCCAGGATTCAGCCTTTTGATCGTTAGGCTCCCATAGAATTTTGGTGGGTTGAAGCGCAGGAAGCGATCTAGCATCCTATCATCCGACTGGTGATTTTGATTTGGTTGGGTAATTTCGCTCCAAACTCCAACCATTTGGCTCAGAATATCATTATTATTTCCTTGGTTTGGAACATTGATTTTCTTCTGGGTCCAACCTCGTCGTGGGTCCTTGATGACGGTTTTCCTTGGGGTTGTGTTACAGTAGGGGTGAGTTGGTTCTGGGGTCGATTGGGAGTGTAAGCGCGTACGTGTAGCTCCTTTTCGTGGCGCCATCAAAATTCTAAGTGTTACGGATTCAAATCTAGGGAATAATTATCAAAACATGATTATCACATAAGTAATGCAGAAGACTTCACGACATCATGTATATAATATGGGATAGCATATTCGATAATCACAAACAGAGCACGTATACACATAGTGATTTGGTCAAAACAAAGACTATATGTATGCATGCTACCTATATATAACACATGGTTATAACCTAAACCTAGGCTCTGATACCACCGCTGTGGCACCCCTCCCGCTAGGATCTTCCTATACGGTTGGAGGCCACCGACGATCGCATTGAGCACAAATTTTGGAATTCATACCCAATACGAACGCCTAACTTAACAATACGCAGTGGAGGTAGAGTAAAATATGCAATATGGATAATATATATAAACTATATTTAGTACAACCAAGTAGCGCAACATCAAATAGCCAACTAGTGGCATCAAGTAGCAAATTACAGATTATAAAGCAAGACAAAGCAAAATGAAGTTTTAATATTACAACTGGAGGAGCGGCTACCATCCTATGTACTCCCATTATTCTGATTCTGAGGCAATGAACAGAAAGAAACGAGGGGTGTAAGTCCAATGACTTAGTGAGGCCACATTTAGATAGATATATAATTGATTGAAATGAGACTCAAAACAGTTAAATCATAATAAAGTGCACGTAGTGTGAAATGTAACTTGATAATAATAACTGAACTGAGTAATACGGACAGTGAGCCCAAGACGGAGTCTCCAACCTTATGACTACCCAAAACAGATAAATCATAATAGAAACCCTTATGCCTCCCTTGTCGAGAAGCCACCTCGACATTAAACGAGACGGAGATGTATCACGCGTCCGTGCAATACATCGCTCCAATCCTACTACAGTCATCCTCCGGCTGTACGTAGAAATTGGTTTCACGGAATGGTATCATATAAAAGGTTCCATCGACGGTCCGTTCCGCCCGATAAAATTCCTCTTATAAGTACTTGGGCCCAAACTTCCCAAGGGCGTCCCCAAGGGTAAACGGAATATAACGAAACAGATATGGCTCACAACTTGTCAACAAAGCAATACCTATTTTTTTTACACCTGGGATACATAGAAATATAATTAAAATATGATATCCCAAAGGTGTCAAAAATCATTCGGGACAGATACAACTGGCAATATCAGAGAATGGCAATATTTTGAAAATAAACTTGTCTTGTATGTATGTAAAAACATTTTCCGAAAGATTTGATGGCATAAATTTTAATACGGTAGGCTATACGAATAATATTTATATCATATAGTTCAAAGCCCCAGAAAGGAATGACAAAGCACTCACCTTAGGAGTTTATCAAGTTTATAGATTTGTTTCGGCTAGATCAACTTGACTTCCTCCTTCAAGAGTACGTGAGGGAAATAAGGAGTATGTGGAAGGTTATTAGGTATATATGGATTAAAATAGAAGGGCTTGTGTGTACATATATGTGGGTGGAAGATAGGCTATAATAGGAAGTGTTTTGGGTGTTGAGAGTAGAGTAGTGAGGGGGTGTGTTTTTAGGCGGGATTTGTGTGTTTGTGGAAGAAAATAGAGAGGAGTATAGTGTGTGTATGTGTGAGGACGTTTTTTGGGGATGGGGAAGTGTGTGGGAGGTCCTATTTATAGTGGAGAATGAGGGGGGAAAGGCAGACTTGGGACCAAGGTTTAATAAATGCAAAATCTTTCCATTTAATGCAAATCTCCCAACTAGGCATAGAATTAAATGCCAAATTAAATGAAATCTTCCACCTCCCTCCTCTATTCTAGCCTTAGTGTAACCCTAACCATGAGTCATGAATCTAGATGAATGGAAGACCACACAAATGCACAATTTCTAGAAGAAATTCATCTTATATAGTGTAGGATATTTTAATAAAATATTAACACAAAATCAAATAAATCAATAAATCTAATAAAATCGGATTTGATTGTCCTAATCTTATAAAATCTGAAATCATATCTTTATTTTATTAAAAATTCGAATTTGTATTTATTATTTTGTAAAAACTGAAAATTAGGGTTTAGGCATAAATTAGGGTTTTTGGGCATAAAATCCGAAAATTCATAATTAATTTAGAAAATTCCAAAATTATGAAATTTAATGTTTATAAATCTGAAATTATATGATATTTTCCAGAAATTAAAAATGTTTTAGTTATATTTTCGAAAATTGCAATTTAGGACATAAGATTTCGAAAATTGTGTTAGAATATCAAATTCGTTTAAAATTTGGAAATCATGTAATTATCACCTCACATAATTCATATATAAAAGAAGGATCATACAAAACATGAAATATTAGTAAGCATGCGTGTATATTATAAGAACCGGTTTATATAGTTTTTAGACCAAAAATCGGGATGTCACATCTACGGTTTAGCTAGTGTTTAGAGAAAAACAAAAGAGCTTTTGCAATTTCAATCTACTTTTCATCTTAGGTTTTGGGGATTTTTGAAGACGGAAGAAGGAAGGAATCAAGAGGCTAAGGAAAGAACAACCTTTGAAGGAAGTCTACATTCTGAATTCTCCACTGAATAAGTTTATTTCTTCCTCTTTATGCATTCTTTTTCAATTCATTCTTGTTTTTAGATTCATTATGAACTAAATCAATACTAAGTGTAAGGATGGTGTTTTTCCTTTTCTCTATTCCATGAAAATCCATGGATCTGAATGCGATTTCATACGTTTTTGTGTGAATCTTGTTTAAGGATTTAATGCTGGTTAGAGGTGTTGATCGCCCTAATTATTGAATTTGAGAATTGTGATGAGGTCGAGAGGCGATTCACGATTGTTGCTCTGGTTAGACGAGATCAATTGATATTAATATTGATTGAGCCCTAAGGTGGTGATTAAAATTTATACAAATATTTCTAAAGCTTGGATTAATTGAATGAGAATTGGTTAGTTAGGCCTAGAAAAAATTGTATGAGTTAATTTACGTTGCTCAAGAGAGATTGTGGATATAGTTTGCTCCTGGTTTCACACAATCACGGAACCATTTAGTTTAGGATTGGATTGGAAGGAAGAATTAGGTTAATGAAACCACCTTGCACTTGGAATTTAATCATGTTGCGTACTTGTTAATTTTGATTTGTGAGTAGTTTTAGCTCAATATTGGCTGTTATTTTAGGAAAATAAACCACTCCATATCGATCAATTTAGCTAATTAACACAAGTACCTTCACGGCCAAAATCACAATTCTTGGGGATTCGACACTGCGTCTAGTTACGCATCCCCAATAGTAGTCAACCCTCTATTGATCCTAGTTCGTAAGTAGAGACCCAACACGTTGACAATGTTAGTGGACAAGGTCAAACGCACATTGTGTAAGCAAACCTTGCGATCTTAAGGATGAAGTGTCACGACCTGTGCTCGTGAGCATTTGATGCTAGTGATTGTTGATGTTTGTCACAATCATGCACACAACACTCACAACATGGTACAATCGAGAGAGAGAAGAGAGGGGAGAGCTGAGGATCGGGAAAGAAGAGAGGAAGAGGAATACGGGAAGCGCTAGCAACTGTTGTGTAGAGACTTGAAAATCCGTAAGCGTACCTCTATTTTATTATTGCTAATTCGTACCATGTTATATTAATTCACCATTTTTCTTTAATAAATCGCTATGAGTGGAAGGGAAGAGGAAATAAGGAGCACGCTACTGTCAGAGCTGAGTGAAGGCTATGCACTCGAGCTTGGCATGAGCACCATAGGGCATACTCATGAGCAGCCTCACTAGCCTTCCTCGAAGCCCTAACAAGTGGATAATGGCTTCCCTCGAGGAACGTGCATGAAAGAAGTATGCATGTGTATGTGTGGGTGTGTAGAGGGGAGAAAAGGGGAAAATGGTCAATCGGCGCGCACCGAGGGCTACTGATCGAGAGCAATGCGACGCGATCCGATGCTCAATGTGCTTGTGGCCAATGCACACCCCAAGCAATTGCGTGGCCGGTGCGTGGTGAGTCAGTCTCGTGAGGCGCTACATTGGAGCATCACATATAACCGACACTGTGAGCATCGTGTATGGCGCTGTGCATCACACGATCTAGTAGCTGAGCTCAGTGCTTGCTGTACCACATAGGGTTTGCCAGCCCACGCTGCATGATATACTGCATAGTTGAGTTGGAGTGCGCACATCATGCAACATTGCATGTGTCCAAGGGCGACAACGCACATCACCCGCGTGAGTGTGCCAAAGTACGCCACACCGCTGCATGTAGAAATGCGATCGTCGCTGTATGACAATGCTTAGCAAAGCTAGGGAATGCCTGCATGCACAAATAGGACCCTGCATGAGTAAGAGCACGGGCGTGTATGCACAGGCAGTCACCTCATGTGGACCGTGCATGGTCCAAGGCAAGTTGGTTGCGAGCCGAGTTATGGACTTGGAACTCTATGACTTTCGGTCGGGTTGAGTGAACATGGGCCTAACAAACAAAATGGGAATGCTAATAAAATAATGAAATGAAACAAGCATTAGGTTTAAGAAATTGAGATTAAAAAACTTGTGTAAGTTGATCAGTAAAAAAGAACACGAGTATTCATAGAGTGCATTAGGATGTTTTAGATCCAGAATCAAGACCCTACGCACTGATTAACTAGAGGACGAACTGATAACTGTAAGTGGTTCTGAACAACCCTTATATCATTTGATTCTTGTTATAAGTGTTAAGATGTGAATTACATTGCTAAAATGGACTGATATTTTACAAAGTAGCGTTACTCTAAACATGTGCATTGACTATTATACTTGCACATGATTGTTCTATGCCATGCTGCAATTGCATATGATTATTTACATTGCTAGTTTATGTTGTGAATATGGTGTATGATTGGTATTCATAGCATTTGCATAGTAAATCAATCCATGCATGCCACCCTAAATACTCTTAAGCATTGAGAACCAACGACGAAGCTAAGGCAGTCAATGAGTGAAAGCTAGCATGCAAATGAGGATCAACATATCCGTAAGGGCATGCAATTGAGAACCAGCACATGCATAATACATGCGCGCTTAGAATGAATAAGATCATGCTATATGGAACTCTTTGACTAAGATTATCCATTTAACACATGCACCCCATCATGCATTGCATAGTTGTGTGTTGTTTGTGAACTGCATTAAGAGACAAGATAAGAAAAGATTAACAAGAGATGAAAGATGACTATAGGATGCAAGGATCCCCTACTAAGAAAAATTTGTCTCACACTATGACAATTAACGTTTTGGAGATTAGAAGTGTGAAATTGTGGATAAGGATAAACAGTTATGGGGCTGGTGACCTAGAAGATTAGAATATGTTATTGATTGCAAGTTATATAAATTGTTTTAAGAGTTGTATCAACAAAAGGTGGGGATTATATAATAAGAAATTCCGCTGCTATTATGAATGAAATCATGGAATATAGTTGGTTCTGCATACGAGGCTTCTTGTCCTCCAGTCGATCAGCAAGGGGATAGTGCCGCGTAATTGTTTAATTGGTATCAGACCAATAGGTTTGATCTTCGACTGAACTAGATAACATAGACACAAAAGCTTATGATGATCTTTTAAATGACATAGGAAAGAATTTAGGAATCACAAATGAGACTAAGTATAGATATTTAGAAGGGATTATGACTCAGGCGAACTTAGGGCCTATGACAAAACAAAAATTCCTAAGTATACAAGTGCCTAGGTATACATAGATACATATACTATACATAAACCTACTGGCTTATATATACATACATGTATGATTATGTGTGATCATCGATACTATGCTACGTATAATATTGCTATTAAGTACTTGAGCCCTTATTCAATAGATCAACCTAACGCTTAGTTTCTGTATCTATGTACACTATGACGGGAGGACGTAAACTGAGACCTAGGACCTATAGGAGGCTCATCTCTACGCCTGTAGATGAGTATGAACAAGTAGTGAGCTTAAGGACTCATAAGAGTATACCCAACACTTGAGGGGCAACAAAACTAGAATAACCTACTACCACTCGAAGGGGTGAGGAACTTAGAAACAAGGTAATGAGGCAATACAAACAGGATAGAACTAGAGCACCGCCTTAGGGAATGTTTTGAGACTATTGAAGAAGCAAGGAGATGCATATTAGAGAATTAGCCCGACGACACCAAGAGGAAGAAAACATGCGTACCACCAATGGGAATCTAGAAAATACCATAGAAAAACTCCTTACTGACTGGGAAGAAGAATCAATGGAGGAGGAATACGCAGGCAAAGATGAGGAACCCATCATCAAAGTAATAGATAAATAGGCAACTGTAGTGTGTATGATTGAAGCCTTTCACTCGCTTCTTTGTAATAAATAAAAGGGAAGTCCCTCAATTAGTGAAGGGAGAAGACCCAAATCACAAGTTATCACAAGCTTATAAGGATGAGAAAAGTATCTAATTTTGAGTATATCTTGTATCCATTATCACTATTGGCCCATGCTATTTCTATTATTCTCTCCTTTTACTACACAAATTTTATAGAAGAGATAAAACAAAGCATAAACCATGAATAACTGGTAACACCGATTTTTCTCTATATAGAAAATGTCATATAACACGAGGAAAGGCTACTCAAGCCGCACGCGAAGCTAGCCATACTGTAGAATGCGGAAGCCTTGTGGCAAAACACCACCCTATATCCCCACCTACACGACAAGCAATGATTCACCAGAAGGCCTTTTGTGTTATCAAAACAACTGTAGCACAAGTAATGTAAGCACAAAAACCCATACTTGCACAACATGCCACACCCTAGACATAACACACCGATAGGAACCAAGTACCACTACGAGTTGCTCGAAGGGCACATCCCGATGAGAAGTGGCTTATGAAAATTAAGAAACAATATGGAACTAATGGAGGTAACCTAGGAGGTATAACCTGTATATGACCCAGTGTTTCTAGGTATTTTAAAAGTTAATCATATGATTAAATTATTTAGTTTTTATGTGAACTATGTGATTAAATTAATGTTGTATATATATTTTATATGGGAAATGTGCAATAACTATTATGTTTGCATACCACCCATTTGATTCGACGTATATTCATATAAATCATATTATACATATATAATTTTATACATACAATTTTCAAAATTATAATGATAGGAATTATTGTAATAAAGTCATAGTATGTTTTTTATATGTTTAAGTATATATAAATAAATTTGTATATTTCAAAATATGTATATATCTAGGTCATTTTTGTATTTTAGATGATGTAGATATATATATTTATATATACTAATTGATACCTTAAATATGGATTATTTAAGTGTTATATGATTAATTTCTATGCAATATATACCTATTATTTTATTTACAAAACGCTATAATATTGAATTATTTTCTACTTCATTTAGTAATTATAAATGCATAAAATTCAAACACACACACTATATACAGTATATAGGCTATATACACGAATTTATATAGTTATATAAATAAGGGTTATATTATTTTTTTTGATATTGCCATTTTCACTCAAATGTGTCATTTCCACACTATAATAATTATTTTGAAAATTATTTTTAAATACTAGGTCATAAGACTATGATTTAATATATATATAAATATCTTACACTTTATATGTATATATTTTAAAGAAAATTCATATACATAAAGGTTTAATTAAGATTTGTCATTTCTTTAGGCATTTTTCATCATAAACATTGGAAACATTATATTAGTGTACAAAATATCTTAAAAATATAAAAAGAGGAGGGGGGTGAACGAAATTTTATGTATATATATGTATAATATAAATATATGGTGTATATATTACTTGCCCCCAATTCTCCTTGCATTAAATGAATATTTCATTATATGTAAGAATTCTTCTAGATATGTTTATACATGTAAGGCTTAGATTAAACTAGATTATGAAGTGT
>CM047879.1:903115-919243 GCA_026212405.1 Petrea volubilis
AGAAGAGCCACGACCTATATACATTAGGTCACTTCTGAATTCTAAAGAAGAAGATTGCTACTTCGAGCTTTTGGCCGAATACAAAGATGTCTTTCTCCTGGACATACGAAGAAATGCCCAAACTAAACCCAAAGGTTGCGATTCACCACCTTGTATAAAGCGTGGAGCAAGACTGGTGCAAGCAATCATAATGGATACTCTGGCCCAAAACAAGTTCCGCTTATTGAGGGTGAAGTTAACAAGTTTATTGTATGTTGGGTTCATCAGAGAAGTTAATATCCAACTTGAATCTCTAGCATAGTGTTATCAAAAGAAGATGACCAAAAACGCATATTGTGTTGACCTTCAAGACATGACAGGGGGATACCCAAAGGATGACTTCTCATTTCCCATCATCGAGCTCATGTTGATACACCATGAACCATGAATCTTTGCCTTTCATTGACGGATCATCGGGAAACAATCAAATCAAGATAGTGCCAGAAGATGAGGAATGCACGGCATTTTGCACTCCAAAGGGTATTTACTGTTATAAAGTCATGCTTTTAGATTAAAGAACTCAGGTGCTATCTTTCATGCAAATATTTGACGACATTCTTCAGGACAAAGTGGAGTGTTATGTGGATGACCCATCATCAAACAAAGCAAAGAAAGTGATCACTGGTAGATCTCTGGTGGTGTTTGATCGACTATGAAAATACAACTTGCAGATGAAATCGCTTAAATGTGTTTGTTAGCGTTACTTGGGAAAATTCCTTGATTTGATTTCATAGCGTATCATCGTGGAATTGAAGTTGATACTAGCTAAGATAGATGCAACTTTAAAGATGTCTGCACTCAGAAATCTTAAGGAACTACAAAGTCTACAAGGCAACTCGCATTATTTGTAAGTTCATATGAATCTCGCTAGCGATATTAGCTGTTCAGCCATCTGATGAAGAGAGATTGCCCTTTGTGGGGATAAAGAATGCCAAAATGCCTTTGAAAGTGTAAAAAAGTACCTGGTAAAATCCACCGGGGGTTGGGAACTCAAATCTAGGAAGACTGCTCAAATGGTATATTGCTGGCTACAAAAAGCTCGATTGGTGTGCTCTAATGACTCAAAAGAAGGAAGGAAAAGAAATGGTCTTGGTACTATTTGAGTCGTTGGTTGACAGAAAATGAACCTAGAAATACGAGGAAAATATAGCTTGGCTGTTGTTTAGGCGTATTAAGAAGCTAAAGCACTACTGTGAAGTATATCCATATGACTCAACTCGAACTCCGTGCGGATCCTGTCAAACTTGTGATGTCAAAGGTCAATAGCTGTTAGGAAGACTAGCTAGTGTCTTCAGATTAGATCGGTATGATAACTAGGCAAAAAGGGGTCGTCAAAAGGGCAAGCGCTCGCTTAATTGTCTTGCTGGTATCACTTGTAGTCCAGCAGTCATGCGGGCAAGGCTATCTAATGATCTTACCAATGAAGATGGCCTCTCTTTATCAAAAACCTACCAACATGGATGATGTTCTTTGATGGAGCGGCTCGAGCTGATGGAGCTGGGTAGAAGTTGTTTTTATCTACTTAGAAAGCTAGGACTTGACGTATTCAATCATATGAATGAGTGTGTTCCAACAATTGGGTCTAAGTACTAAGCCGTTGGACTTTAGGGCTCCAAATAGCTGTAGAAGTGAAAATATGGATCTAGAGGTATATGGTGATTCAAAAACTGGTTATTACCTAGCTTTTGAAACAAATATGAAGTAAAAAAAAAGGATCTATTATTCTTTATTTCCAACAAACCGTCAAGCTTGGCTAAAAAAATTCAAGAATATCATTATGAGTCGCATCCCAACGAAGGAAAATAGGATGGCGGATATGTTAGCTAACCTAGCTACTACTCTGGCACTCTCAGATAGAGAAACAATGAATGTGACAATATTTAACTGATGGTTGTAGCCTTACTCGAGAGGTAGACCATGAAGACTCAATGGCCATAGTAGTCGCAACTAGTGAAGATACCAACTAGAAAATACCATGATCGACTACTTGAAGCATGGAAAGTTCTTCAAAACCCATATTACAAAATAGGGGTGGCAACAGAGATCATCTCGCTTCATCATATATAAGATATTTTGTGCCGATAATCTTTTGAAGGCAACTATCAACGCTGTTTAAGTAACGAAGAAGCAGTCGAAACTATGACTAAGCACATTCTAGAGTGTGTGGAGCTTACCAGTCAAGTCCAAAGCTCCATTTTCAAATCAAAAGGATGGCTTATTATTGGCTGACGATGGTCAAAGATGGTTAGGCTTTGCAAAAAGATGAAAAACTTGTCAAATGTACACTAACCTCATATACAGCCTCCAGAACCTCTACACCCTATAGTGGCTTCATGGCTGTTTGATGCAAGGGGTCTTGATGTGGTGGCGCCATTTACGTCTGAGTTATCAAGTGGTCACATTTACATATTTGCTGCTACTGATTACTTCTCTAAGTGGGTTGAGTCAATCCCTCTAAAAGAAGTAAAGAAAGAAACACAATCGATTTTGTTCGTTGTAACCTGATTTTCAGATACGAAGTGCCTCGATACATCATTACTGGTAACAGAAAGCCTTTCTACAACAAGTTGATGGATAAGCTATGGCTTTAGCTAGGCTTCAAATAACATAAGTCATCTCTGTATAACGTTCTACAAATAGTATGGTTGAAGCATTCAATAAGACATTGTGCAACCTTTGAAGAAAGTCGTGTCAAAATCAAAGAAAGATTGGCATAAGAAGTAGGGGCAACTTTGTGGCATACTGGACAACATATTGGACTACCACCTAGGGCCACTCCTTATTCTCTAGTGTATGGCATTGAGGCCATGCTCCATCTTAAAAGTTAAATACCTTCATTTCATATAGCTATTCCAGAAGGGCTCATTGTTGAGAACAATGCTTGTCTTAGACTTGAGGAGTAGAGGCATTGGATGAGAAAAGACTTGAGGCACAACAATACTTGAAATGCTACTGAGCTTGCCAACGACATTTAACAAAATGGTATGCCCATGACATTTCAAGTAGGCAACTTGATCTTGGCAGTAAGGAGACCCATCACCATCACCCAGCGAATGGAAAATAAATTCATGTCAAAGTTGGATGCCCCTAATGTAGTTTAAAGAGGTGTACACAAATAGTGCTTACAAATTAGTTGATAAAGATGGATTGCATAGCGGGCCCATCAATAGCAAAATTTTGAAACGATATTACCTATGAAACAACATTTTGCTCCTAAAGCACGAGCCTAAACTGCATCTTACTCCTGACCTGCATGAGTATAAACTGTGTATGACACCCACCAATGGTAATACATATGGTTAACTACTAACATATTGCAATGAAGGTATTGCATATGACTAAATATAAAAATACTACACCAAGTCCAGGGTGGCTAGGCATGGATATTTCTAGCTCGAATGAGTATAAAACTATGTATGGCTCCCCCTCAAAACTATATTTGTCTTTGAACTATGTTATGAAATCTATTCCTTTCTTGGGTTACGTAGGCAGCTTAGATAACTTCTAAGTTCGGTCATAATCTTTGGATAAAATCATTTGTCCGTGCAGCAATTAGTTCACGAAGTTGTAAGACCTATAGAGTTATACTTCGTGACAGATTTGTTCTCATGAAAAAAAAATAGAAATTTATTACATGAGGTCTTGATCATGTAGTGAGTTGCATTTATATTAATGTTAATTTATTGCAAAGAGATAATAATTTATGTTTGTAATTAATTATAGTGAAAAGAAAGAGAAAGTTCATCACATGCTCCAAAGTTGCAAATGGAAAGAAAAGATGAATTTGAATATGAAAGTTTGAAGTAAAAATGTTCACGACAAAAAAAAGAAAAAAAACAAGAAAAAAAGGAGATACAAAGTCCTAAACTGGTTTCAAGCAAATGGACGCAAGTTTTGCAACTCTTCCTCAGTAGCTTCTAGTCATGCTGTAGAAATCTTCACATCTTCAATCATCTAGTCACTCAGTGAAGAAGTATTTTGGATGGCAGTAATCTCCTCTTTGACTTCATGAACCTTGGCTTGAACACTTTGAAAAGCTCTTGTTGTCATTTTAATGATTCAAACAAATCCTTCTTTCTTCCTTCAATTTGTTAAGCTCTTCTTGATTTGCCACAACTCATCCTTGGTAGACTGAACAAGATTGACCTCTTTACTCTCTCTAGTTTGGGCACTACAAAGACTATCCTTGGCTTCACTCAGTTGGCAGACAAAAAGTTCCTCAAATACGTTCTCAAAAAATAAATTTCTTACTTTATCATAAGTAGCTAATCTTAGCGAATAGGAACTTGAGTGATCTCTCCACGTAGGAGATGTCGAAACCATTGAGGCTCTTCATGGAGTTAACCACCAAATTGACGTTGTCTTCAATGAAAAAAGTAGAGTTAAGTGGAGTATCTTATATCTTAGTCACTCCAAAACTTCTTAAGAAACTCTTTTTAATGACTACAGATGAACTTTTCACCTTGGAACATTGAGACCTCAGGGCAAGAAAGTGTTGGCTTCGCTCGGCTCAACTTGGGTGTTTCTTTTGCCACCTTCTTAGCAAGTGGAGGATTCATGACCAATGAGTCAGGTCCTGCGGTCGACTCTTGGCTATCTTTAGATCCCTCACCATCATTAAGGTTGAGCATGTCATTCTCCAACTGAAACTTTGCATGTTTTTAAGTTAAGGAATAATGAAATAAGAGGAAAGAAAAATAAATAGAAAGCAAAAAAGGGTTAAGTAACCTCGTCGACAAAGTTGTCGGTGTAAGATTTAGGACTTTTCTTATGCCTCTTCCAATTTTGATTTGTGCTACTGCTACCACTTTCCTCCACTATATGAATAACACCTTCCTTTTGTCTCCTTCAACTTGTTCCTTGCGTGGGGATGGAGCTTTAAGAAACTTCAAGATAGCTAACGTCATAATATTCTTGTCCAAGAAATCTCTGTGTATTATGGCCTACGACTCCTTATAATCATTTGTATAAAACTTTTCTGCATTCACAAGAATGAAAAGAAGACATGCATTGGACAAAGTGCACATCCGAATCCTTTCATCTAGAGAGGCCTTGTGAATATCCCTCTTGAGGACCCCTGATACTTCTTGATAATACCCAAATTAATAGCAGAATCGGTGAGGACCGTATGGCTCATCAATAAAATGTTCACCTCGTTGCAAAAGTAGCCAGAACGAATGACAAGAAATTAATCTTGGTCAAATGCCTTAAAACTCCCTTTGTTAACATTCATACAGGCATTCTTATTAAAGAGCACGCTGCAAGTCCAAGAAACAAGACTCCCTTTGGGGATTTTCTTGCGAGCCTCATTTGGATCATAGTACTTGTGCCTCCTTGGCCAAAAATTAAAGTCATCTTAAGACCTCGTACGTTGTGCCCAATTTGGTAATGGGTCTTGAAATAAAGTGCCAACTAACCATAGATAAAGTTAATAGAAAATGGCAAATACAAGCACGTCAGCTTTAGTGCAACTGAAATCATATTTAAGCCTTTGTAGATGGTCACCAAGATTGGGATAACAAGGCATACTCTTCGTTGGCTTACTCTAGTACTTGGAATTTTGAAGGTGCTTGGGCGTAGTGAGTTGAAAGGGCGAAGGTGCAAAGCCAACAAGTCAAGTGTGCCGCCAAGTATATGGCCTCGTTTGAACTTCCTGTAATACCAAGCTTTGAGAATAATTCTTCCTCCACCACGGACCACCCTTCATGAGCAACAAAGTCACCAAATTGTAAGTTGGCTTCAGATGGGCTGACCTTTTCTCCCCTTGCGGTTGCGGTTGGCAATACTTCACATCCTTCTTATACCAAGAGCTCACCCAATCGTCGATAATGAATGGAGAACATTGACCTCTATTGGAACTCCCTTTGTGAGGACCTGATTTTCTCTTGCATTTTCTATGTTACTTGTACACATATTATTTGATGCTTAAGTGTATACTATTTAAATGTTTATATGATTAATCTATGAATATTATGTGACAATAATATGAATTATGTGATTTTATCTCAAGTATGTGACTTTAGTATGAATAATGTGTATTATTATCCATGCATTTTATAAAGTATGATTATTTCTTTACTAATAGTAAATTTTCAAACGTTTATAGATATATATACATATATATATGTATATAAAAATACATATTTTCATAAGTTAGTTAGTTATACATCCTTTTCATTATACTAATCTTTATTGATATTTTCATTTCAATGAGTGGAAATAAATATAGCTACTTGTAACTATTAATAACTTGTAATAAATTTGGAGATGCGTATGAGTATTCCTCCACAAAATATGTTCTTATATATATTTTGTATTATTTTCGAAATTAAGGGAAATGTTTAAAAATTATATATATTTTGATAAAAATAATATTTTTTAGACATTTCTCCATAATGTATTTAATATTTGTAACATTTGACAAGTACATTTTTTCAATATATATATATATATATATATACCTTTCGATTTTTCACTCAAATATATATATATATATATCTTCAAGAAAATATACAATTTAATATATATATATATGTGTGTGTGTGTGTGTGCATGTGTGTGTGTGTGTGTGTAATAAAAATGTATGGTGTATATATTTTCTTGCTCCCTACTCCTCTTAGCATTAATGAATTTCACACTTGTAAACTTTCTTCTAGATATAGACACACTTGTGAGGCTTATATTTGAATAGCTTATGAATTATGCAATTAGACCAACACTTAAGCTAAATTAGGGCATTGAGTTGGAAGATAACATTTAATGTTAAACCTTAGTTGGAAGAATGCATTAATTGTAAAATTGACATTGTAATATAAAAATCCTATTTCTTACCATAAACTCTATAAAAAGAGGCCATTGTCTTAATTTTCCACACACACACACACTAAATTCCGCCTAAAACACACACACCCACACAATATTGCACTTTCAATATATATATCACACTATATCATTAGTATACCTTCCTATATACATACATACATATATATATATATATAATTACCCCTATTCTAAACATATATATATATATATATATACATATTAACCTTTCTATATATCTATATATACACTCTACACTTTATACTTATAGAGAAGAAGGTACCCTTTTGAAAGGTAGGAGTATGATTTAACTTCATGAGTAAAATAAGAATTGAAGTATCTTATAAGTCTTGGATATTTTATGCTTTCATTTCCATTATAGTATTATGTGAAATTATGCGTCTATGTGCACCTATTAAAACACACACGCACCTTATGGGTTGAATGATATTTCCACTCAACCATTGCATTGATTATTATTTACGTGACTATTTTTAGACAGAAATGGGATAGCTTATCAGAGTGGCGCAGTGGAAGCCAAAAAAAAACCATTTGGAAGCCTTTTATGCAATAAAGTTACTTTTGCATTTTTTTGAAAATTGTAACTCTTGTATTTTGAAAGTTTTATGTAAAAATTACAATTTATTTTTAATAAAATATATAGGAAATGTCGGGGACGTTACACCCTTGTAGCAGGTGGAAGGCGTGAAACAAATATTTGCATCAATGAGGAATAAATTTTTTTCCTGTTCTCATCAATTGCATTCAGCTATGCAGCACTAGGAACCACATCATCATAAAGAATTCCTATCACTGGAAGGCCCTCCAAGGTGCAAAAATCCCACAATGATATTGACAACTCTCCAAAGGAAGTCAGAAGAGTGATGGTAGTAGGAACGCACGCCTCACAAAATGCCTTGATGATCTTCACATTGTGATTATACGTAAACAAGAAAGCAAACACCGTATCGTATATCCCAATAGCAGCTAAATTGTGATCGTACCTGCTAAGGATGTCCTTTGTCCACTCCTAATAGCCTTTGACGTACTGGTATTCACTAGCGAATTGAATGATGTCTCCTTACTTGACCTTGCCTTCTATAATGAGTTGACCTAACGTTAGTAAGAAGTTTGGCTCGTCTGATTGCTTGTGTTGAGTTGCTTGCTAAGTCCAAACCTTGGATATCTTTCTCAAAGGAACCTTTTGGAACCATTCCTCCGTGTACAATGGATTTGTTATTTTCACCCATTCCTTCATGTACCGACCAATAGTGGGGGCATGGACTGTCAAAAAGGTACCCTTTTCTATGGGTTGGCTTTCATTATCGAGAACCACTAAATGGTTTACTCTGAAGTGGGATGTGGTATCGTTGAAGTACGCAATGATTGAACCTGTCAAATTTTCAAATAAAGGTGTAAAGGTGACATGCAAAACTAAAAAAAAAGAAGAAAAATATTGAAGAAAATCGTGTAGTGGATCATGTATATGTATATAGCTCACTGAATACCAAGTTGTAAAGGAAAAAGTGAAAATTCTTCTTTAGTTGTTGATTAACAATGCATGCAAGATGGTTGCTCTCTGCATCAAACAAAACAAAAAAATACATAGGTTAGCTAATCGGAATAAAACAAGGAAGAAAATTGTATGGTGGTTCTAATACAAAACTTTCAAATTCATGCTCATAGTAATTGTAGTAGCATACTATAGGGAAAATAGAACTATGCATTGTCCAATAAAAAAGAAAAAAAAAAAAAGAGAGGCAGGGAATTGCTCTTTAGGGTATTTTCTCAAACACCTTGCATGCATTACAAAATAGAATAGAAAGTATGAAGCAAGCAAGATGAGCACACCACAAAATCTCAACCCAAAGCTTTGTTCGCAGCATTAGTAGTGCACCACAAACCCAGTTGGTGTCCACTTATAGGTGATTATTGAGTACAATTTTAGGTAGATTTGTTATTGAGATTTGGTTAAACTCAAATTCAAGCATATAATGGATAGGAGTGAAGTGAATCAATCGATAATTCCATACTCAGCAGTTATTCAAATTATATATAGTCATTGGTTGATTTGGAATACACCATTTGCGATTTTGATTTTAGACTAGATGAATATGGAAATATCAACTTATTGGACTCATGCAATGGTGTGGGATAGAAAGTTTTAATCCCACATAAATTTATTGAGCAAGAGACATCATTAGTGTGCATAGCAAGAAAGTTTTTGATATGCTAAAAGGTTAAAATCCCTACGAATCAAATTCCACTTATGCAGGCAAAACTAAGCATTATGATAAAAAAAAAAATAAGAGAGGGAAATAGGGACTGTCGATGTCTTATGAAGAATTTGGATTAGCATGGGCACAAACTCAACTTGCTACTTGATGAGTTTTATTGGGACTTAACTTGTTGACTAACAAACTCAAATGAAGTTGAATTGTACTAAGGAACAAACTCTTATTACGTGATTATCTTCATGCGTGTAGAGATGAGATTATGTTGTACTTGAAAATTCCTTAACCACTCAAAATCAAATTTCTTATCCAAACATGGACAATCATCGGATATGAGAGTTGGAACAAGTGTAAATTTTGCAAACTGACATGCTATGTCACATGTCGAGCCTTTTACAAGTCCAAATTTGAGGCCAAACCGATCCAATAGAGGAAATTAGTGGGCATTACAAGGGAAACTAAGTACTTCAAGTCTTGCCTCACTCACACAAATATTTGGCATGTTCTTCGCCGAGTGTTGAAGTAGGAGGCATTTGTTGGGATTAAATTACGTCCAATTAAAAATTGACAAGTGCAAATTAAAATATTAAAATTGATTAAATTTTCTATTATACTTCAGAACTTCCTATATTTAATTCCAATATTAAATAGTTAATTTTAATTAATATTTTAATATTTAGTCACCATATGTCAATATGAAGTGTACTCGGCTAATCAAACAAGCCGTGCAACCCGAGATTCCAAAATCAATCAAATGGTGACAAATGACGCATTTTGGCACACGAGCCAATCAAATAATGAAACTCAAATGATATTTTCTCTAAAAAGAAATTTGTATTAAAAAGATATAATATTGAAGAAATTTATAGCAATACAAACGACCCTGCATAAACGCCTATAAAAAGGGGGTCATTTGGGGCCAAAAAGGACATCAAGAAGTCTTCTAGAGCTAGAGAAGTCAAAAGTAGTTCTAAAGTTCTCTCTAGTCAAGCTCAAGAAGATACGCGAGGATCTATGTGAGATTCTCGGTGTTTTTTTGAGAAAATCATCAAATTAAGGCTTTCAATCTGCAATTGGGGTCTTAGGCCCGCGTATTGGAGTTTCTCCCAAGTCAACTTAACGATGATTAAAGTGACGATCAAGGTATTCTTCACGAAAGTCATGAAAGTGAGGCGTTCTTCATGTTTTTCCCCAAGTTAAATTCAAGTCAAGTCCATAGTGTTTATGGCGTTCTTTGTGGAATTCATCAAAATTTTCAGCGTTTGATTTGTAATCAAGCTACAAAACCTTAGAATCATGTTACCGAAGGACGAGACGTTTTGGGCTAAATAAACATGGGATTAGTCTTCTAGGATATTATTTTCCATTTATATTCTTTGCAAATATTTGTCATGTATTTTTTCTTGCATTATAATTTGTTGTTTTGTAGACTGGAAATTTGTGTGAACAGTAATGTCCTTGCTAATTTGATAAAAATAAAATAATTTATTTAATCAAATTTTAAGAAAATACCCTGAGAACTCAACAAGATTGAGAATACAAGAATGGAGGTGTGAGAGAAAGAGAGAGACATAAGGGATGGGAGACTGGATTTCGGACAAACTTCTAGTTCATTTTCCATTCATTCCCAAATGTTTTTATACAACTAAAAAATGAAAATGGACATAATCCTTGGAAAATCTAATCAGTATCTAAAATGTAAACATTCCTTTTGCCAAATATGCGAGCACTACTCTTTCTAATTAGTCGTTAGGGTTGTTACTCCAGATTCATCTGTAGCCATTGGATCCTCCTTAGTTTGAACACTCAACATGGACCCATGTGGAAATGCCTCCTAGTGCCAACAAATTAGTGGGACGATGTCGTTTGCCCTTGCCCCTCTTTTAGTTGTATCCTAGATCCTATGATTATGCTTATTGCTCTTGCTTTTGATCCAATATTCATGATTAAAATTGAAAATTTGACTTAATGACATGACATTAGGGGTGATGTTTTCCATAGATCTTTGTCATTGTGCTGGAGCCTCAGGAGCTTGAAAAGTGAGAGAAAGTTGTGTTGTGGATAGTCAATGAGATAAGGGCATTTTGTGTAATTTTTATTCAAATATGGAGAGTAAAATCGTGAATGTGAACACAACCAAAAATTCATGTTAAATAAACCCTCCTATTTTGGCCAATTTGCTTTGACAAATATTAACCAATGTTATACGTGGGCCTTGCATTGTGATGACCCGGTATTCTTTATTATTTAAATAATTGATATGAAATCTCATGCTTCTTGGAAATGTTATTCTTGTTATTTTTAGTTTGATTTTGAGACTAATGTATAATTTGAACGGTAAAGTACTAATTTTCGAATTTTGATTACCATTCTTGGAAAATTCATCTATTAAATACTCATTACTTTTCAAAAATAACATAAATAAGTATTCTAGACTTTTATGCATGGAGAAGATGCAATTTTGAATAAATAACATGATTTTCCAAATTTTAGACGACTTTGACATTCGAACACAATTTTTGAACTTTCTATGTCCCAGATTGCAATTTTTGAATATATAACTAAAACATTTTTAATTTCTGGGAAATATACATATAATTTCAGATTTATAAAGATTAAATTTCATAATTTTGGAAATTTTCTAAATTAATTATGAATTTTCGGATTTTATGCCCTAAAACCCTAAGAAATGCGTAAATTGTATTTTCTACCCCTAGATATTATTTCTTTCCCTAATTATATATATAATACAAGAAAATAACCTAAATTTTCAGATTTAAATGAGGGGTGGACGAATTTTGGGGAATTTTGGGAGAGAAAATAGAAAATATTAAATACTAGGCTTGTATTGAGTCTTATCCACCAAGCTTGCCAAATACAATGTATAAATACACTTGGCATACACCTTCTAGAAGTATGAATACATGTTTGGCCATGGTTAAAGTAGAGCAACACTTAAGCTGCTTAGACCAAATACTTGGCCAATTAGGGCATTAATTGGAAAATGACTTCATGCTAATCTTCTATGTCTATTACTTGGGAAAAATACCAAAAACCACACACACACCCTAAAAATCCGGCCATACACCCCCCCATTTCTACTTGTTTTCTTTCACTTTTCCCCACACTCTTTCACCTCTTCAAACCATCTCCCAACCCCACACACTTTCCCTTCTTCAAACCCCTACAAGGTAAGAAACCCCTACAAGCAAGGCAAGAAAGACTATCAAGGTAGAAATTTGCCTATGGCATGAGCTAGGGTTAGGTTTTCTTAATTTCTTAGCATTTTATCTCCCCTATAAGGCCTAGGAGGTCACCACAAGTTGGTTTCCATCTTGGGTCTAAGGGATTTCAAGATGTATTGGTCATATATGTGTATATGATGGTTATGATCTTTCTATGAGCATGTTTGGTTACATTCTTGAATAAGCATGTTGAACTTGTTGCCATTATGCTATGTTATCATGTTTTATACCTTGTTAGAGTCTTATATATGTGCTAGAAGCTAGAATATTAAGTTTTCTTGGCTGAAATTTCGAGTT
Source organism: Petrea volubilis (assembly GCA_026212405.1). NCBI lineage: Eukaryota > Viridiplantae > Streptophyta > Magnoliopsida > Lamiales > Verbenaceae > Petrea > Petrea volubilis. Next base: position 915,750 of record CM047879.1, read on the forward strand.
GCACACATGCTGGAAATCACTGTTCATACAGAAAACTTTGTTTCCAAAGGGGAAAAGTTCGATTTTGCACTGCTGGAAAACCCGAAAATTTCAAACCAAAAATCTGGTTTATATACTTTAAATTCAATGTAGAATAAGGTGTAGAAACAGGTTTTTAAAATCTGGAGGTTTGGATTGCGAAAGCCGGAAATTTCAGAGTTTGCGCGCTAAATCGTTTCGCGTCGCAATCTGAAAGTTTCAGGTTTCGTGAACTGAAAATCTGAAAATTTATACTCTAAAAGTCTATTTTACTACTTTGGGAATATATGTGTGGATTTCCAGTAGGTTTTAAGTTGGAATTTCAGTAGTTGAAAGCTAAAAATTTCAGTTCGAAAATGTAAAAGTCGATTTCGCAAAATTGTGAATTTTCGGTACTTTGTGCTGAGTTGAGCTGAAACAGTTAGTTGTGATGAAATTGTGATTTGTATGTGTTGGAATTATGTGTGAAAGGGCCCTATATGTGTTCGGTATGGATGGGGCTAGAGTTCGGCCGGGCGGCAATGGGCTTGCCGGTCTTAAACCAGTTCTCGCCATCCATGCCTATTCCCATCTTGCATGGACGGAGTGTTCCATGTATTGGTTGTGGGTCGTAGGTTTTCGGCATATACTCGAGATATGACCACCGGTGTGTTTAGGTTGGGATTGGTGGATTTTGGTATGATTTCGGTTGGATATCAGTTGAAATTGAATTACGGCATGGCGAGATAAGGTAGCCGCCCGTCGAGGTGGAAAAACGGTAAAAATGTGTTGGAATGTGATGCTCTATCAGAGCTGAAATTTATGTGATTTGATCAGGAACTGAAATTTCTATGGTTTTATGTGTGGTTTTATGTGCTTTTATGACAATATGCAATTTCACACGAACACCTCATGTCTATGCTAATTTCTACTCAATATGTGTATATGTTGACGTTGCTTTCTATTATGTTTTAGCCGGATTTGAGACACAGGAAGATAGGAACGAGGAAGACTTAGGAGGGCGCTTCGAGGCTTTTAGTTAGTTATGTACGCGTTGTGCTAGAAACTTGGTAGTTAAGTTATGTATATGTTGTGTATATGTAACAAACGACGTTTGTAAACTCATCTTTTGGAATATTAGTAAGCGTGTTTGGTTTCATTACGTTATAAAATAGCATATTTTTGTGAGATGGTTATAAATAGATGTTTTCATAATTAGCTAGAGGTTTCGGGCCGTTACATGCATGGTAGCCCGCATTTCTTCAACTTGAAAATTAAGCACTTGGCAACCGTTGTTTATTTGTCCAAATTGGTGTTATCGTTTTTAGTAATCGCGTCTTAGCACATTGTTCTATGTGTCATGCTTCTATCCAAGCAAGTTATCTGGGTCATACACACATATTAGTAGATTAGCACATTTTTCTATGCATGGTGCTTCTATCCAAGCCATTTATCAGGGTCATATTCAGTAATGCGCTTTCAAGGTAGATTTATATCAATTGTAGTAGATAAATTGAGTTGATTTGTAGTTGCTTGTCTCACTTATTATTTAAGCGAGAACACATCCATGCAAAGCGTTAGTCTTGGGCAATTATTTGGTAGCATTTTAAATAAAGTATATGCAGGAAAAAAAATGAGTGGGCCATCATAAATTGATTAAGCTTATTTGGGTATTACAAACCGATTACTATATGACCCTATTCACCCTGTGCAGATTTATCCATAAGGTAAACATAATTAGAAAAAACAACATTGAAAATAAATTAGCAAATATACACCAAATAAATTGTTATCATAAGAATGCTTTAATTGAATAACATTGTGATGAGGTCACATTTGCTAAATATCCAAATGCTCATGGTTGCCTCTTTGTACATTGGAGGCTTTTTTTTAGGGAGCAATCTCATTAGTTCCCTAAATAATTTTAAATTATCGAGAAATACAACAAAATATCAATAAGTCAACATAATTTAAAATTTGAAATAAATAACATCTATACATCATTCGTTAGGCCTATGGATCTCATCTCACATATTATTTAGGGATGCTATCTCATTTGTCAACAAGGACATGGTGAACAAAAAAGATTTAAAGGTAGAGGATGGAGGCGATTGCTGCCTACCAGAGCTAGAACTTCAGGCTCGATATAAGGCTAATAATAATGGACCTGTTGAGTCTAGGTTGGAAATGGTTGGTTGGTTAAACGAGTATGGGGTGGAAGCAGGCAAGGCCGACCCTCCTATCAAATAACAATAGCCTCAGGTATTTGGGAAGGAGTGGCCAAGTTGATTAGGTTGGGTTGGGTGCCCATGTGGTCCAAGTTGGTGTGGAGCCCAACTAACCTTATTAGGTTTGAGCATGTTTTTGAACCTATCATGATTATGACCACTATGAAAGAAAGGTAAACATAGTTGGGCATCCCTTTTGACTTGTTACTTTTCTCCTATTCATACAAGTGTTCTAGGGTTCTAATCTAATTTGGGTAGGATTTTCAAATTTATTGGCGCATTCAAATTAAAGCACGCATCAAGTTGGAGGCAAACATGAAGCTTAAATAGTTTTACGCGGCAGAACTAGATTATATCACATCAATAATTATTGAAGACATAAGTCTTAAAAGGCTATCAATTACACCATGAATTTTATTTAATTAACATCAATCTATGCATCATTTAATTTAAAACAAAATGAAACAACTTTATCAAAAACACTTGATGTTAGAAAAATTGGTTATACAAGTTAGTAAGTGACCAAATTTGGCCAATGATTTGATAAAGCTCCATTTGTTGTTTTGAAAAACAAGTTGATTATTCATAATCTATGTCATGATTAGATACAAAAAAATGTATTTAATTACTCAAAACCAATTTAGGGCGAATGAGAAAGTAAATACACAAGATAGCTATGTGAAAACTAAAAATGGAGTGTTAAGTTGTGGAATATGGTTGTCCCACATTGGAAAAATAGTAAAAGAATGCCTTATATTTAAGTGGCTACTTGCAAATATGGGTTGGACCCTTAGGGATTTACAAAAGTGTAATGGGGAGAGGACCTATGGGTTAGTAGGCTCAAATCGAACCCACACACGTGCGCTGCCGCCACTGTTCGACTCGACTCGGCGGGGCTGGCTTGGGCTTGGGTTCGGGTTTGGGCTCTATCAAAGTATATTTTTTAAAGATGCGATTTGAATTGAATTTGGGTTTGAAATGGGGTGGAAATCAGCTCAAATTGAGCTGAAACACCGAACTGGTGGGCGGAGATGGATACGGTTTGAACCCGAGTGCAGCCAACGGCTAGCCGCACCCGGGTGTGAACCACACCCAAACCGCCACCAAACCAGTTTGGCTTGACCGAACCAATGTCATCCCCTAAGAGTTGCAACCTTTTGTCTTTTCAACCATAACTCTTCAAGTATTTTAAAGATCCCCCCCGGTATTGTCATTTGCATTCACTCACATCCAAATTCATTTTCTCTCTTTCTGCATTTCACTCTCTGA
>CM047879.1:919743-1192646 GCA_026212405.1 Petrea volubilis
ACCCATAGGTCCGCTCCCCATTACACTTTGTAAATCCCTAGGGTCCAACCCATATTTGCAAGTAGCCACTTAAATATAAGCATTCTTTTACTATTTTTTCAATGTGGGACAACCATATTCCACAACTTACACTCCATTTTTAGTTTTCACATAGCTATCTTGTGTATTACTTTCTCATTCGCCCTAAATTGGTTTTGAGTAATTAAATACATTTTTTTGTATCTAATCATGACATAGATTATGAATAATCAACTTGTTTTTCAAAACAACAAATGGAGCTTTATCAAATCATTGGCCAAATTTGGTCACTTACTAACTTGTATAAACAATTTTCTAACATCAAGTTTTTGATAAGTTGTTTCTTTTGTTTTAAATTAAATGATGCAGAGATTGATGTTAATTAAATAAAATTCATGGTGTAATGATAGCCTTTTAAGACTTATGTCTTCAATAATTATTGATGTGATATAATCTAGTTCTGCCGCGTAAAACTATTTAAGCTTCTGTTTGCCTCCAACTTGATGCGTGCTTTAATTTGAATGCGCCAATAAATTGAAAATCCTACCAAATTAGATTAGAACCCTAGAACACTTGTATGAATAGGAGAAAAGTAACAAGTCAAAAGGGATGCCCAACTATGTTTACCTTTCTTTCATAGTGGTCATAATCATGATAGGTTCAAAAACATGCTCAACCTAATAAGGTTAGTGGGCTCCACACCAACTGGGACCACATGGGCACCCACCCAACCTAATCAACTTGGCCACTCCTTCCCAAATACCTGAGGCTATTGTTATTTGATAGGAGGGTCGGCCTTGCTGCTTCCACCCCATACCGTTTAACCAACCAACATTTCCAACCTAGACTCAACAGGTCCATTCGTTTAGCCTTATATCGAGCCTGAAGTTCTACTCTGGTAGGCAGCAATCGCCTCCATCCTCTACCTTTAAATCTTTTTTGTTCACCATGTCCTTGTTGACAAATGAGATAGCATCCCTAAATAATATGTGAGATGAGATCCATAGGCCTAACGAATGATGTATAGATGTTATTATTTCAAATTTTAAATTATGTTGACTTATTGATATTTTGTTGTATTTCTCGATAATTTAAAATTATTTAGGGAACTAATGAGATTGCTCCCTACAAAAAAGCCTCCAATGTACAAAGAGGCAACCATGAGCATTTGGATATTAGCAAATGTGACCTCATCACAATGTTATTCAATTAAGCATTCTTATGATAACATTTTATTTGGTGTATATTGCTAATTATTTCAATGTGTGTTTTTTTCTAATTATGTTTACCTTATGGATAAATCTGCACAGGGTGAATAGGGTCATATAGTAATCGGTTTGTAATACCCAAATAAGCTTAATCAATTTATGATGGCATCATTTTTTTTCTGCATATACTTTATTTAAAATGCTACAAATAATTGCCCAGACTAACGCTTTGCGATGGATGTGTCTCGTTTAAATAATAAGTGAGACAAGCAACTACAAATCAACTCAATTTATCTACTACAATTGATATAAATCTACCTTGAAAGCGCATTACTGAATATGACCCTGATAAATGGCTTGGATAGAAGCACCATGCATAGAAAAATGTGCTAATCTACTAATATGTGTGTATGACCAGATAACTGCTTGGATAGAAGCATGACACCATAGAACAATGTGCTAAGACGCGATTACTAAAAACGATAACACCAATTTGGACAAATAAACAACGGTTGCCAAGTGCTTAATTTCAAGTTGAGAAATGCGGGCTACCATGCATGTAACGGCCCGAAACCTTCTAGCTAATTATGAAAATCTATTTATAACCATCTCACAAAAATATGCTATTTTATAACGTAATGAAACCAAACACGCTTACTAATATTCCAAAAGATGAGTTTACAACGTCGTTTGTTACATATCACAACATATACATAACTTAACTACCAGTTTCTAGCACAACGCGTACATAAACTAACTAAAAGCCTCGAAGCGCCCTCCTAAGTCTTCCTCGTTCCTATCTTCCGTGTCTCAAATCCGGCTAAAACATAATAGAAAGCAACGTCAACATATACCATATGAGTAGAAATTAGCATAGACATGAGGTGTTCGTGTGAAATTGCATATTGTCATAAAAGCACATAAACCACACATAAAACCATAGAAATTTCAGTTCCTGATCAAATCACATAAATTTCAGCTCTGATAGAGCATCACATTCCAACATTTTTACCGTTTTTCCACCTCGACGGCGGCTACCTTATCTCGCCATGCCGTAATTCAATTTCACTGATATCCACCGAAATCATACCAAAATCCACCAATCCCAACCTAAACACACGGTGGTCATATCTCGAGTATATGCCGAAAACCTACGACCCACAACCAATACATGGAACACTCCCGTCATGCAAGATGGGAATAGGCATGGATGGCGAGAACTGGTTTAAGACGGCAAGCCCATTGCCGCCCGGCCGAACTCTAGCCCCATCCCATACCGACACATATAGGGCCTTTCACACATAATTCCAACACATACAAATCACAATTTCATCACAACTAACTGTTTCAGCTCAACTCAGCACAAAGTACCGAAAATTCACAATTTGTGCGAAATCGACTTTTACATTTTCGAACTGAAATTTTTAGCTTTCAACTACTGAAATTCCAACTTAAAACCTACTGGAAATCCACACATATATTCCCAAAGTAGTAAAATAGACTTTTAGAGTATAAATTTTCAGATTTTCAGTTCACGAAACCTGAAACTTTCAGATTGCGACGCGAAACGATTTAGCGCGCAAACTCTGAAATTTCCGGCTTTCGCAATCCAAACCTCCAGATTTTAAAAACTGTTTCTACACCTTATTCTACATTGAATTTAAAGTATATAACCAATTTTGGTTTGAAATTTTCGGGTTTTCCAGCAGTGCAAAATCGAACTTTTCCCCTTTGGAAACAAAGTTTTCTGTATGAACAGTGATTTCCAGCATGTGTGCAACTCGAAATTTCAGCCAAGAAAACTTAATATTCTAGCTTCTAGCACATATATAAGACTCTAACAAGGTATAAAACATGATAACATAGCATAATGGCAACAAGTTCAACATGCTTATTCAAGAATGTAACCAAACATGCTCATAGAAAGATCATAACCATCATATACACATATATGACCATACATCTTGAAATCCCTTAGACCCAAGATGGAAACAACTTGTGGTGACCTCCTAGGCCTTATAGGGGAGATAAAAGGCTAAGAAATTAAGAAAACCTAACCTAGCTCATGCCATAGGCAAATTCTACCTTGATAGTCTTTCTTGCCTTGCTTGTAGGGGTTTCTTACCTTGTAGGGGTTTGAAGAAGGGGAAAGTGTGTGGGGTTGGGAGATGGTTTGAAGAGGTGAAAGAGTGTGGGGAAAAGTGAAAGAAAACAAGTAGAAATGGGGGGTGTATGGCCGGATTTTAGGGTGTGTGTGTGGTTTTGGTATTTTCCCAAGTAATAGACATAGAAGATTAGCATGAAGTCATTTTCCAATTAATGCCCTAATTGGCAAGTATTTGGTCTAAGCAGCTTAAGTGTTGCCTACTGTTAACCATGGCCAACATGTATTCATACTTCTAGAAGGTGTATGCCAAGTGTATTTATACATTGTATTTGGCAAGCTTGGTGGATAAGACTCAATACAAGCCTAGTATTTAATATTTTCTAGTTTCTCTCCCAAAATTCCCCAAAATTCGTCCACCCCTCATTTAAATCTGAAAATTTAGGTTATTTTCTTGTATTATTAATATAATTAGGGAAAGAAATAATATCTAGGGGTAGAAATACAATTTACGCATTTCTTAGGGTTTTAGGGCATAAATCCGAAAATTCATAATTAATTTAGAAAATTTCCAAAATTATGAAATTTAATCTGTATAAATCTGAAATTATATGTATATTTCCCAGAAATTTAAACTGTTTTAGTTATATATTCAAAAATTGCAATCTGGGACATAGAAAGTTCAAAAATTGTGTTCGAATGTCAAAGTCGTCTAAAATTGGAAAATCATGTTATTGATTCAAAATTGCATCTTCTCCATGCATAAAGTCTAGAATACTTATTATGTTATTTTGAAAAGTAATGAGTATTTAATAGATGAATTTTCCAAGAATGGTAATCAAAATCTCGAAAATTAGTACTTTACCGTCAAATTATACATTAGTCTCAAAAATCAAAACTAAAAATAACAAGAATAACATTTCCAAGAAGCAGAGATTCATATCAATATTTAAATAATAAAGAATACGGGTCATCACAATGCAAGGCCCCCGTATAACAGTGGTTAATATTTGTCAAAGCAAATTGGCCAACAATAGGAGGGTTATTTAACAGAATTTGTGGTTGGTTCACATTCACGATTTTACTCTCATATTTGAATAAAAATTACACAAATGCCCTTATCTCTTGACTATCCACAACACAACTTTTCTCTCACTTTCAGCTCCTGAGGCTCCAGCACAATGACAAAGATCTATGGAAAACATCACCCCTAATGTCATGTCATTAAGTCAAATTTTCAATTTTAATCATGAATATTGGATCAAAAGCAAGAGCAATAGCATATCAGAGGACTCTAGGTACAACTAAAAGAGGGCAAGGCAACAGACATCGTCCCACTAATTGTTGGCACTAGGAGGCATTTCCACATGGGTCCATGTTGAGTGTCAAACTAAGGAGGATCCATGGCTACATGAGAATCTGGAGTAACAACCCTAACGACTAATTAGAAGTAGTAGTGCTCGCATATTTGGCAAAAGAATGTTTACATTTTAGATACTGATTAGATTTTCCAAGGATGATGTCCATTTTCATTTTTTAGTTGTATAAAAACATTTGGGAATGAATGGAAAATGAACTAGAAGTTTGTCCGAAATCCATGGCTCCCATCCCTTATGTCTCTCTCCTTTCTCTCACACCTCCATTCTTGTATTCTCAATCTTGTTGAGTTCTCAGGGTATTTTCTTAAAATTTGATTAAATAAATTATTTTTATTTTTATCAAATTAGCAAGGACATTACGTGTCACACAAATTTCCAGTCTACAAAACAACAATTATAATGCAAGAAAAAATACATGACAAATATTTGCAAAGATATAAATGGAAAATAATATCCTAGAAGACTAATCCCATGTTTATTAGCCCAAAACGTCTCGTCCTTCGGTAACATGATTCTAAGGTTTTTGTAGCTTGATTACAAATCAAACGCTGAAATTTGATGAATTCCACAAAGAACGCCATAAACACTATGGACTTGACTTGAATTTAACTTGGGGAAAAACATGAAGAACGCCTCACTTTCATGACTTTCGTGAAGAATACCTTGATCGTCACTTTAATCATCGTTAAGTTGACTTGGGAGAAACTCCAATACGCGGGCCTAAGACCCCAATTGCAGATTGAAAGCCTTAATTTGATGATTTTCTCAAAAAAACACCGAGAATCTCACATAGATCCTCGCGTATCTTCTTGAGCTTGACTAGAGAGAACTTTAGAACTACTTTTGACTTCTCTAGCTCTAGAAGACTTCTTGATGTCCTTTTTGGCCCCAATGACCCCCTTTTATAGGCGTTTATGCAGGGTCGTTTGTATTGCTATAAATTTCTTCAATATTATATCTTTTTAATACAAATTTCTTTTTAGAGAAAATATCATTTGAGTTTCATTATTTGATTGGCTCGTGTGCCAAAATGCGTCATTGTCACCATTGATTGATTTTGGAATCTCGGGTTGCACGGCTTGTTTGATTAGCCGAGTACACTTCATATTGACATATGGTGACTAAATATTAAAATATTAATTAAAATTAACTATTTAATATGGAATTAAATATAGGAAGTTCTGAAGTATATAGAAAATTTAATCAATTTTAATATTTTAATTTGCACTTGTCAATTTTTAATGGACGTAATTAATCCCAACAAATGCCATCTACTTCAACACTCGGCGAAGAAAATGCCAAATATTGTGTGAGTGAGGCAAGACTTGAAGTACTTAGTTTCCCTTGTAATGCCCACTAATTTCCTCTATTGGATCGGTTTGGCCTCAAATTTGGACTTGTAAAAGGCTCGACCTGGTGACATAGCATGTCAGTTTGCAAAATTTACACTTGTCCAACTCTCATATCCGATGATTGTCCATGTTTGGATAAGAAATTTGATTTTGAGTGGTTAAGAATTTCAAGTACAACATAATCTCATCTCTACACGCATGAAGATAAATCACGAATAAGAGTTTGTTCCTTAGTACATTCAACTTCATTGAGTTGTAGTCAACAAGTTAAGTCCCAATAAACTCATCAAGTAGCAAGTTGAGTTTGTGCCCATGCTAATCCAAATTCTTCATAAGACATCGACAGTCCCTATTTCCCTCTCTTATTTTTTTTTATCATAATGCTTAGTTTTGCCTGCATAAGTGGAATTTGATTCGTAGGGATTTTAACCTTTTAGCATATCAAAACTTTCTTGCTCTGCACACTAATGATGTCTCTTGCTCAATAAATTTATGTGGGATTAAAACTTTCTATCCCACACCAGTGCATGAGCCAAGAAGTTGATATTTCCATATTCATCTAGTCTAAAATCAAAATCGCAAATGGTGTATTCCAAAATCAACCAATGACTATATATATTTGAATAACTGCTGAGTATGGAATTATCGATTGATTCACTTCACTCCTATCCATTATATGCTTGAATTTGAGTTTAACCAAATCTCAATAACAATCTACCTAAAATTGTACTCAATAATAACCTATAAGTGTACACCAACTGGGTTTGTGGTGCACTACTAATGCTGCGAACAAAGCTTTGGGTTGAGATTTTGTGGTGTGCTCATCTTGCTTGCTTCATCTTTCTATTCTATTTTGTAATGACATGCAAGGTGTTGAGAAAATACCCTAAAGAGCAATTCCCTGCCTCTCTTTTTTTTTTTTTCTTTTTATTGGACAATGCATAGTTCTATTTTCCCCTATAGTATGCTACTACAATTACTATGAGCAATGAATTTGAAAGTTTTTTGTATTAGAACCACCATACAATTTCTTCCTTGTTTTATTCCGATTAGCTACCTATGTATTTTTTTGTTTTGTTGATGCGAGAGAGCAACCATCTTGCATGCATTGTTAATCAACAACTAAAGAAGAATTTTCACTTTTTCCTTTACAACTTGGTATTCAGTGAGCTATATACATATACATGATCCACTACACGATTTTCTTCAATATTTTTCTTCTTTTTTTAGTTTTTTGCATGTCACCTTTACACCTTTATTTGAAATTTGACAGGTTCATCATGCGTACTTCAACGATACCACATCCCACTTCAGAGTAAACATTTAGTGGTTCTCGTAATGAAAGCCAACCCATAGAAAAGGGTACCTTTTTGACAGTCCATGCCCCACTATTGGTCGGTACATGAAGGACTGGGTGAAAATAACAAATCCATTGTACACGGAGGAATGGTTCCAAAAGGTTCCTTTGAGAAGATATCAAGGTTTGGACTTAGCAAGCAACTCAACACAAGCAATCAGACGAGCCAACTTCTTACTAACGTTAGGTCACTCATTATAGAAGGCAAGGTCAAGTAAGGAGACATCATTCAATTCGCTAGTGAATACCAGTACGTCAAAGGCTATTAGGAGTGGACAAAGGACATCCTTAGCAGGTACGATCACAATTTAGCTGCTATTGGGATATACGATACGGTGTTTGCTTTCTTGTTTACGTATAATCACAATGTGAAGATCATCAAGGCATTTTGTGAGGCGTGCGTTCCTACTACCATCACTCTTCTGACTTCCTTTGGAGAGTTGTCAATATCATTGTGGGATTTTTGCACCTTGGAGGGCCTTCCAGTGATAGGAATTCTTTATGATGATGTGGTTCCTAGTGCTGCATAGCTGAATGCAATTGATGAGAACAGGAAAAAAATTTATTCCTCATTGATGCAAATATTTGTTTCACGCCTTCCACCTGCTACAAGGGTGTAACGTCCCCGACATTTCCTATATATTTTATTAAAAATAAATTGTAATTTTTACATAAAACTTTCAAAATACAAGAGTTACAATTTTCAAAAAAATGCAAAAGTAACTTTATTGCATAAAGGCTTCCAAATGGTTTTTTTTTGGCTTCCACTGCGCCACTCTGATAAGCTATCCCATTTCTGTCTAAAAATAGTCACGTAAATAATAATCAATGCAATGGTTGAGTGGAAATATCATTCAACCCATAAGGTGCGTGTGTGTTTTAATAGGTGCACATAGACGCATAATTTCACATAATACTATAATGGAAATGAAAGCATAAAATATCCAAGACTTATAAGATACTTCAATTCTTATTTTACTCATGAAGTTAAATCATACTCCTACCTTTCAAAAGGGTACCTTCTTCTCTATAAGTATAAAGTGTAGAGTGTATATATAGATATATAGAAAGGTTAATATGTATATATATATATATATATATGTTTAGAATAGGGGTAATTATATATATATATATATGTATGTATGTATATAGGAAGGTATACTAATGATATAGTGTGATATATATATTGAAAGTGCAATATTGTGTGGGTGTGTGTGTTTTAGGCGGAATTTAGTGTGTGTGTGTGTGGAAAATTAAGACAATGGCCTCTTTTTATAGAGTTTATGGTAAGAAATAGGATTTTTATATTACAATGTCAATTTTACAATTAATGCATTCTTCCAACTAAGGTTTAACATAAATGTTATCTTCCAACTCAATGCCCTAATTTAGCTTAAGTGTTGGTCTAATTGCATAATTCATAAGCTATTCAAATATAAGCCTCACAAGTGTGTCTATATCTAGAAGAAAGTTTACAAGTGTGAAATTCATTTAATGCTAAGAGGAGTAGGGAGCAAGAAAATATATACACCATACATTTTTATTACACACACACACACACACATGCACACACACACACACACATATATATATATATATTAAATTGTATATTTTCTTGAAGATATATATATATATATATTTGAGTGAAAAATCGAAAGGTATATATATATATATATATATATTGAAAAAATGTACTTTGTCAAATGTTACAAATATTAAATACATTATGGAGAAATGTCTAAAAAATATTATTTTTATCAAAATATATATAATTTTTAAACATTTCCCTTAATTTCGAAAATAATACAAAATATATATAAGAACATATTTTGTGGAGGAATACTCATACGCATCTCCAAATTTATTACAAGTTATTAATAGTTACAAGTAGCTATATTATTTCCACTCATTGAAATGAAAATATCAATAAAGATTAGTATAATGAAAAGGATGTATAACTAACTAACTTATGAAATATGTATTTTTATATACATATATATATGTATATATATCTATAAACGTTTGAAAATTTACTATTAGTAAAGAAATAATCATACTTTATAAAATGCATGGATAATAATACACATTATTCATACTAAAGTCACATACTTGAGATAAAATCACATAATTCATATTATTGTCACATAATATTCATAGATTAATCATATAAACATTTAAATAGTATACACTTAAGCATCAAATAATATGTGTACAAGTAACATAGAAAATGCAAGAGAAAATCAGGTCCTCACAAAGGGAGTTCCAATAGAGGTCAATGTTCTCCATTCATTATCGACGATTGGGTGAGCTCTTGGTATAAGAAGGATGTGAAGTATTGCCAACCGCAACCGCAAGGGGAGAAAAGGTCAGCCCATCTGAAGCCAACTTACAATTTGGTGACTTTGTTGCTCATGAAGGGTGGTCCGTGGTGGAGGAAGAATTATTCTCAAAGCTTGGTATTACAGGAAGTTCAAACGAGGCCATATACTTGGCGGCACACTTGACTTGTTGGCTTTGCACCTTCGCCCTTTCAACTCACTACGCCCAAGCACCTTCAAAATTCCAAGTACTAGAGTAAGCCAACGAAGAGTATGCCTTGTTATCCCAATCTTGGTGACCATCTACAAAGGCTTAAATATGATTTCAGTTGCACTAAAGCTGACGTGCTTGTATTTGCCATTTTCTATTAACTTTATCTATGGTTAGTTGGCACTTTATTTCAAGACCCATTACCAAATTGGGCACAACGTACGAGGTCTTAAGATGACTTTAATTTTTGGCCAAGGAGGCACAAGTACTATGATCCAAATGAGGCTCGCAAGAAAATCCCCAAAGGGAGTCTTGTTTCTTGGACTTGCAGCGTGCTCTTTAATAAGAATGCCTGTATGAATGTTAACAAAGGGAGTTTTAAGGCATTTGACCAAGATTAATTTCTTGTCATTCGTTCTGGCTACTTTTGCAACGAGGTGAACATTTTATTGATGAGCCATACGGTCCTCACCGATTCTGCTATTAATTTGGGTATTATCAAGAAGTATCAGGGGTCCTCAAGAGGGATATTCACAAGGCCTCTCTAGATGAAAGGATTCGGATGTGCACTTTGTCCAATGCATGTCTTCTTTTCATTCTTGTGAATGCAGAAAAGTTTTATACAAATGATTATAAGGAGTCGTAGGCCATAATACACAGAGATTTCTTGGACAAGAATATTATGACGTTAGCTATCTTGAAGTTTCTTAAAGCTCCATCCCCACGCAAGGAACAAGTTGAAGGAGACAAAAGGAAGGTGTTATTCATATAGTGGAGGAAAGTGGTAGCAGTAGCACAAATCAAAATTGGAAGAGGCATAAGAAAAGTCCTAAATCTTACACCGACAACTTTGTCGACGAGGTTACTTAACCCTTTTTTGCTTTCTATTTATTTTTCTTTCCTCTTATTTCATTATTCCTTAACTTAAAAACATGCAAAGTTTCAGTTGGAGAATGACATGCTCAACCTTAATGATGGTGAGGGATCTAAAGATAGCCAAGAGTCGACCGCAGGACCTGACTCATTGGTCATGAATCCTCCACTTGCTAAGAAGGTGGCAAAAGAAACACCCAAGTTGAGCCGAGCGAAGCCAACACTTTCTTGCCCTGAGGTCTCAATGTTCCAAGGTGAAAAGTTCATCTGTAGTCATTAAAAGAGTTTCTTAAGAAGTTTTGGAGTGACTAAGATATAAGATACTCCACTTAACTCTACTTTTTTCATTGAAGACAACGTCAATTTGGTGGTTAACTCCATGAAGAGCCTCAATGGTTTCGACATCTCCTACGTGGAGAGATCACTCAAGTTCCTATTCGCTAAGATTAGCTACTTATGATAAAGTAAGAAATTTATTTTTTGAGAACGTATTTGAGGAACTTTTTGTCTGCCAACTGAGTGAAGCCAAGGATAGTCTTTGTAGTGCCCAAACTAGAGAGAGTAAAGAGGTCAATCTTGTTCAGTCTACCAAGGATGAGTTGTGGCAAATCAAGAAGAGCTTAACAAATTGAAGGAAGAAAGAAGGATTTGTTTGAATCATTAAAATGACAACAAGAGCTTTTCAAAGTGTTCAAGCCAAGGTTCATGAAGTCAAAGAGGAGATTACTGCCATCCAAAATACTTCTTCACTGAGTGACTAGATGATTGAAGATGTGAAGATTTCTACAGCATGACTAGAAGCTACTGAGGAAGAGTTGCAAAACTTGCGTCCATTTGCTTGAAACCAGTTTAGGACTTTGTATCTCCTTTTTTTTCTTGTTTTTTTCTTTTTTTTGTCGTGAACATTTTTACTTCAAACTTTCATATTCAAATTCATCTTTTCTTTCCATTTTGCAACTTTGGAGCATGTGATGAACTTTCTCTTTCTTTTCACTATAATTAATTACAAACATAACTTATTATCTCTTTGCAATAAATTAACATTAATATAAAATGCAACTCACTACATGATCAAGACCTCATGTAATAAATTTCTATTTTTTTTCATGAGAAACAAATCTGTCACGAAGTATAACTCTATAGGTCTTACAACTTCGTGAACTAATTGCTGCACGGACAAATGATTTTATCCAAAGATTATGACCGAACTTAGAAGTTATCTAAGCTGCCTACGTACCCAAGAAAGGAATAGATTCATAACATAGTTCAAAGACAAATATAGTTTTGAGGGGGAGCCATACATAGTTTATACTCATGCGAGCTAGAAATATCCATGCCTAGCCACCCTGGACTTGGTGGAGTATTTTTATATTTAGTCATATGCAATACCTTCATTGCAATATGTTAGTAGTTTAACCATATGTATTACCATTGGTGGGTGTCATACACAGTTTATACTCATGCAGGTCAGGAGTAAGATGCAGTTTAGGCTCGTGCTTTAGGAGCAAAATGTTGTTTCATAGGTAATATCGTTTCAAAATTTTGCTATTGATGGGGCCGCTATGCAATCCATCTTTATCAACTAATTTGTAAGCACTATTTGTGTACACCTCTTTAACTACATTAGGGGCATCCAACTTTGACATGAATTTATTTTCCATTCGCTGGGTGATGGTGATGGGTCTCCTTACTGCCAAGATCAAGTTGCCTACTTGAAATGTCATTGGGCATACCATTTTGTTAAATGTCGTTGGCAAGCTCAGTAGCATTTCAAGTATTGTTGTGCCTCAAGTCTTTTCTCATCCAATGCCTCTACTCCTCAAGTCTAAGACAAGCATTGTTCTCAACAATGAGCCCTTCTGGAATAGCTATATGAAATGAAGGTATTTAACTTTTAAGATGGAGCATGGCCTCAATGCCATACACTAGAGAATAAGGAGTGGCCTAGGTGGTAGTCCAATATGTTGTCCAGTATGCCCACAAAGTTGCCCCTACTTTCTTATGCCAATCTTTCTTTGATTTTGACACGACTTTCTTCAAAAGGTTGCACAATGTCTTATTGAATGCTTCAACCATACTATTTGTAGAAACGTTATACAGAGATGACTTATGTTATTTGAAGCCTAGCTAAAGCCATAGCTTATCCATCAACTTGTTGTAGAAAGGCTTTCTGTTACCAGTAATGATGTATCGAGGCACTTCGTATCTGAAAATCAGGTTACAACGAACAAAATCGATTGTGTTTCTTTCTTTACTTCTTTTAGAGGGATTGACTCAACCCACTTAGAGAAGTAATCAGTAGCAGCAAATATGTAAATGTGACCACTTGATAACTCAGACGTAAATGGCGCCACCACATCAAGACCCCTTGCATCAAACAGCCATGAAGCCACTATAGGGTGTAGAGGTTCTGGAGGCTGGTATATGAGGTTAGTGTACATTTGACAAGTTTTTCATCTTTTTGCAAAGCCTAACCAATCTTTGACCATCGTCAGCCAATAATAAGCCATCCTTTTGATTTGAAAATGGAGCTTTGGACTTGACTGGTAAGCTCCACACACTCTAGAATGTGCTTAGTCATAGTTTCGACTGCTTCTTCGTTACTTAAACAGCGTTGATAGTTGCCTTCAAAAGATTATCGGCACAAAATATCTTTATATATGATGAAGCGAGATGATCTCTGTTGCCACCCTATTTTGTAATATGGGTTTTGAAGCAACTTTCCATGCTTCAAGTAGTCGATCAATGGTATTTTCTAGTTGGTATCTTCACTAGTTGCGACTACTATGGCCATTGAGTCTTCATGGTCTACCTCTCGAGTAAGGCTACAACCCATCAGTTAAATATTGTCACATTCATTGTTTCTCTATCTGAGAGTGCCAGAGTAGTAGCTAGGTTAGCTAACATATCCGCCATCCTATTTTCCTTCGTTGGGATGCGACTCATAATGATATTCTTGAATTTTTTTAGCCAAGCTTGAGGTTTGTTGGAAATAAAGAATAAGATCCTTTTTTTTTACTTCATATTTGTTCAAAAGCTAGTTAATAACCAGTTTTGAATCACCATATACCTCTAGATCCATAATTTTCACTTCTACAGCTATTTGGAGCCCAATAATCAACGCTTAGTACTTAGCCACATTGTT
Source organism: Petrea volubilis (assembly GCA_026212405.1). NCBI lineage: Eukaryota > Viridiplantae > Streptophyta > Magnoliopsida > Lamiales > Verbenaceae > Petrea > Petrea volubilis. The sequence goes on from CM047879.1 coordinate 933,709, forward strand.
GGAACACAACTCATTCAATATGATTGAATACGTCAATCCTAGCTTTTCTAAGTAGATAAAAACAACTTCTACCCCAGCTCCATCAGCTCGAGCCGCTCCATCAAAGAACATCATCCATGTTGGTAGGTTTTTGATAAAGAGGGCATCTTCATTTGGAAGATCATTAGATAGTTCCCGCTCTGCTGGAACAAGATGATCAACAAGAAAATTAGCGAGCGCTTGCCTTTTGACGACCTTTTGCAGTATCATACCGATTAAATATGACAGACCACCTAGCTAGTCTTCCTAAAAGCATTGACTTTGACATCACAAGTTTGACAGGATCCGCACGGGAGTTGAGTCATATGGGATATACTTCAAAGTAGTGCTTTAGCTTCTTAATCGCATAAAACAAAGCCAAGCATATTTTCTCGTATTTTAGGTCATTTTCTGTCAAACAAAGACTCAAATAGTACAAGGACCTTTCTTTTCCTTCATTCTTTTGAGTCATTAGAGCACCAATCGAGCTTTTTTGAGCAGCAATATACAATTTGAGCAGTCTTCCTAGATTTGGAGTTCCCAAAACCGGTGGATTTACCAGGTACTTTTTTACACTTTCAAAGGCATTTTGGCATTCTTTATCCCACACAAAGGGCATCTCTCTTCATCAGATGGCTGAACAGCTAATATCGCTAGTGAGATTCAATATGAACTTACAAATAAATGCGAGTTGCCTTGTAGACTTTGTAGTTCCTTAAGATTTCTGAGTGCAGACATCTTTAAAGTTGCATCTATCTTAGCTAGATCAACTTCAATTCCACGATGATACGCTATCAAATCAAGGAATTTTCCCAAGTAACGCTAACAACACATTTAAGCGATTTCATCTGCAAGTTGTATTTTCATAGTCGATCAAACACCACCAGAGATCTACCAAGTGATCACTTCTTTTCTTTGTTTTGATGATGAGGTCATCCACATAACACTCCACTTTGTCCTGAAGAATGTCGTCAAAATATTTTGCATGAAAGATAGCACCTGAGTTCTTTAATCTAAAAGCCATGACTTTATAACAGTAAATACCCTTTGGAGTGCAAAATGCCGTGCATTCCTCATCTTCTGGCACTATCTTGATTTGATTGTTTCCCGATGATCCGTCAATGAAAGGCAAAGATTCATGGTTCATGGTTGTATCAACATGAGCTCGATGATGGGAAATGAGAAGTCATCCTTTGGGTATCCCCTGTTCATGTCTTGAAGGTCAACACATATGCGTTTTTGGTCATTCTTCGTTTGATAGACACTATGCTAGAGATTCAAGTTGGATATTTAACTTCTCTGATGAACCCAACATCAATAAACTTGTTAACTTCAACCTCAATAAGCGGAACTTGTTTTGGGCCAGAGTATCCATTATGATTGCTTCACCAGTCTTGCTCCACGCTTTATACCAAGGTGGTGAATCGCAACCTTTGGGTTTAGTTTGGGCATTTCTTCGTATGTCCAAGCAAAGACATCTTTGTATTCGGCCAAAAGCTCGAAGTAGCAATCTTCTTCTTTAGAATTCAGAAGTGAACTAATGTATATAGGTCGTGGCTCTTCTACTGTTCCTAGATTCAGTTCTTCTAACTTATCCACGGTTGCTTGCCTTCCATCTTCAAGCAACGGAGGGGCTACCTAAATGTCATTGTTTCATAATCAAATTGCGACATGATTACATACTTGCGCTTCTTCGATCATATTATAATCAAATTGCACACTTGAAGCATAGTCATTAGAGATTCTAAAAATTTGGTATGCAACAATCTATCTCAGCGCTCCATCCTCTTTCATGATCGAGCATAGCTCCAGCTTCCATCCCAAGTTAGTTGTCGTTTGCACAAAACCAGCATTAACCAACCTTCTCAGTTTCCTTATGGCTTGAGAAGGAGCTTATTAAAACTTGAATATTTGGGGCTCACAATGTATTACAAAAAATTAATCAAAGTTATGGACTCATTAGTAAATCTTTGAATGAGATAATTCAAAAGAATGGTTTCCATTGGAGTGAAGTTGTTACACATGCCTTTAATGATCTGAAAAGAGCTATAACCATAGCCCCTGTGATGGCATTACCAGATTTCATTAAACCTTTTGAAATTGAGACCGATACATGTGGAAAGGGAATTAGGGCAGTATTGATGCAAGGGGAAAGAACAATTGCCTGCCTCAATAAGGCTCTAGGCATAAAAAAAAAACCAAGGTTTATTTATATATGAAAAGGAGTTTATAGCCATGATGTTGGCAGTGGCTAAATGGAGACACTATCTCCAAGGGCCATTTGTGATTAGAACAAGGGGTACCAAGGTATCACAACAAAATTTGTATGGGAAAGAAAGAAGACCTAAAGCACGAGATCATGGAAATCATTCACTAATCAGAACTAGGAGGCCATTCAAGTATGAATGGAACATATTAGAGGATTAAAGCCTTATTCTGTTGGCCTAGGTTAAAAGATGATGTCAGTGAGTGGGTAAGGGATTGTGATATCTGCTAAAAGAATAAAAGTGAGCATGTCCCTTACCCTGGACTGCTACAACCCTTGACCATTCCCTCTCAAGCTTTGTCACATTTTTTTTTATCTACTTTATTGAGGGTTTACCACATTGAGAAGGTAAAACTTAGTACTTGTCTTTGTTGACAGGTTCACTAAGTATTCCCCTTTTACATTACTAACATACCCATACTGTAACGACCCGGTAAATCCTTTATTTACATATTTTATATTATACAAAATTTATAGGATTATTTTGTGAGTTATTGATTTCTAGAGATTATTTTTTTTCAAATATGATTTTTTTTGTGAACTAGTGAGCATTTTACTACCTAAATATTTATAAAATATTATAAATTCCAAATATTTTTTAAACTTTCATGCATTTGATCCTTCTAAACTTCCAGAAATTTTTAATAGATTATTTTCAACTTTTACCTATTTTTCCAAGCATTTTTAGTAATTTTCGGAAAACATCGTATTTAAGTTATTAATTTGAAATCTAATTTTGAAAATGCTTAATTATTATCCAAAAATTAAAATAATAATACAAATAAATATTCTAGGTTTTATTTGACTTACAAAAATTAATTTTCGAATTTTTACAATTTTATTTCTATTTTTGGGCAATTTTCGAAAAATTGGCAAAACAAGGGGTATTTTGGTCTTTTCACCTCTCCAACCCCAAATTTCGTTTTTTCCTGAGAAATAAGCAATAAAATACTTAATAAATAAGAGTTTCAGAATATATATATTTTTGTTTGATTTTAGTTGATTTTATTTTATATTTTATCAAAATATCTTTACTAATACATACTCTTGAACCTCATATACATAAATTACTATATATTAGTGGTGATGTACATGGCTACATATACACACACACACATACCCACATACATATACATGGTATTTAGTAAGAATAGGTGTAAGCATATATAGCCATGTATAATGTATGGAATAGGTATTTAGTGGAATTTAATAATTGGATATTTGTGTCTAATACATGGAAGATAATTACACAAGACCATATACACCAAAATCCTCATTTTTCAGCCATTTTTCCAGCCCAAAACCGTGCACTCTCTCTTGCTCTTACACTCTCTTTCATTTTTTCCTCCAAACACTTCACTTCCTCCAAATTACTACACACTTTGAAGAACTAAGGTAGGAACTCTTCTTTATACCTTAAGTAGAGGGTTTTTCTTCTTCTTCTTGAGGAGATTAGGCAAGCTTCCATACTCTTGTGCCCAAGCAATGTAAAAGAACAAGCTTGAATGGCCTAGAGTGAGAGCTTTTGCCAAACATACCTCCAAGTTGAGGGTTTTAGTTATGTTGCTAGCTTCATGTTACTTTATAGTTCATTTTATCATGTTTAACTCTTGTTGGGAGGAAGTTGAAGGATGGATAGTATTATGAGCATGATCTTGAAGATCTTATGTGATTAGTATGCTTATTTGGAGTTCTATGTGCTTACTATGCTTTCTTGGAAAACTATGTGATTATTGTGCCTTTTTACAATAACATGGCATTCTTATGTTTTATTTGGATTATTATGTGAGTTCTATGCTTTATATGAAGTAGTATGAGACCATGATTCTTTAAGTGAGCTAGTAGGGGAATATCCTATGTTGTCTTGAAAGTAATTGTGAAGAAAGCTCCATATATCTATTTATTATACTTTATTGTATAGTTTTATGCCTACTTTGATGATTATAGAAATATATATATATATATGTACGTATATATATGTAAATATTTAAAGTATTGTTATCTATTCATTTAACTAATTTATTAGAGATTAGGTATATATATATATAGTTATGTACGTATATATATATGTCTACTTATTATAGACTAATTATATACTTAGTAATACTTAGTAAGACTACTTTAATCTATATATATATATATATGGTACGTATAAGTATATATATAATTATATTCATTTTATTGGTTTATATACATATGTAGATAATTTCAATCATCTTATATCTATATCACACTTTATATAGTTTATATATTTTTCTATCATCTTTATATATGTAAACTTATCTATCACATTTTATATATTTATATTAGTTATCTTTTAATCTATATATATATTTAAGTATATTTATACTAGTTATATTTTAGTCTTTATATTTATATATTTATACTAGTTATGTTTATATATTTATATTTATATTTTATCTATTTACATATTTTGCTACTATCTATTTACATATGCTTAATAAGCAAATATAAAGCTTTCATTTATAAGTGTGGAGCTTACTTTGCTAAACTATGATTATGTGCATATGTGAACAAATTGCAATTGTGTGGATGGGCCCATATGTGCTGGAATGGTCTGGGGGGGTGTTCCACCGGGACATACTATTGAGTAGCCGGGAGAGTTCACCACCCTTCCATCTCCTAATCCCTCCCTTGGGTAGATGGAGAGATCTACTCAAGAGAGAGGGTCGTAGAACAATACTAAGGCGTATGCCCGGGATACGACCATTGGAGGATAAGGCTGGCGGGAGAAATGTGCTGGTTGTTATTTCGGCCCGGGTAGTTATAAGGGTCACTGTCAGGTGACGAAAGGTAGAAAGTGTGAAATTATATATGTGCTATGTGTAACTAATGTGCACTTGACACCCGAGCACCTTATGTGTATAAAGAAGTGTTTCTACTCAACATATGTTGATTCCATGTTATATTATATTTTAGATGCTTCCGAAGATAGCTTTTATGATGGTGAGGAGGAGGAACCTTTTGAAGCATTTTATTAGGAAGAAGGATGTAGGATTTTCCGCTGCGTACCTGTTTTGGGTTTTTGCTTTTGCTATGTATCAATAGTAAACTAGCAAGTCGAGACTCTCTTTTGTTGATGTACCCTTATGTAATGTACCTTATACGTTGCAATTAAAAATGTATGCATGTATGTATCCAATAATGATAGTATTAATCTAATAATAATAATAATAATAATAATAAAGGGATTTCGGGGTCGTCATACATACACTGCTGAAATCGTGGCTAAGTAATTCCTGGAGCACGTCTATAAATTACATGGTCTTCCAATCATCATTGTTTCTGATAAGGATAAGGTCTTCCCTAGTCTCTTTTGGAAAACACTCTTTAGGCACTTAGGGACCTCTTTAGACATGTCAAGTGCATGTCATCCACAATCTGATGGTCAAACAAAAAGGGTAATCAATGTCTAGAAACCTATCTTTGATGCATGTGTCATCAAACTACCATACTAGCTTAAAACTATCCCTTTAGGACCTTTTGCACACACACAACACCCAGAGGTCACTGAATGGTTACAGGAAAAGACTAAAGTTGTTCAAATGTTGAAAGAAAGCCTTTTACAAGCCCAAAATCGAATCAAAAGTTATGCTGACAAGAATAGAAGTGAGAGAGTCTTTGAAGTTGGTGATGAAGTATACTTAAGGCTGCAACCATACAAGCAAAATTCAATAGCACTAATAAGATATCTCAAATTAGCTCCCAAGTATTATGGGCCATTTCCTGTTGTTCAAAGAATTGGAAATGTAGCTTTTAATTTGCAGTTGCCAAAGGGAAGTCAAGTTCGTCAGGGTTTCATGTTTCCATGTTAAAAAAGAGGATTGGACATAGGCATGTACCGACAGACCCACTGCTAGAAGTTGATCAAGAAGGTAATTACAGGGTTTACCCTTTGGTTGTACTTGGGAAGAGACTTGTACCACGAGACAGTGTGCTTGTGCCTCAAATCCTTGTGCAATTGGGTTATTCTACACTTGAGCAAGCTACATGAGAGGACTACAATTCAATCCAGGTAAAATTTCTAGACTTTGACACCATGGGGACAAGGACCAATTCAAATGGGGGGCAATGTCATGTTATTTTTTCAATTTTAATCATGACCATTGGATCAAAAACGAGAGAAATAATCACAACTGTAGGATTGAGGACACAATTAAAAGAGGGGCAAGCACGAACGATGCCTTCCCGCTAATATGTTAGCTCCAAGAGGCACTTGCACATGGGTCCATCTTGAGCATTCAGACTAAGGAGTATCCAACGGCTACAAATGAATCTGGAGTAACAACCCCAACGACTAGTCAGAAAGAATAGTTTGCATATTTGGCAAAAAGAATCCTTGCATTTTGGATATAGATTTAGATTTTCCAAGAATTATGTTAAATTCCACTTCTTAATTGTATAAAAACGTTTGGGAATGAATAGAAGTTTATCCAAAATTTCTCTCTCATCACCTCTCTCTGTGTCACCTCCATTCTTGTGTTCTCAAGTTTGCAGAGTTCTCAAGATATTTTCTTAAAATTCGATTAAACAAATTATTCTGTTTTTATTAAATTAGTGGGGACATTACACCCAACCACTGGTTTGGTGGCATTAAATCAAAGTATTTTGTGAATTTTTTGTAGTTGAATGTTGAAATATGTCTTCAACGTTGAGCGGATCCTATTCTGAAGCTTTTATTATTTTTATTTGCAATATTTTCATTTGTGTAATCGTAATCAGACGGCTCCTCCGTTCATCTTCCAGATTGAATTTAGAAACAAGTCCGGAACAAACACAGACGCCATTGCCAACCCAACCAGAAATAACTTTCCTACCCACTTAAAGCCATTCCAACCCAAGATTTCTAAACAAGAAGAGTTTCATTTCCAATGTACATTCATACTAGAAACTGTTAAAAAAGTACCAAATATTTTGTGAATAAATCAACACAGTTCACCTTTTAACACTCACAGGATAGGGAACATATGTAGTCATCCTCAACAGTAAGTGACAATAATCACTTATCGCTATTTGGTGAATTACACGTGAATAATTATGACAACCAGCGTCGAACTAATATAATCAGAAATATCACGACAATATTTACTTAAAATTATATTGCTGTGGTCTTAATATTATATCAAAGAATCAAAACTCTGATATCTCCAGAGTTAGGCGCCGTCAAAGTTCAAAATCCCAGAATTCCCATGTTTTATATGGTACAATATTCTAACATTCTCAGTATAAAGTTTCTGGTTGAGGCGTTATAATTGTTCAACATGGTTAGTGATTACATCAGGGCAGGACTGAGCTTGAAGAAGCTCCAATCGTGTGAATGGCGGTGCAAATTGCAATATATAATCTTCATCTGCAGCCATAAGATGAGATTCACATTAATGTGCTTCAACAGAACACAAATGCTCAGTTTCCGCAACGATAAAATAATCAAACTTTGAAAGAAAATAGGCTAATTACCAAAGAAAAACTTGAGACGTAGTCCATTTTCACAAAAGTTCCTGCAGTATAAAAAACTGAAAGTTCCTGTAGTATAAAAAACTACAAGTATACCCCTGATGTTTGGTTCCGTGCTACAAATCCCACCTACTGTGAAGGGGTTATATGTAACACAAAACCACACATTAAGGGCGTATTTACAAATTTTTTTACCATAGGGGGTTTTGGAAAACCGGACCTAACCTCGGGATTTTCATAATTAACCCAAGAAAATTTTGAGAATCTCAAAGCTACCAGTCCAAGAACTACTCAGTCTATCTATTTTTCAGCAATTAATCAATACCAGTTGCACCATGAGATATTATTAAAGGTTCTTACTCTCTTTGACTGTCCCATAAAGCCAGCATAACACCTCATCAGCAAATGCCAAGCACACTCCTCCCTGCCAGAAATCCCAACATGTCGACCAGGAAAATAATAATAATTAGCATGGTTTGATATCGAAAAAATTCAATACTTTTGATATGCAGACAATGCTTAGTATTTGTACAGAGTGAGAATATGCCCTGACTTTCCCCAGAAAGACTTGCATAAACCAATAATTACAACGCCCTCTCCTACCCTTCCCCATAATAACTACATGCAATTACTCAATATCTACCTTTTTCAGAATTAAACGTACCACTATTTACACTTACCCTTTCTATCGAAAATGACATGTTAAATAATGGCATCAATCAAAATTTCAGAAAACCTTTTGAATTGTGCGCTCATATAAAATTTCTTGTAAGTTTTGCCAAATCAAATTTCGATGGTTAAAAGCAGCTAGTTGTAATTTCTAAACCGAGGCCTGAAGTTTGTGTAATTATACATAATCACAGGGGGGGACAGTGTGATTGACTCTATAAATGATCATCAAAGAGGAAGAACACAGTACGGAGTAGTAATCCCATTTGATCTAAAGACAATGGTAGTCCATTCTAGGCAACAATGCGAGTGAATGTTGATGGCATATAAAAAAAATATAATAGAGACCTAAACCATAGGGTGACAAAAACTACAATCGTAAAAGGAAAGAGAGAAGAAAGGCTGGCCCATGCACTTAATCCAGATACCAATATACCTGCCAGTAATTTTTCATCTTTACTCTGTGCGTTATATCCTTTGTTCTTAGTCGTTCTGTGCGAACAAGTCGGCCACTGTCATCCCTGCAATAAGGAATTGAAAATCATTTAGACCATACACAAAATCACAGAAGATAGACAAGTTTTCCGGTTATCAGAAGTTTTCCGGCTATCAGGTTAGAGAGCATTATGACCAACCATTCAGAGATTTGTGGGGGTGGGTGAAGAGGGGGGGTGGGTAATGGATGAAAAGATACAGGCAATACCTGAACCCAATCACGATGTAAGGCACGCCAGCAAGGAACGATTGAATCTGCAACACAAATAGTGGTGCAATAGCAATTTAAAAATGTCAAGACAAATCAACACAAGAATTAATTTAATACTTTACTTTCTACAGACACAAAGCCAAACAAGATCCACTGGTAGAAAAAGGATCATAGAAGTATTATGAACATCATCTAAGAACTATTCAGGGATTGCAGGAGCAAGTTCCAACTGAAAGCTGTAACTGCTCCAACAGCGCACACTAGTGAAATAAGTGCCGTCCATGATAGCATGACAGAAGAATGTGTTATCATAAATGTAAAATTTTTGGATGAACTGGCGTTGGACATAAATTATTAAGCAAAGGGCACTTCTAGCTGCAAGTACCACTCTGAAGTGAAAATAAAAAAAGATAAGGAAAAAAAATAGAAAAGGCTCTCTGAAGTCAACTATTCTTTGACAACTAGCGCACAAGGATATCCTATTTTCACAAAGAGCATGTGAAAGGAAAAGAATAGTTGACATCCTTTCACGTGCTCTTTGTTAAAGTTGACATCCTATTTTCTTCTTGTAGCTAGGACATTGTAGGAACATAACAAGAAGATTGACATCTTTCACTCCATTCCACCTCCAGCAACAAGTTATAATCAGTAAATCTGTTCAACACCTAAGAGCACAATATCATTTAAAGAAAATCAAAATATTCTAAGAGACTTTGAGGACAGAATCAATCTTAAACCACTTGCAATGGCCAATTTGAATGAATTTTCATCTTCAACTTGAAAGTAGTTAACTTACAAAAACATAAATAAATAAATTAATAAACAAAAAAGATAAAACTTAATATTGGAAATGACATCGGCTATATTGGAAATTTGGAATTCAGTCAGGCTTAACTATGAGAACTCCAAGAATTTAAAGGGCCAGAAAGCCTTAGTTGATTAGACTCTGTATAACCATTTTACAGCAGCAGAAATCATTATGAAGGAATATACAGATCATTGATGGTATAAAATCATGAATTAGTGAGCCCATAAAAGTAGCTCTTTTACCATAAACAAAACAGGCAGTCACGATAAAAGAATCTTTGTTAAACAGGTTAGATCCAGTAGACAACATTTCGAATTGGCATCTATACAATTGGTGAAGGCAGTATGTACAACAAGCTTGCCTCATTTTTGGAGAAATAGTTGGTAAAACAAATTCCTAAAACCCAAAGAAAATAGGGAGTAGGGCGCACTAAATTATTCAACTAATACATGATTCAAATATTAGGGAAAGAATTTTAGAGTGAGATGCAATTCAGGAGAGGAATTCTTCGGAGCAACTCCAGCAAAAGTGACTGGCTATAATATCTCCACTATCTACCATATGACAAAACCAATATACAGTATTAATTAAATGAAAACATTTTGCCTATCAATTTTAAGGAGTCCCTCACATTTCTGAGTTTCTTATAATTCTAAAGCAGGGAACCAATTGGAATTTTTCTACTGCGCATCTCCTTTAGCCAATTTCCCATCAACACTATATTCAGCTTAAAAGCCAAGTGATATAATTAATAACTGAAATGACCTGAAATATATATTCATATACGCTGGAATATATATTCATATATGCTAGATAAATAAATGGGAATAAAACACTTAACCCCCTCAAACTATGGTATTTTTTACACATTGCCATACAAACTTTTACAAGTTGCACTTGACCATATGAACTTTACATTTTTCACACTTAACCCCTTCCGGTCATTTTTTGGCAATAATTGACCTCTTGCATAAGCACACATGTCCTATTTCCATTCAATTTAGTGCCTGAATACCGTACGGGGCTAAGCGTAAAAAAAAGTCAAGTTCAGATGGTAAAGTGCAACTCATAAAAGTTCATATGGTAATGTGTAAAAAGCTCCATAGTTTGGGCGGTTAAATTTTTTTCCCCCTAAATAAATTTACTTATTTATCTTTAATGAACAAGTGAACAAATATCCAAAAGGGCTAATCAAGAAGCTATTCTATGCTAACTTTGTTGCTTCAACCAATCAACAACATATGTTAGATAATCACTTAACAGCTCTGCGAGCAAAAAGAAACAGTAAGGAAGACAAAAAGAAGCCATGCAATCCAAAATAAAATGTAGCAATGCATATTACCCAGAATTTGAGCAATTTCTCCCTCTCAAATCTTTCTTCAGTGTGATAATCTAACTGTAGAAGCAAAAATGGAAGGTATCAAAGTTATCGCCGGGCAGGGGGAAACTCGAAAACAGAAGAAACAGAAAACCCAACAACCATTGCCAACCTCACGACTTGTTTTTAGTTCCACATAGAATCTCCTACCCTCATCAGTTGAATCACAGCAGTCCATTTCAGCACCCATGAGTATTCGATGAGCTCCTAATTTGGTTTTAATAACAGCACAGTATTCAACATTGGCATCAACATGATGTATCGCTTCCCCTGCACCTCTTCTTGGATCATCTGTAGCAAGAGCCTCAAAAGAGTAGCCCCAATAACATCTACACCGGAAAGGGAAATAAAAAATAATAAAAAAAAAAATTACATCGAGGGACAACATTTACCCATATAAATAGATAAAGAAAATATCTTGGGGTCAACAATCTGAAACTTTTAAAAGCTAAAGACCCTCTACGACAACAATTTAGCTAAATCAAGCCTATTCAAGCAGAGCTCGGTGTAAAATGAGCTTGAGCCCAAGCCTGCAAATTTGCAAAGTGTGAACACTGCGCGGCCTCATATATCACTTGTTTCTTCTTCCTTTGTCCAATTTTTTTAAAACCAAGGGAAGATCAATCCATGGGGTATCTTTCCAAAAAACAATTAGGAGATAAGGATACAGAAAGATGCTGAAAGAACATAGATTTGCATTTAACCTAAAGCAACAGACACGGTGATATGTCTATTACTTTCTGGCCCTTTAGAACAATGATTTTTTAAAAATATAAACAGACAGCCTGTCGTGTCTCTCACTCTTCAGATACCTTTCCCATTCCCCCTCCACTGCTCTCTCTGATTCAACCCCAACAAAACCAACAGTGAAAGGATCAAATAGCCAAGTAGGAGACAGAGAATTTCAAAGATATATAAACAGAAATGTAATACGGTACCTTCGACGATCCAGTTCACTTTGTGGCCTTTCTGGCAATTTATGCACATCAAGGTAGACTACCCCATTCCTTTTATGCACCCCCATTTCCCAAGGCTCATGCCTGATATAAGCAGTAGCCAGAATCTAGGGATCAAACAGATCAGAAAGTGCAGTTAGTAGAAGCCGCATGACACTCTAATAACCAGAAAGACACAAACCTATTAAGCTCTATGAAGGAGAATGACACAAAAGAACTACCTAACATTCTTTGGTTCAGAGAAACTAGGAGGAAGATTTTTTCCAGTTGTTTTCTTGCACTGTAATTCAAAGAAAATATTGAGAAATCTCATGAAATAAGGAGTTGCACTTTTAAAAGGTGTTGTTTGTGGTTGCAAATCATGTGAACATGAATCAAAGTTTCAACTAACGAAAGTTCTCCATACTACTATTTTTTGTTCCAACTTCCAACCACCTTCTATTGAGAAGAACTACATATTTCTAAAACTTCTCCGTACCTCAAATATTCCATACAGTGCCAAATAAATTATTGGGTGTTCCGCCCAAAGGAGAATAATCAAATTTATGAAGTTTCATTTTCCCCAGGAGCTTAGCTTCCGACAGTATGGTATATGACCGTACAGCTTTGCCCTCTAATTTGTTCTAAAACGCAAGCTCTATCCTGGAAGTTGGATCACCTTGTATCAAGATACTTAGACTATTTTGGTTCTGTTGTGTTTTTCTGTGGGGGGACATGTTCTAGTAGATGTATTTTGGTAGTGGGATTGAGGAAGGTTCAGAAAATAAAAGTAGTTCGGCTTTGGTTTTGGGAAAATTATTTTCTACTGCAGTTGTCTTTTCATGCAAGTTTTGTCACATAAGTGGTGGTCACATCAAGTTTCTATATTATTATTGTGATATAATAATCAAAAACTTATATTTATATCAAATAATAACTGAAAAACATTATGATATATATTTTTGCTTGATGTATTGATTTGAAATTGTAGGAATTTTTAATATTATTTTGGGGAAAAAAGATGTATCTTAGAGGCAACTTTAGTTTTATTATAGGGGATGCGAAACAACCGAGAGAAAGGGGGGAAAAAAATGAGAGAGAGAACCAAACATGGCCTTATATTATATATTTATTGAAACTGCAACAAGGTGAATTTTATCAACTATAGTACCAAATATTTAAACCCTTTCAAAAATTGACTAAATCGTTAGTAGAGGCTGACAGAACTTGAAGAAATTTATACTTGAGCAGCCATCTTATATTAATAAAAAGTTGAACTATTTGTGTATATACTATAAGCATAGGGGAAACAACAAATTTTCAAAGTTATTTAAACCAGGGATGGCTAAATGAATATTTAGTTGTTCGCATCCTTGCTAGTATTAATTTTACATTCATATATCTATTATCTAGTGAAGTTTTAAATCCTACCAAACACATGGAAAACTAAGAATGAGTTATTTTTCATGATAAGTTTGGTAGATAGTTCACTCTTTCTTTCTCTTTCCCCCATCTTCCTCCATGCAAGACAGCCTAACAGCTGTTTTGTCCACATTCGCATATGATACACAATGAGACATAATCCTCTTCTACAACTAAGTACAATATAATGATAGAGTTGCACTGTTTCCATTTTCAAGAACAATAAAGTTTACATTGAAGATGTTCCATAGATATGCAAAGGAGGAAGAAACTTGATGCTGTGATTCCTAGAATGTCTCTTTGGTTTAGAGTATGATGAGATCTTTAAAGTAACAAGTTTCAATGTCACATTTTGAGGATAAAGACCCACAGGTCATAGATGTGTGATTTACAAGAAGTACGATTTCTCTATTCAAGAGTATATCTTATGTATCAGAGATGTCTCATTAGATAATTTTCCATGGTGATTTCCCAGGTAATTATATGATGTGCCTACAGATGGAGAGAATCATGCGATGTCTCCACAAGATGCTTCAACGTATCATAACAATAAGGTAGAATAGTTCAATTGAAATCATTATTCGACTTGCCTGATTTATAGAGTAGGTGGAAAGATTGACAAGTTCTAGTAAATATTTTGGCATTTCAATAATCTCAAAGCCCATCTCAACCTCTTCTCTTAATTACTTCATTATGATCTCAAGCCCCTCATCCACAAAGAAATCAATCTTTTCAGTGTAAGAAGAGGAGGCTTCTATCAACCTAGACAACAAGGAAAAAGGACAGTTGTGGTTATTGTTTTCCCCCTTTAGAAGGAAGATAAAGATAGTTGACTTCCTCTAATAGTGCCAGGAACACGACTCCAGAACTTTCTCTTAGCAGTCACTTGGAGCTCACAATAAAGTCTAACAAGAACAGAATTAACAAAATCAGTCAAAAGAACCAGCAATTACCTTGTTAAGGTTGTTACGATAAGTCTGCAATGGAAAAGATGACAAAGAAAAAAAATATATTAACTGTCGGAAGCATCTTCTTAAACTTCTTAAATGCATGAAAGCTGGATATGTTGCAAAGTCTTACCACAAAGTGAATGTTTTGGAGGGGTAAATTTTTATTTCTTATTGTAGCAAGAAGGTCACCAAAGCCTTGAGAGCCCAAGTCTGGTGTGAACACAAAAAATTGACCACAATGAGTACTTGATATGCAACGTAGATCCAAAAGCACAAGTATTGCTTCGACAGAAGAGTTTGATATAAATGCATAATTAAATACAACATACCTCTCTTCTCAATGAAAGTCTCAAAACCCCCGTTGAGATCAGTTCCAATATCTTCGGTTATAAGCCTCTTAAACAACCTCTATCGACGTGAAAAAATTGATCCAGATAAGCAGATAATCAACATGCAGTGAACTCTGGGGGAAGAGAAAAGAAAATCTCACCAAACTGCGATCATCAAAGTAGACATCCCCACCTTCTACACGACTGTAGCAAGCAAGTTCACATGGCTAGTTTGCAAAATGCACAAGCCAAAATTGATCAGAAGATATAAGAAAAATATGTCTATCACAAAATATGTGCATGTAGCAATGCAATATCATATGATGCACAACTCTTCCCCGCTCAAATTCAAAATGCAAATTCTTACTTTGACGCATCTTTTCACTTTTCTTTGGGGTGTATGTGTTTTTCACCTTAGTAAGTTTCTTCTACCCCAACCAACCGAGCCTTGGGATCTTACAGCTTGAATTTCTTCAGCTAAGAATATGTGTAAACAATGATAACTGGATCATGTTCATATCTAACATGATCATCAATGAAAGGCCAATAAGGGCACCAGTTCAAGTACCATGATTTGTGACTAAATATGCAAATTGTGAAATCCAAGATAGGAAGCTGGCCACTTTCAGTAGCTGTATCTTAATTTTTTTGTGGCTTCTAATTGTCTGAAAATTTTATATTGATGACACTATTCAGAACCCAAACCTAAAGCACATCTACTGATTCCCCCCTCCACATCCTCTATACCCACACTCTGCTTTCTTCATTTTGATCCATGGCTATTACTCAGTCACACACATTCAGGGTAGCCAGCAATTAATTCTTTTCTACAGCATCAATTATTGTTGTAAAGAATATAGAAGCAGCAGAACTCAAGCAGCCCAACCACTAGAATGTTGGCCAATGCCAAGAAATCATGTGACAAAATATCCAGTGCCCATAAATGCAAATAACAAACGCATCATAAAATATATACTGAATGCTTTAGTATGAAATTCCAATTTGAAATCACAAAGAATCTTCAACACAATCCATGTCCTAGAAATTTATTGTAAGAGAGTACTTTTACTTTTTGAAGTTTTGGCAGCTTTAACGAAGGGAGAAAAATTATTACCTCCTGAAAAGCAATGGCTTTTCTGGCTAATGTTTCTTCACTTTTTGAGAATTTCAACTCAGAAACAAAACGTTCATCACGATGACCATTAAAGAACTTTGGACCATAACTATAGTTTTGCCTTTGTGGATATGGCCCAGGACGGGGGAGGAGACCAGGGCCTCTATCATTCTGCCAGCGGCCTCGCCCAAAACCTCCCCTTGTGTGATTGTTTGTATTGCGCACAGGGAGCAAAACTGAGCATACAAAAGAAGAATGAAAACATATTGCGAAGATATAAAGGAGAAATCTATCAGCAGATTTCCTGTGCATGCTTAAGATACACGTGTGCTCATTTATATTTCACAACCTGTGAAATCACTTTTCCTTTTCACTTTCATCTGGATATTCTTACAAGTTCAATGATATTGTTCTGACAGAATAACCATTTGGAGAGTAACCCAACAAGACTATTCCAAATTATATGTCACAGCTAAATGGTTCAACACCATTGTCACTTCATCTCAATTTTGATAGTGCAACAATTAAATTAAATTATTCAGACATGGCAAACCAACATCAACCCAAATCACTGAACCACAATAATTGATCTATCAGACATGGCAATTACGACTGAACTGAACACTAAACTTGTCTAATAGCCGAAATTTACCCAATACTTTCTACTATCCGTATCTCAGGTTTTTGGATCCTAAATTCATAACATACTACAAACAAAATATACAAAATAGCGACGATTTTCAATCATTATATTTTGGTATTGAGAAGTTCCCACTCATTTCCAAAGATCAGAATGATGCATAAATTTTTAGAACGATTTTATCTTTCTGCATTCGTCTTGAAGTAGAAACCATCGGCACATTAAACTTCTTCCAACCTATTTCTTTCAGGCCAAATTTATTCAGCCTTTAATATGTCTCTTGTTGTATGAACTCAGCATTTCAAATGAAACAAATATGTCAAGAAATTCACTAATTAAGTACCTACGCATCAGTATTCAGCTCAGTTTGCAAATGAGCAGTTATTTTAGATTGTCTTCACAACTCCAGTCATTCCAAAATGGAGCACACCTTAGTTTTAGACACAATCCATAAAATTAAGTTCTGCCATTTGTCTCAACCAGATTCGAGAAAGAAACAAGCTCCAACATTGCAAATACAGACTAGGGAAAAAAAATATATCATCTAAATAAAGACTTACTGAAAGAAACTTTATGTGCTTCTGAAGAGTTTAAGAAGATAACATCCCAGAAAATGAAAAGTTGAGATTTATAATAAGAAAAGTAATCTTTTGATGATTAAGATAAAATCGAACATTCAAGCCACAGCGGAGAGTTAGCAGTCCGCTTAAAAACCAGCAAAAACCACAAAACAAGCATCACTGTAAGCAACCCAGAGAAGAAAACCCTAAAACCCAAACTAAACGGCATGAAGAACCAAAGCGATAAGCAAAGCAAAAATCATACGATGTATAGAAAACCCTCAAAAAGGTGTCCTTCAATTTGATAGAAATCCAGAAAAAAAAAAAAAGGCAATCCAAACAAACGAATCCACAGAAATCTCACAATTCGAAAAAACTCAAAAAATCCTAAATCGAGGTAAAGGAAACGAACCGCAACAATCAAACAAATAAACAGCCAAGAAGCGATATTACCTGGTACAGAGTGACGACTATTGGCAGGTGTTTTGACGTAATCCTCATTATCGGACCCAAACAGATCCTTGCCATCCTCCACCTCGTCATTCTCATAATAGTGAGCGTTAGCATCGTCGTTGTTATTGTAATTATGGTTATTGTACGAAGACCTCACTTCGCCATGATTATCGTCGTTGTCTTCCTCCCCGCTGCTGCTGCTGCTGCGGTTGGAGGATGAAGAGGAGGCCGACGAGGAGGCGGAGGAGGAGCCGCCGGAGGATGAGGAGGACGAAGACGACGGAGAAGATGATGAGCTCTGCTGCTGAGGCTCTCTGTCTTGTTCTTCCTCCTCGTCGTTGGAATAATTCTTGTTGTTGTTCTCCTCATCTTCGTCAGATTCTCCGAATAAATTCATGGCTTGCTCTGCGAAGTCCATTTTTCAGCTTTCAATGGTGCTGTGAGGTTGTGGGATTCTTGTCTGCGACTTAATATTTGCAAGGTTTTGCACAATGAAAACAAGTGTTTGCACACTCTGGCCACTGCCCTTGCCTTTCTATACTACATCTTTTATTCTTTTCCCTTTTTTCTTTTTTAAAATTTCTAACAGTGTTTGCACTTTCCATAATCAATTTTGTTATTTTTTTGTAATGGGCTTGGACCTGAGCAATGGAGTTTAAATTTGATACCCATAAAATTTTGAGTCCAAACTACCTTATCTTCTCCCACTTTTCGAGATTTTAGTCAATTTGGTCCCATATAATATATTCGTTAGTCAATTTTATCCCAAATTTTTTTTTTAGCCAAAATAGTCCCACTGGATAGTACTTTCTCTCCAAAATGGTCCCTCCATTAAAAACTAACGGGAAAAGCATGTGCAACGCACGTGTACCGTTAATTTTTAAATGGAGGGAGTTGCACGTGAGACTACTTTAATCAATTTTGAAAATTTGGGACCAAATCGGCAAGCGCTTCTATACTGTGGGACTAATTTAGCTAAAATATGTATTTAATTTTAATCATGACTTGATGCATAATTGATTCCTCATCCAAGTCCAAGGATTAATTAAATCACATTATAAGCTTGGAACATTCTTAATTCTTTTATTCAAACTTAGGAATTTTCATGTGGGATGGGATTGTCAGTAAACTCATTCTCTAACGATCTCCCATTTATGCATACGAGTGTTACTACACTTGGTGTCCATGAAATAATACATCTCTCATTTGAAATAGTCATTAATGGAAGTCTTTTAATGAGTCAAGTCGATACCACACTCTTAGTTAGATTTAATAACTTTAAATGTTTGTGGTTGAATCTCCATGATTACATTAAAGCTGCGAGACTTGGCTTCGCATAGAGATGGAAGTTTTGAAACAAGTCTGTAAAACATGATCAAAATTACTCAAAGTTATTGAGTCTAACTTAGAGTGGGGTATTGACTTGATTCATTAAAAGACTTGCATTATGACTATTTCAAATGGGAGATATATTGTTTTATGGACATCGAGTGTAGTGACACTCGTATGCATAAATGGATGCTCGTTAGAAAATGAGTTTATTGAGAATCCCATCCCACATGAAAATTCCTAAGTGGGAATAAAAGAATTAGGAATATTCCAAGCTTATAACGTGATTTAATTGGCCCTTGGACTTGGATGAGGAATTAATTGTGCATCAAGTCATGATTAAAATTAAATATACATTTTAGCCAAATTAGTCCCATAATACAGAAGCACTCACCAATTTGTTCCCAAATTTTCAAAATTGATTAAAGTAGTCCCACGTGTAACTCTCTCCATTTAAAAATCAACGGCGCACGTGAGTTACACGTGCGTTTCCCGTTAGTTTTTAACGAAGGGATCATTTAGGAGAGAGAGTACTATCCAGTAGGACTATCTTGGCTAAAAAAAAAATTTAGGGCAAAATCGGCTAGCGAATATATCGTATAGGACTAAATTGGCAATTATCTCCCCACTTTTCTCATGTGTGTGTGGGGGGGTGTCTTTCCGATAAATATTTATAAGGCCCAAGTTGATTGTTGTGTGTGGGGGGGGAGGGTTGTCTTTTCAGTTGACATTTATAGAGTGTTTTAAGTTGGTTGTATAAAAAAAATTGTTATTTTTGTTCTGATTTCCTTATCGATTTTGGAGATAATTGTCAATTTGGTCCCATACGATATATTCGCTAGCCGATTTTGTCCCAAAATTTTTTTTTAGCCAAGGTAGTCACACTTGATAGTACTCTCTCTCCAAAATGGTCCCTCCGTTAAAAACTAACGGGAAACACACGTGCAACTCGCGTGCGCCGTTAATTGTTAAATGGAGGGAGTTACATGTGGGACTACTTTAATCAATTTTGAAAATTTGGGACCAAATCGGCGAACGCTTCTGTACTGTGGGACTAATTTGGCTAAAATGTATATTTAATTTTAATCGTGACTTGATGCATAATTAATTCCTCATCCAAGTCCAAAGATTAATTAAATCACGTTGTAAGCTTGGAATATTCCTAATTCTTTTATTCCCACTTAGGAATTTTCATGCGGGATGGGATTCTCAATAAACTCATTCTCTAACGAGCACCCATTTATGCATACGAGTATCACTACACTCGATGTCCATGAAACAATACATCTCCCATTTGAAATAGTCATAATACAAGTCATTTAATAAGTCAAGTCAATACCCCGCTCTTAGTTAGACTCAATAACTTTGAGTAATTTTGATCACGTTTTATAGACTTGTTTCAAGACTTCCATCTCTATGCGAAGCCAAGTCTTACCGCTTTAATGTAATAATGGAGATTCAACCACAAACATTTAATATTTTTTGGCAATCTTCATTGCATAACATTAGTTATATTATTTATATTTAATGTTTGTGGATGAATCTCCATGATCACATTAAAGATTACTCAAAGCCTTGAAACAAGTTTGTAAAACGTGATCAAAATTACTCAAAGTTATTGAGTCTAACTTTGAGTGGGGTATCGGCTTGACTCATTAAAAGACTTACATTTGTGATTATTTCAAATGGGAGATGTATTGTTTCATGAACATCGAGTGTAGTGACACTCGTATGCAAAAATGAGTTTACTGACAATCCCATCCCACATGAAAATTCCTAAGTTTGAATAAAAGAATTAAGAATGTTCCAAACTTATAACGTGATTTAATTAGTCCTTGGACTTGGATGAGGAATTAATTATGCATAAAGTCATGATTAAAATTAAATATACATTTTAGCTAAATTAGTCCCACAGTACAGAAGCGCTTGCCGATTTGGTCCCAAATTCTCAAAATTGATTAAAGTAGTCTCACGTGTAACTCCCTCCATTTAAAATTAACGGCGCACGTGAGTTGCACGTGCGTTTCCTGTTAGTTTTTAACAGAGGGACCATTTTGGAGAAAGAGTACTATCCAGTGGGACTATTTTGGTTAAAAAAAAATTGGGACAAAATCGACTAGCGAATATATCGTACGGGACCAAATTGGCTAAAATCTCTCGATTTTGCTTCTAAATCTTAAGAGATTTTAGCCAATTTGGTCCCGTACGATATATTCGCTAGTCGATTTTGTCCCAAATTTTTTTTAACCAAAATAGTCCCACTGGATAGTACTCTTTCTCCGAAATGGTCCCTCTGTTAAAAACTAACGGGAAACGCACGTGCGCCGTTAATTTTAAATGGAGGGAGTTACACGTGGGACTACTTTAATCAATTTTGAGAATTTGGGACCAAATTGGCAAGCGCTTCTGTACTGTGGGACTAATTTGGCTAAAATGTATATTTAATTTTAATCATGACTTTATGCATAATTAATTTCTCATCCAAGTCCAAGGACTAATTAAATCACGTTATAAGTTTGGAACATTCTTAATTCTTTTATTCAAACTTAGGAATTTTCATGTGGGATGTGATTGTTAGTAAACTCATTTATGCATACGAGTGTCACTACATTCGATGTTCATGAAACAATACATCTCCCATTTGAAATAATCACAAATGTAAGTCTTTTAATGAGTCAAGCCGATAACCCACTCTCAGTTAGACTCAATAACTTTGAGTAATTTTGATCACGTTTTACAAACTTGTTTCAAGACTTTGAGTAATCTTTAATGTGATCATGGAGATTCATCCACAAACATTAAATATAAATAATATAACTAATGTTATGCAATGAAGATTGCCAAAAAATATTAAATGTTTGTGGTTGAATCTCCATGATTACATTAAAGCGGTGAGACTTGGCTTCGCATAGAGATGGAAGTCTTGAAACAAGTCTATAAAACGTGATCAAAATTACTCAAAGTTATTGAGTCTAACTAAGAGCGGGGTATTGACTTGACTTATTAAATGACTTGTATTATAACTATTTCAAATGGGAGATGTATTGTTCCATGGACATCGAGTGTAGTGATACTCGTATGCATAAATGGGTGCTCGTTAGAGAATGAGTTTATTGAGAATCCCATCCCGCATGAAAATTCCTAAGTGGGAATAAAAGAATTAGGAATATTCCAAGCTTACAACGTGATTTAATTAATCCTTGGACTTGGATGAGGAATTAATTATGCATCAAGTCACGATTAAAATTAAATATACATTTTAGCCAAATTAGTCCCACAGTACAGAAGCGTTCGCCGATTTGGTCCCAAATTTTCAAAATTGATTAAAGTAGTCCCACATGTAACTCCCTCCATTTAAAAATTAACGGCGCACGTGAGTTGCACGTGCGTTTCCCGTTAGTTTTTAACAGAGGGACCATTTTGGAGAGAGAGTACTATCCAGTGGGACTACCTTGGCTAAAAAAAAAAAATTTGGGACAAAATCGGCTAGCGAATATATCGTATGGGACCAAATTGACAATTATCTCTAAATCTTAACAACCTTTCCTTTATTGCATTTTTAGACAATGGGCATTCTTCGCAATGCTATAGGTATGTATTTATGTGCTTTCATTTTTATTTTGTTATATAAAAGGAAAAAGAAGGAAAAGCAAAACAACAAGCTTTTTTTTTCCCTAAGCAGAACCTACAATAGCATTAATCACTAAAATCTGAGATTAAAAAAGAGACAACAATAGAAATATTCGTCATTCCTTCAACAAAAGAGGTTGTGTTCATAGTTAAATAATGTGCCACCACCCACCATATTACCTGCTCTACGCACATGATTAACATACACTCGACCACAGAAACTCAACCAAGTCCTAAAATCAGTTATAATGCTTGTAGGTGGGGAGCAATCATCATCATTTCTTTGTAACTTTTCCATCAGAGCACTACTATCACCTTCAAAGAAGAAATCAACCCAGCCTCTCGCTCTTGCAAAGGTTAGTGCGTCTTTAGGATGCAAGTGTCTCTACTAACTCTGGCTCCATCGAGCCATGTTTTTGATCACACATCCACTCAACACACCTTCCTCCACTATCCCGAACCACCACCTTTATGCCCAACTCACTACTCCCTGGGAACAGAGCAGCATCAAAGTTAATCTTGAGAGACGATCAGGGCAGAGAGAACCAAGTTGCCGCACTCCCTAGAAGTCTCTTTGATGAGCTACTATCCACTAAGGAGATGAACGACTCATACTAGCCAACAAGAATCTAGCCAAGCTAACCGCATCCAACATGTCCTCCCTTACCAACTACCTGTTTCGATGCCACCAAATAGCCCACGCAATTGTGGTTAGTCGCCCATGTCTCACTTATCAAGTTTCTTCATAGCATTTGATAGCCATGAATCCTATATATTTACAATTTAGATCTATTATTTTTAAGATGTATAATATCTTAGATATGTGATAATATAAAATTAATATTAAATAATTTATTGATATATTTTATATTTATAATGAAACTGTTGCACACCAAATTTTGGGACGACCCGAGAATTTGTAGAAGATAACATTGAGTGTAGGGAAATCCTTCTCTTGAGGGAGGACCTGTTAATGTTGGGGGACCTAATCTGCAAAAAAAGTGTTTGGACTCCGTTGATTTAAGTATGTGCTTTGGAAAGAATTAAATGAAACTAAATTGCAATATAGTGCAAGGAAAGGCGAGAAACATAGCAAGGGAGCCTGCGTCTAGGTGAGCATTTTGTGCTTATAGTGTCCTCAATTTGTGAGTTTAAGTGGAGTGAATTGTGCA
This sequence comes from Petrea volubilis, assembly GCA_026212405.1. NCBI lineage: Eukaryota > Viridiplantae > Streptophyta > Magnoliopsida > Lamiales > Verbenaceae > Petrea > Petrea volubilis. The sequence continues at coordinate 957,563 of CM047879.1, forward strand.
TTTTTTAGAGTGCTTAAAGAGCGTAAGTTTGAATGTTTACCAAATGAGAGGTAGGGGTCTTTTTATAGTAGTGGCTTTGTACCAACCTACCCAAGGAATCCCTAGGGCTACTCCTCTACGTTATGAGGGATACCAGATTTTTAGGGAAGGTGGTTATGGGTTTCTCTCACCTTTGTAGGGTTATATGGATTTTCGAGATAACTATGGGTGTGGCGCCCCTGTCATAAAGATCCTTTCTATACGATTGGAGCCCGCCGAGTATCTAACTTGCGATAGACACCCAATATGAATTTCTCAAACCAAAAGACTTTTGTGGCACAACGAAGACAAGATAAACCCGTAGTGTAATTATTATATATGAAATGGGGCAAATATACTAAAAGTACAACATCAACATGACCGAGCTTGTAACATCGAGTAGCAAAACATGAACTTTTCTAACAATTGTTCTAATAACCGAACAAAAGAACTATCAACCAAGGTGTGCCACCGTTCTACGAACATACTTTGTCCCGAGTCTGAGACAGTGAATAGAAAGGAACAAGGTAATAAGTCCAAATGACTTATTGAGGTCAATCATAATTATATATATAAATTATAATAGAAATAAGATCCGAAAACTATTAAAACAAGATAACGTGTGTCGTAGTGTGAAGTGTGTATTTTAGGCAAAATTACAATTTTAGGACAGTAACTTACACGTTCTGTGATTTAAGGACATAAACTTGACCCGTTTCAATTTTAGGACATGAATTTGATCATTTTTGACATATTTAGTACAAATGGCCGGAAAATCCGCAATTTTGCCGGAAATTGACGATTTGCGGTGGAAAAATTGGGAAAGTTGGACACATAATGTATGACGTGTCGCTTATTTGGTATTTTTGCTTGACTTGGCAATCCAAATAGGATGAAAGTACTTATTTGGCATTCTTGTGTATAAATAAAATACAAATATATATATATATATATATAAATACATATATACATACACACACAATACATATATATATAACATACATACACAAATATAATATATATACACACAAACCCAAATACAATATATATACACACGAACCGCCACCGCCACCGCCACCGCCACCGCCGGAGGGGGCCAAACCCGCCGAGAGAGAGATAGAGAGAGAGAGAGGGAGGGGCGGGGGCGGCTCTGGATAGGAGGCGCGGGGGCGGCGCTATGAGGTTGGTTGAGGGCGGCAGTGGCAATGGGAGGGAAGAGTGGGGTGGGGCGACGGTGCTTGGAGGGTGGATTGGGGACTGGCACTAAATAGGCGGCGACCATGGATGGTGGTTGTGGGCGGCGGCGATGGGAGGGGAGGTGTGGGTGGACGGTACTATGAGGGTGGTTGTGGACGGCGGCAATGGGAAAGGAGTGTGGGGTGGGGCGACGGCGCTTGGAGAGTGGGTTGGGGACTATGGCGCTGAATAGGCGGCGGCGGCGATGGGAGGGGAGGGGTGGGGGGACGGCGCTGTGAGGGTGGTTGTAGACGGAGGCAATTGTAGGGGAGGGGTGGAGCCATGGAGTTGGGAGAGTGGGCTGGGGGCGGCGGCAGGGCTGGGGAGGGCTGGGCTAGGGCTGAACGGGTGAAGGAAAGGAAGGGGTGGGGGGGGGAGGGTTGAATTAAATTTTTATTTTTTTTTTCAATATTAAAAAATAACTAAATAAATAAATAAATAAATAAAATTATAATGATAAATCAAATTTTGAAAAAAATATAAACATTGCCACCTAAACTTTGTTTTTAAAATTTATTTTACATTAAATTAAAATATGTCCACCTCAACTTGCCAACAATGCAGTAATATGACACGTGTATTTTCCGGCCATTTGTCTTAAATGTGTCAAAAATTATCAAATTCATGTCCTAAAATTGAAATGGGTCAAGTTAATGTCCTAAAATCACAGAACGTGTAAGTTACTGTCCCAAAATTGTAATTTTGCCTGTATTTTATTAACAGACTGAGCAATAATGATAGTGAGCCCGAGATGGAGTTTCCAACCTTATGTCTACCCAAAACAAATAAATTATGACAGAAACTCTTATGCCTCCCTCATCAAAGAGCGACCTCGACATTAAACTGGATTGCGATGTACCACGCATCCGTGCAATACATCGATCCAACCTTACCATGTCATCCTCCGACTATGCATAGGAATCAGATTCAACAGAATGGTATCATGTAAGAAGCTTCTATCGATGATTCGGTTCGCCCGATATACCTCTCTCACATGCACCTGGGCCCGTCCCAAGAGTGTCCCCAAGGGTATCAATAGATCATATCAAGATAGAATGACTCACAAACTTTCAATAAAGCAAGAGCCTGTCTTCCACACCTGGGATACATAAAAACAAAATTAAATGTGATATCCCAAGGGTGTTAGTAAATCATTTCGGGATGGATAGAGTTGACACATTAGAAATGCAATATCTTTCGGATATAATTTGACTTATAACTTGGAGAAATATTTCTTTGGAATATAGAAAGCAAAATATAATTTCAAAAGAATTGGATAATGTAAATCAGATAGGGTAGGCCATATGACAATGTTTATATCATATAGTTCAAAGCCCTAGAAAAGAGAGTAAAGACCCTCACCTTAGAGTTTTATTATCTCACCAAGTTTTTTTTTTTTTTTTTTTAATTATCTCACCAAGTTTATGTTGACTTGCAGCCACCTAAAGTTGCATTAATGGATAGGATTAGAATATTATGCCGTAAGTGCTCATAACTAGTAATATAATACTTACATGATTATTATAACCAAGGGGTGATAAGTAAACTAACTTGTGTTTAACAACTATTTAAATAGAGTATTATACATAAGTACATGAATAAGCAATATTTATGCATGGGTGCACATCTATAGTTTTTAAATAACTTTATGTACATGTGTGCGTATAGTTTAAAAGAACAATCCTAGTTTTCCGAATATGTATGCATATGCATAGGCATATAGACAAGTCTTAAGTCACTATACTTATGCATAGGCAAAACATGTATATAAATGCTTTCATAAACTAACTAAATATAAACATATGAATATCTAGGCATGAATTAACTACTTAAAATGAAATGAAATTGTATCTAAAACATATAGGGAATCTAGGGTAAAGACATATCTTTTAATAGTGTGTATACAAACTATAGGATTTTTCTTCTATATGTGTATATGTATGTGTACTGTGGGTGTATATGTATATGTATAATACCGTGGGTGTGTGTGCCGTGTATGTGTGTTTGTGTGGAGTGTATGTTGTGTTTTCCAACTAAGGGGGGAAGGTCCCCTATTTATAGATGTCTGCCCTAGACACACATATTATTTTATTAGCAAATCTTTGGTCCTTTTCAAGTCAATTATGGTGGCAAAATTTTAGGTTATCTAAGTGTTCGATTAAGATATGATAAGGGTTTAGATGTAAAAAATCCTCTCTCTATCATATCTAAATGTGTATTTTTGGCTAAATCATAGCCATTGATTTTTAATTAAGGGCTAAGGGTAAGATTATGGCCTTTGTATTAAGATTAAGACTTGTAAGTAATTATCAAAGTGTTATGATAATTAGTCCAAATAAGTGCACAAGTATGCATTCTTCTTCAAGTAGTATACACAAGTACCCTAGGGTTTATGATGATGAGTACAAGTATTCTTACATGTGTCTCCTATGTCTTGAAGCTTACCTTACGTTAAAATGATAGGTGCAAGTGTCTTGTTTCTTGAAAATGGCAAGAACAAGTGTCGTGAATTTTTAAAAATCAAGATTCTAGACCTTATCTTAAATTTTATAAGAGCAAGTGTCCTATGACTTGTAGTGATAATGAAAAGGACTAACCTCCTACAAATTGTAAGAATAACACATGTGCCCTAGCATATCTTTGCTAATGAAAATGATAGATGCCTAAAATCTTACTTAACATATAATATAAACAAGTATTCTAACATATGTAGTAAATGAAATTCTTCTAATATATAGAAATTTTCAAAAATTACATATTATTTATTATATATTCTTGATTTTTATGTATATATTACACACATAATTTGTAATGACCCGGTATTTCTAGGTATTTTAAAAGTTAATCTTATGATTAAATTATTTAGTTTTTATGTGATTATTAGTTTATATGTGAACTATGTGATTAAATTAATGTTTTATTATCTTATATGGGAAATGTGCAACAACTATTATATTTGCATACCACCCATTTGATTCGACGTATATTCATATAAATCAATATATACATATATAATTTTATACATACATTTTCAAAATTATAATGATAGGAATTATTTGTAATAAAGTCAAAGAATTTTTATATGTTGAAGTATATATAAATAAATTTGTATATTTTCAAAAATATGTATATATCCTAGGTCATTTTTGTATTTTAGATGATGTAGATATATATATATATATATACTAATTGATGCTTAAATATGTATTATTTAAATGTTATATGATTAATTTCTATTGCAATATATACTTTGCAATATATACCTATTTTTATTTACAAAACGCATAATTATTGGAATTATTTTCTACTTCATTTAGTAATTATAAAATGCATAAAATTCAAACACACACACATATATACATGTATATAGGCGTATACATGAATTTATATAGTTATATAATTAAGGGTTATATTATTTTTCTTGATATTGCCATTTTCACTAAAATGTGTCATTTCACACTATAATAATTATTTTGAAAATTATTTTTAAATACTAGGTCATAAGACTATGATTTATATATATATAAATATCTTACACTTTATATGTATATATTTTAAAGAAAATTCATATACATAAAGGTATAAGATTATATTTTCATTTCTTTAGGCATTTTTCATCATAAACATTGGAAAAATTATATTTTGTGTAAAAATATCTTAAAAATATAAAAAGAGGAGGGGGTGAACGAAATTTTATGTATATATATGTTTAATATAAATATATGGTGTATATTATTACTTGCTCCCCAATTCTCCTTGCATTAAATGAATATTCACATATGTAAGAATTCTTCTAGATATGTTTATACATGTAAGGCTTAGATTAAACTAGATTATGAAGTGTGCATTTTAGACTCACACTTGAGCTATAATTAGGTATTGAGTTGGGCATTGAGTTGGAAGATTTCATTTATTATAACCCTTAGTTGTAACCTTAGGTGGAAAGATAACAATAATTAGAAAATGACTTAATTATTTAATAATCTTATTTCTTAAGCACAACTACTATAAATAGGGGATAAATTGGGGATTTATCACTTCATTTTTTCATCACATAACACACACAAACACATCCACACACACAAAATCTCGCCTAAAACACCCCACTCACACTCACCTTACCCTAAACACACAAAACACTTCATATTTATAGTAAATCTTCTACCCACATATATATATACATAAACCCTTCATTTTACATACTTATAACCCCATAAAAGCCTCTTGAAAAAGGTAGAAGAATATTTAATTAAAGTAGGGACCTTACTTAATATCATAAGTAAAGGTTCTACTTTAATTCATAGATATTATACCTTAAAGAAGTGAATACTTCATATTTGATACAAGGTAGGGATTTCTCTTAATATATGAGCTAGTTTTCTTATAGAGTTAGCATATTATTCTCCTATTAGGACATGGGATGTAACCTCAAGTTGGTTACTATCTTAGTCCGAAAGGATTTCACGACAATTTAGCTACACGCATGTTGTATGTTAATGAACAATTGTGCTGGAAATTTTAGCATTTCTGCTGGATTTATGTTGCTGAAAATTAGGGTTTATGCTTGTTTATGGTTTATTTATGTGTTTAGGTCTTGATTGATGTATTAGAAGCCGAAAATTCAGTGTTTAAAGTTGAAAATTATAGTTGTTTTCAAAACTGAAAATTCTGTTTTTAAAACTGAAATGACTGTTCAACATCACAAAAATCCTATTTTCAAGGCTGAAAATTAGAATTTTACAAAGCTGAAAACCTATTTTACAAAACTGGAAATTGCAGCGTGTAATCTCAGTATATTACAAGCTGAAATTTCAGAATTTTGCACGCCGGAAATCTGCTGTCGCAGCCTGCCAAGTTATGGTTTATATGCTGGAAATTTGGTACTCTATGCTGATTTGGAGCTGAAAACAGTTGTATTATGATGAAATTGTGATTTGTATGTGTTGGAATTATGTGTTAAAGGGCCCTATATGTGTTCGGTATGGATGGGGCTAGAGTTCGGCCGGGCGGTAATGGGCTTGCCGGTCTTAAAACAGTTCTCGCCATCCATGCCTATTCCCATCTTGCATGGACGGAGTGTTCCATGTATTGGTTGTGGGTCGTAGGAAATCGGCATATGCCCGGGATATGACCACTGGAGTGTTTGGTTGGGTGGGAGTATTGGTTGGAATTGAATTACGGCACGGCGAGATAAGGTAGCCGCCCGTCGAGGTGGAAAACGGTAGAAAAGTGTGCAATTTATGATTCTTATGAATCTGAAATTTTGTATAGTTTATATTGATGCAAGTATGTGAACATATGCATGCCCAAGTTACACACGCGCACCTTATGTGTTAAGTGAAATTGCTACTCAACGTGATTGTTGACATTGTTAATATTTAATGTTTTAGCCCGACATGAGAACGAATGTATCAAGGAGGAGGATAGCGAGGGATGATTTGAAGCCTTTGGCTAGGAGAAGTCATAGACGAGTCTTTGTAATTGTATCATGTATTTAGGACTCTTATTATGTACTTGGTGTTTTGCTATGTAATAAAAGACTTTTAGAAAAAAAAAAAAAAATTTACTTTCTATAATAAAAGTATTCATAGCATATTCCCATAACTAGCCAATGGTTTCGGGTCGTCACAGGTGGTATCAGAGCCAGGTTGCCAGCCGGAAAATCGGGAGCTAAGTGCTCTGTGGGGCAAAGTGCTACGTGTACGGAAGCCACTGCTTGAGCCTGTGGAGCATATTGATAAGCATTGAGCCCATGAGGCCAAATTGTTATATATTGAGCCTACTAGGCCAAATTGTTATATACTAAGCCCACGAGGCAAAATGTTAAGCCTGCAGGGCAAAGTGCTACGTGCGCGGGAGACACCTCTTGAACCCACAGGAGCCACCTCTAGAGTCCCAACGCCTGGCAGTCGGTAATAGTATGTGTGACTTTTGCTTCAAAAATTCTAGTGTACCTATTGGATTTCGTATTTGATTGATATATATTTTGGGTTTAAGCCTAAGCTGTGCTAGGTAAAGATCCTCGACATGAGATCTCGGATTAGATGGGAGGTAGGCTAGGTCCGAGAAGGTTAATTAGGGATGAATTTTCGTGGGTGGTATTTGACATGCGGGGTGGCAACTGTGGTTGGGGCGGCCGACCAGTCCACACTTTGTTCCCCTAAATGGCGAATACTTGACAAATTAGAGTATAAGGCGAATTTTCTTGGGTAATAGCCTCAAATGACTACGGATAGAATTATGTGACTTGAGTTCTATGTGTGTGAAATCCACCTCTTGCACCTACAGGAATCATCTTTAGAGTCACAACGCCCAACAACCGATATTAGTCAATGTAAGTTTGCTAAAACCTCTAGTGCATCTATTGGATTTCGTATTAGGTTGAATTATATTTTGCGAAAACGTATCTTTTGATAAAATGAATACTGAGAAAGGGATAATTAGTACTAAAATAGGGACCTTGATATTTGGGAAATGTAGAAGCTAGGTACTTTATTGAAATTGAGGAAAAACGATTTGGAAGTTTGTGGTGAGCTAAGGCTCGAAATCTAAGATACGTAGTAGAAATTGTATTGAGAATTGAAAAGTACAATGGAGCAATTGATAAATTAAGACACTGTGTGATACCACAATCCCAGAGTGGCCAAAGAAAAAGGAACTCCGGAGGATACCTCAAAGCTGGGGGATGGATGTGCAAGGTAACAAAATAAACTTACAGTCGTTAAAGGTACGCTTTCAGTTTGCCATCATTTAGTTTGAATATTAATCGATCTTAGCTCTATAGTATCTAATTTCTTTTCTAGACTAGAGATTCAACCTGATATTTGTCATATGATTTAGAAGTAACCACTACCCAGTGTTTATGAGTTATTTGATTATGTACACAAAGTTTAAGTATATTCTAAACTGGATTTGAAATTAGGTTATTACCAAGGGAGAATACGAGAGGGAATTTTAGTAGAAATAAGAAAATAAGAGCAATTATGGAATAGAATAAAGATATATAGTAGAGCTTTAAGTATAGTTTCTAGTTTAGGCGAAGTGTGTAATAGTTAAATGACAATTCTCTTGTGATAAGTTATGTTTCTTAGCTAATTCTTTTCGTATGTTCTCATTATCACTTATTCAAAAGATCTCTACAATTCATTTTGTTCGGAAGCCCCTTTTTACTTGTTAATCGAACCTTTGAGACCTATATTCTCTTTGTGAATTGTCTCTAAAACTATAAGTTTGATTGTTACATACTATTTTTACCCCGATATATATATTCACAATATCGATATTTACTCGGGATATCTTTTACCACCAATATTCGTTGTTTGATTTAAAAGAAAGAAAATGCCAATGTTGCCGTTGACCTCCTTTTAAAAAACAACAACTTCAGTGGCTGCTATTGTCTTCGTAATCATTCCCTTTTGAGGCACTCTTGAAAGATTTCTCAATCGACAGCTCTTTCATCTCTTTCTTGAAAAGTTTGTGATATAGGAAATTTCCAAATTACTTTTCCTCTTAGTAAACGCTTGAAATCTTTGCAATTTACGCCAATCAATATTTGACACTTGAATCGACAAAGATGTTATTCAAACTTCTACATATTCTCAGTCTTTTATTCCATTCTCACTTCTAAACTCCAAACATGAAAATCTTTCGAAACAAGCCTTGAAGATTGATGAGCTATTCTTGATCTCTAGTAAAATTCTTCATGTATATTTCTAAATAGTATTTGATATGAAAATGCTGACAACTATTTCGCAAATACCACTACATTTATAGCTCACTTCTTCCAATTTTTGATTCTTTGTTCATATTAATTGCAAAAAAAAAAAAAAAAAAAAAAAAAAAAAAAAAAAAATTGTTTTCAGTTTTGCCGTATACATTTTTATTTTATTTTGTATCCATCCAAACTATCACAACCCTTACTAACATTTGAGTAAAACTTGAACATATCACCAAGGATTCGTTATAGGACTACTTTGAACTTAGCAAGGCAACAATGCAATATCAATAGTTGTGGATAGATTTATAAAAGTTCCCACCTCGTTGTGTGATTTAGAATGGCAGAAATTATAAACACGACATAGTTGGATTTCATGGTGTCTCGGTTAGCATAAGTCTTAGATAGAAACCGACGATTTGTTCTAAATTTGGCAAGGCTTACAAAGTGTTTTGACCACTAAGTTGAATATTAGCACCTCTTTCCAACCTCAAACTAGTAGACAAATAGAAAGAATTATACCAACCCTTGAGGATATGCTTCAGTTCATAATCGACACCACTCACTAGCCGTATTTTCCTATAACAATAATTATCAACCTATATTTGGCATGACTCATTCGAAGCACTTCATGAACAAAGATATAGATCCACAATATGTTGGAATAAAGTTGGCAAAAGCAAAGCCCAAAGTTAGTATAGGAAATCACCAAAGTTACCAAGTAGCTCAAAAGCGAATGACAAAAATACAAAACCGTTAAAAGAATTACATAGATAAGAGACAAGAAGATTTGGACTTGGAATTAGGAAAAGGAGTCTTAAGATTTGGGAAACAAAAGAAAAGCTTAAACCAATTTATGACGGTTCTTCTGAAATATTTGGAAGAATAGGAAAGGTAGTATATAAGTTGGCATTATCCTCTACCTACCAGAAGAGCATAACGTTCCAATATTTAAGAATGAATTTCGGGGACGAAATTCCTTTTAAGGAGGGGAGGATGTAATGACCCGGTATTTCTAGGTATTTTAAAAGTTAATCTTATGATTAAATTATTTAGTTTTTATGTGATTATTAGTTTATATGTGAACTATGTGATTAAATTAATGTTTTATTATCTTATATGGGAAATGTGCAACAACTATTATATTTGCATACCACCCATTTGATTCGACGTATATTCATATAAATCAATATATACATATATAATTTTATACATACATTTTTCAAAATTATAATGATAGGAATTATTTGTAATAAAGTCAAAGAATTTTTATATGTTGAAGTATATATAAATAAATTTGTATATTTTCAAAAATATGTATATATCCTAGGTCATTTTTGTATTTTAGATGATGTAGATATATATATATATATACTAATTGATGCTTAAATATGTATTATTTAAATGTTATATGATTAATTTCTATTGCAATATATACTTTGCAATATATACCTATTTTTATTTACAAAACGCATAATTATTGGAATTATTTTCTACTTCATTTAGTAATTATAAAATGCATAAAATTCAAACACACACACATATATACATGTATATAGGCGTATACATGAATTTATATAGTTATATAATTAAGGGTTATATTATTTTTCTTGATATTGCCATTTTCACTAAAATGTGTCATTTCACACTATAATAATTATTTTGAAAATTATTTTTAAATACTAGGTCATAAGACTATGATTTATATATATATAAATATCTTACACTTTATATGTATATATTTTAAAGAAAATTCATATACATAAAGGTATAAGATTATATTTTCATTTCTTTAGGCATTTTTCATCATAAACATTGGAAAAATTATATTTTGTGTAAAAATATCTTAAAAATATAAAAAGAGGAGGGGGTGAACGAAATTTTATGTATATATATGTTTAATATAAATATATGGTGTATATTATTACTTGCTCCCCAATTCTCCTTGCATTAAATGAATATTCACATATGTAAGAATTCTTCTAGATATGTTTATACATGTAAGGCTTAGATTAAACTAGATTATGAAGTGTGCATTTTAGACTCACACTTGAGCTATAATTAGGTATTGAGTTGGGCATTGAGTTGGAAGATTTCATTTATTATAACCCTTAGTTGTAACCTTAGGTGGAAAGATAACAATAATTAGAAAATGACTTAATTATTTAATAATCTTATTTCTTAAGCACAACTACTATAAATAGGGGATAAATTGGGGATTTATCACTTCATTTTTCATCACATAACACACACAAACACATCCACACACACAAAATCTCGCCTAAAACACCCCACTCACACTCACCTTACCCTAAACACACAAAACACTTCATATTTATAGTAAATCTTCTACCCACATATATATATACATAAACCCTTCATTTTACATACTTATAACCCCATAAAAGCCTCTTGAAAAAGGTAGAAGAATATTTAATTAAAGTAGGGACCTTACTTAATATCATAAGTAAAGGTTCTACTTTAATTCATAGATATTATACCTTAAAGAAGTGAATACTTCATATTTGATACAAGGTAGGGATTTCTCTTAATATATGAGCTAGTTTTCTTATAGAGTTAGCATATTATTCTCCTATTAGGACATGGGATGTAACCTCAAGTTGGTTACTATCTTAGTCCGAAAGGATTTCACGACAATTTAGCTACACGCATGTTGTATGTTAATGAACAATTGTGCTGGAAATTTTAGCATTTCTGCTGGATTTATGTTGCTGAAAATTAGGGTTTATGCTTGTTTATGGTTTATTTATGTGTTTAGGTCTTGATTGATGTATTAGAAGCCGAAAATTCAGTGTTTAAAGTTGAAAATTATAGTTGTTTTCAAAACTGAAAATTCTGTTTTTAAAACTGAAATGACTGTTCAACATCACAAAAATCCTATTTTCAAGGCTGAAAATTAGAATTTTACAAAGCTGAAAACCTATTTTACAAAACTGGAAATTGCAGCGTGTAATCTCAGTATATTACAAGCTGAAATTTCAGAATTTTGCACGCCGGAAATCTGCTGTCGCAGCCTGCCAAGTTATGGTTTATATGCTGGAAATTTGGTACTCTATGCTGATTTGGAGCTGAAAACAGTTGTATTATGATGAAATTGTGATTTGTATGTGTTGGAATTATGTGTTAAAGGGCCCTATATGTGTTCGGTATGGATGGGGCTAGAGTTCGGCCGGGCGGTAATGGGCTTGCCGGTCTTAAAACAGTTCTCGCCATCCATGCCTATTCCCATCTTGCATGGACGGAGTGTTCCATGTATTGGTTGTGGGTCGTAGGAAATCGGCATATGCCCGGGATATGACCACTGGAGTGTTTGGTTGGGTGGGAGTATTGGTTGGAATTGAATTACGGCACGGCGAGATAAGGTAGCCGCCCGTCGAGGTGGAAAACGGTAGAAAAGTGTGCAATTTATGATTCTTATGAATCTGAAATTTTGTATAGTTTATATTGATGCAAGTATGTGAACATATGCATGCCCAAGTTACACACGCGCACCTTATGTGTTAAGTGAAATTGCTACTCAACGTGATTGTTGACATTGTTAATATTTAATGTTTTAGCCCGACATGAGAACGAATGTATCAAGGAGGAGGATAGCGAGGGATGATTTGAAGCCTTTGGCTAGGAGAAGTCATAGACGAGTCTTTGTAATTGTATCATGTATTTAGGACTCTTATTATGTACTTGGTGTTTTGCTATGTAATAAAAGACTTTTAGAAAAAAAAAAAAAATTTACTTTCTATAATAAAAGTATTCATAGCATATTCCCATAACTAGCCAATGGTTTCGGGTCGTCACATAATTTCAAATTTTATATGTGCAAAAATATATTTTCAATTTTACACACATAAACTATTAAATTTCGATTTTGATGCAAGTATAGTATAGAAATCCGATTTTTTTATTAGTATAATTGTAGTTATTAGACCTATTTTATGTATGAATGCATATATTCGGCCTTTACACACATATACTATATAATTTTGGTTCTTATGTTCTTATGTTATAGAAATCGATCATAATATAGTTAGTGTACCTATTTTGCGTATATAAAAATCAGGATATCACAACTCTCTCTCCCTTAAAAGAATTTGATCCCTAGATTCTAACCTGATTGAATAGTTTAGGGTTATGTTTACGCGTTTTCTCCTCTGGTTCCCAGGTTGCCTTCTCAATTTGATGGCTCTGCCATAGTACCTTAACAAGTGGAATCTTTGCGATTTCTTAGCTCTTGGAATCTTTGATCCAAAATGCAAATAGGTTTCTCTATATATGAGAGGTTAGGCTCAAGAGGTAAATCTTCAAACGAAAAAATATAGGTTTCATCCGGGTAGTATTTATGAAGTTGGGATACGTGAAACACGTCGTGGATACCCATGAGGCTAGGTGGTAAGTCTAGTCGGTATGCGACTTTTCCTATTCGCTCTATAATTTTAAATGGTCCAACATACCTGGGATTCAATTTGCCTTCTTTACCAATTCTTGTGAACCCTTTCTTTGGAGAGATCTTATGGAATACTTGATTCCTAACTTTGAATTCCAAGTCTCTTCGCCATTTATTCACACAATTCTTTTGTCGATCTTAGGTGGCTTTCATTCTTTGTTTGATAATTTGTACTTTATCAAATACATCCTGAATGAGTTCTGGTTGTACTGCTCGATGTACTTCATCCTTTGTCCATCTCCACTAATCCAAATCCCAATACAGTAGCGATCGACACTTTCTTCTGTATAAAGATTCATGTGTTACCATTTGTGTAGAAGCCGAAAAGCTATTGTTGCAAGCAAATCCAATCAAGGGTAAATGCCTATTCTAACTATCGCAAAAATCCAACACAAAGGATATTAACATGTCTTCCAAATATGTTATCAATCTTTTTTATTGCCTGTCAATCTGAGGATGTGAAGCTATGCTGAATTGTAACTTAGTTCACATATGTCTTTGTATGTTTTGCTAATATCCAAATGTGAACTCGGGATCCCTATCTGAGTGATACACGCGGGGATGCCGTGGAGTCTAGTGATTTTACAATGATAAAGTTCGGCCAATGTTTCTCCCCTGTCAGTTGTCTTAGGCAAACCTGTTAGAAAATCCATAGTGACTTGATCCTATTTCCACGTTGGAATAGGTAGTGGTTGTAGCATACCTCCTGGTCTTTAGTGCTCTTTCTTAACCTTTTGGTATGTTAGACATCTTTTTACAAAATCTGAGATATCTCTCTTCATACCATTCCACCAATAGTACTATTTAAGATCTCGATACATTTTTGTTCCTCCTGGATGGACTACGTATGGCGTCTTGTGTGCTTCTTCCAAAATCTCCTTCTTCGTACTTTCAGGTACACATATTCTTCCCTTATAATGTAAAATTCCCATATCATCAATTCCATATTCTTCACTGGTATTTTCCTTTACATTTGCTTCTAACTCCACTCGTCATTTGCTTGTGATTCCTGGATTTTGGTAATTAATTCAAGTTGGACTCTTAAAATATGCTACTCGAACATGAGATTTTATAACAAGATTTTCTTGAGCAGCTTTAGGTACCTTAATTCCACTGCTTAATTGTGCTAATTTGCCTTTCCTACTAAGAGCATCAAAAACTACATTAGCCTTTCCTAGGTGATATCGGATCTTATAATCATAATCCTCCAAGAATTCCAACCATCTCCTTTGTCTCATGTTGAGGTCCTTCTGAGTGAGTAAGTACTTTAAACTCCTGTGATTTAGGTATATCTCAAAAGTTGTCCCATACAAATAATGCCTCCATTTGACCAAAGTAAATATAATTGTTGTTAGTTCCAAGTCATGAGTTGGGTAGTTATGCTCATGATGTATAAGCTTCCGTGATGCGTAAGCAACCACTTTTCCATTCTGCATTAACATGCATCCCAAACCTTCTCTAGATGTATCAGTATAGATGACAAAATTCTCATTTCCTTTAGGCAGTGTTAGTGTTGGGACCGTGGTCAAACATCTCTTTAATTTTTGGAAACTAGCCTCGCACTTTTCATGCCATTGGTAAGTGTTTTTGAGGACTAACATTTGACATAGAACCCCACCAGGTAGAATCCTATGAGACTTCATAAAATGAGGCCCTTCTCCGAACCTGGATATGATTGAGGAAGCTCGAGACAAAGCCTTCCTTTGGATGGAAAAATATAAAAGTTGAATAGCTAAAGCTTACAATAAAGGAGTACAAGCACGAGAATTCCAAATAAGAGATCTTGTCCCCGAAAGAGCAGATGCCCTAAAGCCCATTAGGAAATTAGAACCTAATTAGGAAGGTCCTTTCAAAGTCACAAAGATTATTGGATGAGACGCATATGAGTCAGAGATTATGAAGGAAGGAAACTTCCCTGTCATTTGAATGTACGAAACCTCAGAAGGCTTTATACTTAAAAACTACCTCTCATGACGACGAAGGGGCACGATTTTTTCTTTTAGATTCCTACATCCAACCTATCTTTTATATTCCTCATATACTTCATTTTATATTATCTTTATTCCACTTCAGATAGTTACTGACTTAGTTCAGTGAAGGACTAACATTTGTTTTGCAGGTCCTCTCCCAGTTAGTTAGCTTTAGCGAGGTCCAGACTCCACAATCAAGGCAGAAATGACTCAAATCCTCCTCAAAAAAGGGCATGACCATTCACTAAGCTTATATTCCGAATTTCATGGGTAGGCTCCCACCTTGCCCCATTCAAGGCTCACAAAGCATTTTCTAAAAGTAAGGCCTCACCCCAAGCTGGCTTAGGCCTCCTCTATCATGGGTAATGACCCTCCTCAAAGTTGCAACTTTCCCCTACAAAAGAGGCACACTCACTCCATATTTCAAGGGCTTAGATCCCTCATACATTGACACTAACTTAGTAGGCTCCTCAACCTTCTTAACGAGATGAGACCCATCTCTCATCTACACAGGCTCCTTAGCCTCCCCAAAGGGATGAAACCCATCCCTCCTCTATACATGCTTCTTAGCGTCCTCAAAGGAACGAAACTTGTCCTTCCTTTACAAAGGCTTCCCAACCTCACTAACAAGATGTAACTTGTCCATCTTTCATAAGGATCTCTCAAGTCCCTCACCCAGGAATCCTTAGGGTATTCCCTTGGGCATTCTCAAGTGCAGGAGACCTAGGTAGTGTGTCACCTGCACATAGGCTTCGAATTCTCCCTTATAGGAAAACCTCATAAGGTCCCTTTCGCATCCCACTTCAGGCTCAGCTGCCTTTTTGAAACCATCATAGGTTTCCTCTACCTACAACAAAAATTATTCCTAAGGGCCTTTACCCTCCTCAAATGTGAATCCTATGTCAAAAGATAGGGAATTTTCTTAACCAAGCTACATTGGCTTAAGTACTCTCTGAAGGACCTCTAAGCTTTTGCTTAGAAGGAATCCTACATTTTTTCTCTTTGGCTCATCATTGCAATTCACCTACTACAAGTAATTAAGACAAGCTAAGTCTTTGCGAAAATGATTATCCCATAAACAAGAAAAAAATGCAAGAATAAGTGTATGTAGGGTATAAAGGGCAGAAAAGTGCAAGCATGCATTAAAAATAAATTGTTCATGACCTCCCGACCCAAAAGCATCCATGGCATCCACATTCAAAGAAAAACTTACAAAAAAATGTTTACAGCCTCCGCGGCCAAACTTTTAGAAAAAATACATATATATTTCAAAAGGGGGCTTAAGGGCCTTATCAGATTCCTAGTAGTGGAAAGGATAAGCTCTAATAGCTATTATATCAGTTGTTAGCAGGGGTAGTAGGCTACTTCGACGCACCTTTCTCTCCCTCATGAGTTACTCCAACAACCTCCCCCAAAGGATGGGTTTCTTCCGGGTTTTCCTCGTCAGGGACTAGAGTAGAATGTAGCTTATCACATTCAGGATGAGGGATTTTTTTCTCCACAACTATGGGGCCAGGCCTCTTACCAGATGCACTTCTTGTCTCAAACCTCGTAGAGAGCTTTTCTATACAAAAGAAGGGCACAAGTAAACTTTGGTCTTCTAAAGGGAAAACACCCAAAAAAGGACCGAAACATACCTGAGGGTTTCTCCTCAGACTCCACCATAATAGGAGGCAATGAAGGTGGACGAGGGGCCGCTTGGTCTTCCTCTCATACACCCTCCTCCTGCAGATCCTCCAAAGCTTTGGCCACACTGAGGAAAGACATGCCCACCCCAGCTGGAGGATATCCATATCAGGAAACTTTTGAAAACAAGCTTGGGAAGCCTGTCAAAAATAGGTTTCCACCCCTTGTCACGACATGTTCCTCAAACTTATCAGATTTGAAGAAATTCACCTTGAAGGTAGCTAGTTTGGCCTCCAGCTACTTGCGCACTTTTCTAGTGTTGGGATACTACTTATACACTTGAGTCTGGGGATCATGAAGCTCCTTCTTGCTGGCCTTGGAAGTAGCCTTCAGCGTCCCATCAAGCTTCCTCCTCTTCTTCTCCAGGGTCTCCTCATTGGCCTTATGATTCTCCTTGGCCTTTCACTCCTGCTCCAACTCCTTTCTTAGGCTCCAACATTCTTCCTCCAACTAGTTGAGCTTCCTCTAGGCTTCACCCGATGGTAGTCATTGGGGTCACTCAACAATTGGCCCAATAGCATGCCAGCATAGCCAAAATAGGGAAAAAACAAGAAGGTCATGATAGAATCCTAAAACAATACTTAATAGTACGAAGGGGGATTCTTGAGGAAAATACCTGGGCCAAATGGATGATAACCCTATCCCTCAGCTGTTGGGAGGATAGCGATGCCATGAAACTTCTATCCATATGAGAAGCTAGACCCCATAATAAGGAGGAAGAAGGCATGTCCTAAGTTGGGGCATACATCCTCCCTTGATCATTATTGTGGAAACGAGGAGGTCGATCAATCCTTGAGGGAGGAGGATGTTGCCTCATATGCTTAGCTATTAATGCCCCCCCCTTCTACAGTCAAACTTCCTCAGGTCCTCTTGGTAGGGCCGAAAGAGGAATTGCCTGCGGGGTGTTTCCCCCGAGCAATTTTAGCTGCTCTTTCGGGAGAGTGCGTATAGCCTTGCCTTCCATATGAAAGGGGATACCTAGTTGAGTGATGAGAGGGCAAGAGGGGGTAAGACTTCTAGAGGAGGGCACATCAATCCCCAATGGATACCTAGCTGCTCTTGGATCTTTCTCATATGATATAATAAAATGGCATAAGACCCGAGAAGTCTAAAAGAGTTAGTGGTAAACTGATTTAAATAGACCCTAGGAGGTTGAAGACATCCCTATAAAAGAGAAAAAACGTCAAACCTCCCTCCAATTGATCCACATAGAACCCTAAAAATCCCTCGGGAGTGCTATGAATCCTACTTGAAGGGGAAGGGAACTCTAGATGCCAGCTAGGAGGAATTCTGTAATACCTCCCTGAATCCTATAAATCACCGTCAGATAAGTGGGACCTAAGGACCTTATAGAAGGGAGATCCCCTTTGGAACATCCATTGATCCCTCACCACTAAGAGGAGCTCTACCTCCTAAGGTTCTTCCTCTACCACCGTTATCTCTATTCGATGGGCCAACGGAGAGGAACCTTTAAAGTGGCACTCATCATCTACGAGGGAAAACTCCCTCAAGATCCAACATCCAAGGGAACCCTTAGAGCCTTCCTCCCTCCCTGGTCTATACTCATGCTCAGACGAAATGATTCCCCAAAAGACAATAATAACAACGAAAATTTTGTATAAATAAAAAGCACCTCTAAGAGTGATAGAAGAACAACACAAAGAGGCGACAATCCTCAAATAGGAAAACAAAGAAGGGTAGCAAGTCTTGAACAACAAAGCAATAAACAAATTAAAAAGAAATCGAAGGACTTACCTAATTTCGAAAAGAAGACACTAAAGCTCCTTGCAAACGAGAAACAATCAAAGAAGATGACTAGAAAAATGTATAAAAATCACTCGAAAGATTGGGGGAGGAACTTGTTGAAAACTCATGGTACTCTTTCTCTCTCTCAAGCCGAGTATCCTTTCTCTGAGAAAAGGAAAACCAGCATTTAAAGGCTTCCCTAGAGAGAAGCCCACGAAATTACCCTAGCCATCGATCAACCTATGATCTAATAGTTACGTGCAGCTACCGCCAGATGGTGCAGGGGCGAGGGATAGTCTCAGCCCGTATGATACAGCTTTTTAGAAGAATGAACTCCCATCCTCTCCTGATGATTACCTCATGTAACCTACCTTGAGAGTCCTCTGGTCATGGACCTCCTAGAATTAAGAATGTATCCCTTTTTAAGGGATTCCTCCCATAATTCCCCAGCATAGGAAGGATTGACTTAGGGATACCAACCAAGTTTCCCTTGGATACCTCCCTCGTCTCTGTCAAGCAAAAAATGGCCTTATCCAAGGATTCCACTCATTCCACGCCTCGGGCAAGAGCAGTGGACATCCCCTAATCGAACAATCAAACAAAGGCTTCTAGAGAAGACATGATTCCTTCATGCCCCTAAGAGTAGGATTCCTCTACTCTTACAGCAGGCTTCCAAGGCAACTATGAGAGTGGGAGGGGGGGAATTGATGATGCCCCCTAAAAATTTGGTTATACTAATGGTAAAATCCTAAAAATACTATATGATTCTTCTATGACTCTTCTCAAAAATAAGTCTGGTACGCCAATATCTCAATTAAGGTATTCTCAAGTAATTGGAAGCTTGCAATATTTAGTTAATGGTACAAAAATAGATATTTCATTCTCAGTCTCTAGGTTGGCTAGATATGTGAGTTGTCATGATCGTACTCATTGGGAGGCTCCAGATAAGGTAATAAGGCATCTTAAAGGTACCAGTTCCCTTAGGCTGCAATATGGAAAATCCCCCGAATTACTTGAGGAATTTAGTGATGTGAGTTGGATTGTCCAAAACTCCGGGAGTAAGGGATGTATAAGGTATGTATTCATCTTGGTTGGAGGCGCAGTCTCCTAGAAGTCTGCAAAACAGACGATAATAACTCAATCTACCATTGAGGCTGAGTTGTGTGCTTTGGACACTACTAGAACTGAGGCTGAATGGCTATATAGATTAACGTGTGGATTACCCATGGTGGGTAAATTTGTCCCTGCCATTACCTTCCATTGTGATAATCAAACCATAATTGCAACAATACGTAGTTCCAAGTGAAAAAAAAAGACAAAGAGACACATCCAAGTTAGACTAAAGTCTATAAGGGAGTTAGTGTCAAAAAGAATAATAACAATTGATTTTGTTGGAACTAAAGACAATATGGATGATTTTTGAACAAAATGACTTAAGTTTGACTCATTCCAATAGTCCAAGTTGATGATGAGACTTGTAACCCATTGAATTTACATCAATAATAGCAACCCAACCTACTGAGTTAAGATCCCACAAGGAAGGTTGAATGTAGTATAGACACACCGTTAGGTGTATGTATTAGCACCGTAATTTTGATCGGTACTATGTACCTGAAGTCTATCCTCTAGTATACCTGACAGGTGCTATAAACTGCTAAAATAGTAAGAGTTATACTCTGAATGGGGTCAAAGTCTTTTAGACAAGATGTTAGCAGTACATCTTTGGGGATGCCCTACTAATGAATATTATCGTCTGACCGTGTTTAGAGGAGAGGGGTTACTCCTTGAAAAATATTCATGAAACAGGATCAGAACACATGACCATTAATTTGTGAACCCTGAAGATTGCTAAAATCCATGTGATATGTTGTTTCCAATAAACATTATCACATTCAAGGTCCAAATCCAAGGCCTATGTTCATTTATTCATGTGATGACATAAGTTAGATAACTAGATGATAGTTAAAATCAGAAGGTACCATTATTGAAAGCATATTACGAGTATGTTGACAGGACTTTATGCTATGGATTTGGGGGACAGTTGGAAATGGGCTTAATTGTGATAACATTCATTCGGAATAATCTAGCATGAAGCCATTTCTAGTGTAGATCCATAGATAAAGTCTTGTTAAATGTTATTTGTGGTTAAAAGATAAGTACACATATCCCAAATGGGATATTTAATCTTGACAATTCATGTATACATGTGGTGGAGTGTTGATTAAGTGTAAACTAATTATCTAAGTACCACACACAAAATCAACTAGTCTTTGAATAACGTTTGAATTTTAAATTCAAACTTAATTTCTTCCGTTATAGAACATTAATGCGCAACATTAATTGTCTGAAATGGTTAATGGTTACAAAGCATTAATATGAGATATTTATTGCTGAGTAACTGACGGTTGTTACTTGCTATAACAAATTCAGATTTAATTGTCATAAATGTTCCAAGCAGTTACATCAGTTATGGTTCCAAATTTAATTCCCAGTATTAATATCATGCATTTTCTTTCCTTCATAAATAGCATGGTTTTGTCTTGTTGAAAGAACGCAAGATACAGAAAAAAAAATTTCGATAACATTTCTCTTTTAGATTAGTGTAAGATTTATTCTGGGTGCACCCCAGGTCTTGTGAGAATAAATATAGTTCTGGTACTTCTATATTCATGTACCTGCTTGCATACACATAATATAGAGTGGATTAGCTTTCCAAGTGAGATAAAAGTAGCAAAGCGGCTTAAAATGAATCTTTGGACTTCTTATTCTAGAAGGAGTAATGCTGGCCCATCGCACCAATTAGTGGGGTGAATATTTGTTTAAGGCTAATTTGTTCATCCCGGTGATTTAGTCGTTGTAATACAATTGAAAATACCAATAAGTTTACTAAACTTTCTTGTTATTTGATTTGTATTCGATATTGTTTGATTGCTTTTGGCTATTGTGTTATATGTAAACTATTGTTGCAGTTACATTTATATTTTTTGAATAAACTACCCCTACGAATATCTTGTTTTGTTAATATTCAAAGCTATTGTTTTCCAATAATCTTAGAGAAATATTCAGCTTTATCCGTTTAATATATTTATAATGGCTTCAAGTTCAACTACAGGTTCACTCAGTTCCTCAAAAAATTGACATGAACGGTTTGCCTAAGCCATTTTCTGGCCAATTCTTTAAACATTGGCAACAACATATGAAGATTTGGTTGACAATGAAAGGGCTCTTGTTTGTAATTCAGATTGATAAACCAATACTTACTAATATGGATCCAAAAAAGACTGAAATTGCCTTGTGGGAGGAGCGAGATCAAATAGGCAGAGGGTTCATTTTGTCAGCACTGTCAAATGTTCTCTTTGATGTCTATCACTCAGACTCCTACACTGTGAAGTCACTTTGGGAAGCGTTGAATAAGAAATATAATATGGAAGAGTAAGGGCTCAAAAAGTATTCTGGAGCATTCCCTTGCCCAAAAGGTATCCTAAAATATCAAATGGTAGAGAGTAGGTCAGTGTTTTAATAAACCTATCATCTAATAAATCTGGAGCATTCCCTTGTTGATTCTGAAATGAGGCTTCCAGAAAAGTTCTTGGTAATGGCAATTATAGAAAAGTTTCCCCATTCTTGGAAAAGTTTGGAATGACATTAAAACATCAAAAAGGGAACATAGGAATTCGACTCATGTAGTACTAGTTGAAGATCAATCAAAAGCAAACATGTTGACTATTGGAAAGAAAAATACCAAGTTGGAAAATGCCAATACAAACTCTAAAACCATTGAAAAAGGCAAAGGCAAAGCCAAAAAGCTAAAAGCAAACAAACCATACTGGACTTGTGGGCAGGTTGGTCACTATACTAAGGATTGCCCTTCAAGGTAGAAAAAGGAAAGACCAAACCAAAATCCTCTGGACCAGTAGTCAACATGGTTGAGGCTAGCATTGTTAGTTCTCATAGACACGTTGACGGGTATGTTTCTTTGAAACTCGAGCTTTTGACTATTGATAAACCGTTCGATTGGCTTGTTGACATACGAGCAAATGTGCAACTGATAAATCTCTGTTTGCGGCATACCAGCTAATTGATGGACAATCCGTGAGCATGGGAAATGCAATTGCTGTACTGGTACTTAGGATAGGATGCTTGGAGCTAAGGTTTCTTTTAGGGCACACATTATCTTTGCAATGGGTGCATCATCTCCCTATTATGAGATAGAACATAATTAGTGGTTCAGCTTTAGTCAAAGAGGTGTTTGAGCTATCTTTTAAACTAAATAAAGTTTTAATGTTACATTACGGAATTTTTTGTTGGCAAAGAGTATATATTTGAAGATTTATTTAATGTACGGATTGATTATATTGGTGTTTCTAGTTCTAGTAGTGCAAAACATTATGATTCTATTGTTGTTCATAATATAGAAAATTCCACTGTATGGCATTGTCGGTCGGATAAATTAAATTTTGGTTCAATTAAAAGAGCGATGAATTTAAATTTGATTCCAATACATGACAATGGATAGAATCAAAAATGTTAAGTATGTGTGGAAGCTGAACAAGTAAGAAAAATTTATCAATCAGTTGAAAGGGAAATGGAGATACTTGATTTAGTACACACAGATATTTGTGAGTCCAATGGGGTCTTAATACAAGACTAGAATTGATACTTTATCACCTTTATAGATGATTGTAGTAGATATTGTTATATTTACTTAATGAAACATAAAGATGAAGCACTTGAAAAGTTTATCATTTTTAACAATGAAGCTAAAAACCAAATTGGGAAGAAACTTAAAAGAGTACGATCAGACAAAGGTTATAAATATGAGTCGAACTCGTTTTTTGAATATTACCAAAAATCTGGTATTATTCATGAAGAGACTCCTTCATATTCACATTCCTCGAATGGGGTAGCAGAACAAAAATATAGAACATTTAAAGACATGATTACAATCTGCTTTTAAATTTTGGATTGCCTAAATACATGTGGGGAGAGGCTTTGAATACGAATTGACATATTATGAATAGAGTCCTTCTGAAACATAAAGAACTCACTCCATTGGAACTTTGGAAAGGTAGAAAACCAAGTCTAAAATATTTTCGAGTGTGGCGATGTCTTGCACAAGTTCTAGTCCTAGAACTCAAACGGAAGAAGCTTGGTCCCAAAACTATTGATGCATTCATTCCGGGTGGAAACATAAAAAAACTCACTCCATTTGAACTTTGGAAAGGTAGAAAACCAAGTCTAAAATACTTTCAAGTGTGGGGATTTCTTGCACAAGTTCTAGTCCCAGAACTCAAACGGAAGAAGCTTTGTACCAAAACTATTGATGCATTCATTCCGGGATATATGGAAATGAGCTATGCCTTGAGGGTTTTAGTTCTTAAGTCTGAAATTCCTGGCATAGATGTTAACATAATAGTTGAATTTCGTGATGCTACGTTCTTTGAAAATATATTTCATCTAAAAAAAGGAATACCTAAAAATGTTTTGACTTTAGATTCTGCCCTCACTTCTGGTTCTATTCATAAATATGTGGAAAGGATGGCAAATGGGGGGTAAATCCTAGTACTTTTGATTTCACTTTTGATGAAGCTAGTGAATCATATTGGAGTAAGGGAGCTACGATCGCCAAAGATTTTGGAAGTGACTGTCACCTACAATATTGAGGATGATCCTGTGAGTTTCAAAGATGTTATGGCTTCACCTGAGGCTGAGCATTGGAAAGTCGCTATCAAAAGCGAAATTGGCTCAATTATCTCTAATGGGACATGGGAACTACTCAATTTACCTTCAGAATGTACTACGAATGGATACAAATGGATCTTTAAGAAGAAACTTAAAGCTGATGGTACTATTGATCAGTATAAGGCCAAGTTGGTTGCTAAAGGCTTTAGGCAAATTTAGGGGAGTGACTACTTCGATACGTATTCCCCTCTTGCTTGATTAATGACAATCCGAGTGCAGATTGTACTGGCGTCCATAAATAACTTCTCTATCCATCATATGAATGTGAAAAACTACATTCCTTTATGGTGGATCTAGAGGAAGAAATATACATGGAACAACCAGAGGGATTTGTAGCTATCGGCAATGAAAACAAAGTTTGTAAGCTTGTCAAATCCTTTTATGGGTTGAAACAAGTGCCTAAACAGTAGTACGAAAAGTTTGATAAAACAATTTTGAGCTTTAGCTCCATTGGAAATATTAATGATGAGTGTGTTTACTGCAAAGTGAAAGGTATTTCATTTATCGTGTTATGACTATATGTGGATAGTAGATTCCCAATTGGTTCAAACCTCGAGATATATGTATGCGGAAATTGTGTGCGATGATTGCTAATATATATATATTCTTATTTTCAAGTTCCTTTACATACCATTCCGATACCATTTGAAATTATTTTTAGAAAATATAAAAGGGATTTTCACATAAGTGACCACATATACCTAAACTCATATATTTTCATCTAAAATATAAATGGGATTCCATTGTCTTTAAAAGATAGATATAAATGGGATTTCTATATAACATTTGACCAATCATAAATAGTAAATGATGTATGCTTCCTAGGAAAAAAAATGTTTGCTCCAGAATTAGTATTTTTGTTTTCGCATTTTTTTGTCTTAAAATAAATCATTTCCATCAAATAAAATACACAGTTTCCCTTGTTTAAGTAAAATGTAATCCCAAATTTTTTAAAGAATTGAAATCGAACAATTAAAAGTAATAATAAGGGTTAAACACAGTTTGTCCCATTCGTATCATTAATGTGTTACATTTTGTAGTTTAAAGAGGTATATGATTTTAGTTTGAAGGGGTAAATGATACAAATCACATAATTGATGGGGACAAAGTGTATTTAACCTTAATAATAATAATAATAATAATAATAATAATAATAATAATACGGGTAAATTGCACTTCACCCCCTAAATTTTTTTAGTTTTTGCACGATAACCCCTAAAAGTTGAGAAAAGCATTTTGGCCTTTTAAATTATCTTAATAGGATTACTTTTCCCCTTGGCCAACTTTTCGACAACATGCAAATGCATTTTGTCCCATCTAATTACTTGAATTTGAACAATTTGCGACACCTAATCCCTAAATTTACTTTTATGAAGTTTTTAACCCTTCCAAAATACTTTTATTGTATTACTTTAGCCTTCAAAACTTCTATAATTTTCTTCACACGCACATGCGTGTGCACACACACACATATATATTATTTTGCTATTATCTAGGATATAATTTAATTAGTTTACATGGTAGAACAATATAGTTTCATTAGAGAAATTAAAAAAATATAAATATTGTATAGTTCAATCATAACCCATTAAATATAGGCTGACAAAAAAAATAAAATTACTAAAATATGCAATTTAAATTGGTTTGGTTAGCTTAAGTGAGTAGTTTGACATGTTGATTGATAAAATTTAAAATGTATATTATTTAGACTAATTAATTTATATTTAGATGTTATACTGAAAAAATGAAAAATACTTTTAAAAGGGGTAAAATGCTAAATAAGATATTTTGAAGTGGTTAGGTATATTGAAAATAAGCAAATGTAAGGAGTAAAGTAATATAAATATTTTGGAAAATCCATTAAGGGCCAAGGTGATCAAGTTCAAGTAATTAAGGTGGCAAAGTGCATTTAATCTTGTTGGAAAACTGCCATAACGTTGAATGAGGGGCAAGAAGCTCCGATGAAACTAATTCAAGGGGGCAAAGTGCTTTTTCTTAATGGTATATCTCTGATCAAAGCCGTTGGATTCCAAAAAGTGAACAAACTAGTGCAGAATACCTTAGTTGTAGCCAAAGGAGCGGGAAATGAGAACTATTTTCACCTGAAGAGATTGAGCAATGAGTATATGGAAGTGAGGAGGAGGAAGGGCCTATACTTTAATTGTGACGAGCCCTGTGAAGTTGGACACAAATGCAAAAGATTGTTTGTGTTGTGGGTGACAAATCATGAAGATGGTTTTTTCTGAGAGTCAACCAATGCCAGCAGGGGAAGAGGAGGCATTTGGAGTTTCATTCAATGCCTTAGTTATGTAGGCAGCCTCTAACACTATCAAGCTAATTGGCAATTGTTGTGGACAATCCATTATCATTTTGGTGGACACTAAAAGCACCTAAAGTTTCATTAACTACGGCACAACAACAAGGTTGGGTTGTACTGTTACGAGGACTAATACTATGTGGGTAATGGTAGATGATAGAGGGAGGTTTGAGTGTAGCTTAAGGAGTCCATGTGTCACGACCCGGAAAATACCCTTTTATTTTATTAACAATAAAATAGCTTTTCCAAAAATAAGAGTACATAATTTTCATAAAATTGTATCTTTTAGTACTATAACGAAAATTACAAAAGTTAACATAACGCAATAAGTCGTAACTTTAACATACTAAAAGTGTGAAATACCCTTTTACACAAGAACAACATTTTGAGTAAATAATAGTTTTACAAAAAGTTTAGTACAACTTAGAAAAATCATGAATAAGTAACTCTATCAAATTAAAAGCTTCATAATGCCCGGTGGTGCCTTCCTCTTGGTGGACTATAGCATTTTATTTAAAAAATAATATTCATAACACACGTCAACACAACCGTTGAGTAGAAATTTCACTTAATCACATAAAGTAAGTGTGTGTAATATGTGCACCTAGTCACATAATATTTAGCATATATGATATCATGATAGCAAAATGTAAAACTAGAACTAGAACTAACTTATGCAATTAAGGAAACTCCTACCTTTTCAAGAGTGTTTTATGGAATTAAGGGGATATATAGAGGGCTAATATGTATATATGTATTGTAAAAAGAAGGGTTTATGTATATATGTGTGTATATATATGTGTGTGTGTGTGGGTAGAAGATTTACTGTAAATATTAAGTGTTTTGAGTGTTTAGGGTAAGGTGAGTGTGAGTGGGCTGTTCTAGGCGGGATTTGTATGTGTTTGTGTGTGTTATGTATGTGCTAAAAGATGGAGGATGAGGACCTCTATTTATAGTGTTGAGCATGTGAAATAGAGTTATTTATTATTAAGGTCAATTTTCATTTAATGTATTCTTTACACCTAAGTTGGGTAATTAATGAAATAGTCCAATTCATGCACTTAAGTGTCATCGTAAATATGCTTAGATGTGCCCTAAATTGTATGAATCATCCCCTAAGTAAATATAAGCCATGCAAGTGCACATTTTCTAGAAATATTGATACAAGAATTGACAAGAACCATGCAAGTGTAAAAGTTGAAGAATAATCCTAGAAAAATATCTTTGTGTAAAATCATACACTATATATATGAAATTATCAATATATATGTATAATTTTCGTGCATATATATATATATGTACAAATATATTTTCAAATTTTTTAAAAGGTAGTTTTATTAAAGAAGTAGTGTTATTTTATAAGAAATTACAATGGTGTATTTATTTATTAAAAAAAAGAGTGTGTACATATTATTATATATATATTGTATATTTTCTTAAAGATACTCATATATATATATATATAATTATTTTATTAATGTAGAATAATCTTATGAGGTTGAAAATAAGTATGTATCTATTTTTAAAAATAATGATAAAATAGAGTTAAATTTCGAGAATAGTATTTATGATAACAATCTTGAAAATAAATGATATTATTATAAATATACTCAATTTTAAATAATAATAATAATAATAATAATAATAATAATAGTAATAATAATGAGAATAATAATAGCGATATATTAATAATTATGGAGTAAAGAAATAATCATTTTGCCAAAAGGCATGTAGAGCAAATACACATTTAATCATGAAATCACATAAAATTATAATATTTATCACATAATTCACACATATAAAATAAGAGTCACAAAATAATTGCATAAAGCACTAAACTATATATAATAATTTTTAAAATATTGCATGACACATAATATATAATAAATTCTAAAATTGTAGGAAGTACCGGGGCATTACACCATGCTTCTTTTGTTAGTTCACTACTGGTATTAGGATTTTGAGTTTGAAAGGTTGTGTAACATAATAATGGAAACGGAGCTATTAAGAAGATGGGGTCCAGTATTGTTTGATTTTAAGAAATAAAAAATAACTTTGCAAATAAAGACACATAAGATGAGGGAGTGGGGATAGGACAAAAACCTCAATCCATTTGATCACTGGGGACGAGATGGAGATTGATTGGAAAACATAAGGGTGGTTTAGAGTGTTGTTGTTTATGATTGATATGGGACAAAAGGACACATAAGAGGTGGGTGAGTCTTTACAACCCCTATTGCAAGAGTTTCAACACCTCTTTGAAGAGCCAAAAGGGTTGCCCCCAAAGAGCTCTCATGACCATGCCACTGTGCTCAAATCAAGCATTGACCTTTTAAGAGACAACCCTATAGATATCCTCATTTGCAAAGATTAGAGATTGAGAAGCTGGTCTAAGATATGTTGGAAAGTGGCGTTTCAAGAGGACTACTAGTCCTTTCTCTTCACCAATGTTATTGGTTAAGAAAAAAAAGATGGGAGTTGGCAGTTTTGTGTTGACTAGAGAAAATAGAATGAGGTTACTATGAAAGAACGTTTACAATACCCCTTGTGGATGATTTGCTAGATAAATTGAGCAAGGCAAGGGTGTTTTTTAAGATTGACCTACACTCAAAGTATCGTTAGATTATGGTCAAACCTGAAGATGTGGCAAAACAACATTTGCCATATTAGTGGACAGTATGAATTTGTAGTCATGGCATTTGACCTGACTAACGCATGTGCCACAATCCAATCTCCAATAAATGGCATTTTTAGATTTTACTTGAGGGATTTTATACTAGTTTTCTTCAATGACATACGAGTTTACAATGTGGATTTCCAACAACACAAGCACCATTTTACAATAGTACTATAATAAGTTCATATTATATTAAATTTGGATGTTTATTTTGGCATATTTATCATGTATTTTGCCTATTTGAGTTTAATTGTGAGCTAAATTGAGTCAATTAATTGTTTTGTAGGAGAAAAAGAGCAAAATACAAGAAAAGACACAAACAAGGCTAAACTGGAGAATTGAGTAGCTATATAAAAATTTTGCATACAAACTTGGAAGATTGGAGAAGGAGCTTAGGTACTATATGTACCTATACAAATAGTCAATCTCAGCAAACAAAAGGCAAATTTGGTACATACGTAAAATATTTTGCATACGTACACAAACTCGCGTCAGCAATTTAAAAGTTCCTTTTTTGAGTAGGACTCTGATTAGGAAAGGATTTTTAGGTGGATTTCATGAGTCATTTAAGGGCATTGAAGACTTATACAACAAGAGATTATTGTTATTATTAGGGTTGTACGTATTTCTCTCTAGTTTTCATATTCTTAGATGTAGTTTTTACTTCTCTCAAAAGGGATTATCTTGCAAGAAGACTCAAAACACAAGAAGTGAAGCAATGATTTGAAAACTAGTTTTTCTTTCTATTCTCTTTCTTGAATTTATTGTAATGATGTACCTACATGTTTTTATAATGTTTTCTTTCATTGTGTCAAACTAAACATCTTGTTAGGATTGCGACAGAACTTATTATGTGAATCTTTTGATTTTCTCCGTTTTCATGAATGTTCACGAGTTTTATTTTGATTATCCAATTTGGTTGTATTTCTCTATTGATTGGCCATGTATTAATCAAAGAGGCCCTCGTTAAGCCTCAACTGTGGAAAGCCTCAACAGTGGAAAATTAGGACAGACATAAGTTGGATAGTGCGTGTTTGATTCTTTTATTTATTCATTTGTGAGATACACATATACTTACAAACTTGCATACCCCATACAGTGGATCATGATGCTTTATTGTGAATTTGCTAGCCATAGACATATAGAATTGTAGTTCTTGATAATAGAATTTAGGAAATTCAATAGAAACCAACAATTAAATTAGTTCTCTAAGGTATCAAAATAGCGCATTAATTGATTAAATTTGTGAGGAAAAGAGATATAGGATTGTAATAGGGGAAGTTGTAATACTAATTTTTTGTTGATATATTTTAACCTTTGCACATTTATTTTTCTCAGCTTACTTTTAATTTTCCTAGTTAATTGTTTTATTTGATTATCTTAATTTACAAGTAGGATGAAATTGGGGAGTGCAATTTTAGAACTTAGAAACTCTGATTAATCAAGTTTTTGTAGGATACTACACTCTTTCTGGTCACTTATTACTTGTTTGGCATACCTATTCTTGCATGGGAATTTCACCAAACATACTACAGTCATTACAACAACACCAATTGTATGCTAACAGATCATAGTGTGGTGTGGGTGGTGGTAGATAAGTTGACTAAGTATGCTCACCTTTTTGGCCTTGCACACCCCTATTTAGCTTTTTGAATTGCCAAATTAATCCTGGATTACATTTATAGATTGCATGGGTTTACTAGCCACCATTACTTCATATAGGGATAGATTATTTTTTAAGTCATTTCTAGTAAGAGCTCCTTAGTGTTTTGGGAGTCATTCATCAGTTTAGCACAACCTATCATCCCTAAACTAATAGCCAAATAGAGAGAGTTAATTAGTGCTTGGAGAATTATCTCAAGTGCATGTGTAGTCACTCTCCAAATAAATGGGCCCATTGGCTGCCCAAGGCCGAGTGGTGGTATAACTTTAACTTCTATACAACCATTAGGAAGTCCCTTTTCGAAGCCCCCTATGGTTATGCCCGTAACACTTTGGAATTGAACCTCATTATCCCCTATAAGTTGCTGGAGCAGAGGAGTTATTAAAAGATAGGCAGATGATGCTTGATGAGATGAAACGGCTCAGAACTGCACGAAACAATATGTTGATCATGATCATTCAGAGAGGGAGTTCCAAGTACGACATTAGGTGTTGTTGAAGCTTAAACCCTATAGAAAACTCACCTTTCACCGTCACACGTATTGGAAGCTCAATTGAAAGTATTGAGGGCCTTTTCAAGTTGTGGAAAGGATTAACCTAATGCTTATAAGCTTCATCTACCAAGTGATGCCAAGATTCGCCCTGTCTATCATGTTTCACTACTTAAGAAATGAGTTGGCAATGTGGACAAGGTCATTACCCATACCACCTTGCATGGATGAGAATGGCAAGCTTATCTTATAGCCAGTACAAGTGCTTACTTATCGAGTTGTTAAGAGGAACAATGCAGTTGTTCCTCAATGATTAGTTAAATAGACACACCATCTAGATCAAGAGGCAACTTCGGAGGATTAGGATGTGTTCGTGCAGCAATTTCCTTCTTTCCAAGCTTGAGACAAGCCTAAAACAAGGAGAAAGAATGTCATAACGGACTTAACGGTCTATCGCGCTATAAGGATTAGAGGGAGTAGAACATGCTTTTATTATTTATAAGCGTCTTTACTTCAATACAATGTTACTTATAGGGATGACGTAGTTTTATTTGTTTTGATTAATGTCTAATAAGTTTAATTAGGACATGTTTTGTGTTTATATTAGCTATAGAAGTTTATTAGTTTTTAGTTGTATACGCATGTACAGGAAGGTTGAGCTCAGATGTTGGACTACTAATTAAAGCCAATTTGCTTTCCCACTCAAATTCTCTCTCTCCCTCCCTTTCTCTCTCTCTCTCTCTCTCATTCCTCGACTTTTACTTTAGTTCTTAACATATTTGGAAGATGTTTACTTTGAAGGAGAACATAAGTAAGGAAAATTTTGACCCCAATTAACGAATATTTGCTTTCAATTGTTTGGATGAGATGCGGTTTATAGGGGCCCGCTTTTGTGGCATTTAACGTTAATCTCTCTCTATCCCTCTCATTCGTTGACTTTTACTTTAGTTCTTAACATATTTGAGAGATGTTTACTTTGAAGGAGAACATAGGTAAGGAAAATTTTGACCCCTAATTAACGAATATTTTCTTTCAATAGTTGGGATAAGATGTATTTTTATAGGGCCCTCTTTTGTGCCATTTAACATTAATAAAATCGACTTTCCAAATTTAGGCAGTTAAGTCATTCATCGATTTATCTAGAGTGGTCATTTGTCACTTTAGTCCTATTGTTCTTTTATTTTTGCTATATGCCACTGAAAGCCCTAATATCTCGTTATATGGATAAAGCTTTTACACCAACAAACATTCTTGACTATAAAATATTTCTCTCTCGAAAGAATAGGGTGCGATTTCCACCATCTTCGTCTCCGGCAAATAAACAATAATTCATCGGTAGAATTGCTATGAATAGTAAAATAAATCATTTACGTTGTAAATTTGTACCTGTTTTGTGTATAACTTTTTTTTTTTTTGTTTCTAATAGTCCCTTTTTTCCTTAAAATTATTGACTACAGGTGTTAAGGGTTTTACACTAATGCGGTCAACAATTCCTTTTTTTAGACTCCGATATATGGAATCTGCAATTGAGGTTATCTTTTAAATTTTTTTTTGTTTTTTTAATTTAGTATTATACATATTTCTTTTCAACATTGGTGCTTGTACTAGTCTTGTGATATAATTCTTATATCAATCATATCTGTGTCTTGTATATGGCTAATTTTTCATGCAATTTCTCTTAATAATTCTATTTCACTACTATATTTGATGGTTTTTTATCTACATAAACATGTTACAACATATATTACCAAACCTTATGATGACAGTGAGTGATTTCGTGATTGTTATTACACGCTTGAAATTATGTGTGATATATGTGGCAAATATATTTTTAAACACAGTACATGATGGGCTTCAATCTATGCATTACTATTGGTGCAATAATAATTTTCTTTCTATTACAAATTGATTGTCCTCAAAATTTAGATGGAAGGCAGGCAAAATATTGAGGAGTTGGTTGCTATTCTTGAAATCATGACGTTATTGGTGTTTGGGATTAATTTATTTTGATTTTTATACCTTAATGGTTACTTTGGGAATAAGCACCACGTAATCCATAGGAGAACGAAGATATAGGATACTCGATAAAATCCTCAAACAAATATCTCATTTGAATGACATAATCAACACATCAAACATTGATTATGTCAACAATCCGAGGTTGAATTGAAACATATTTAGGAGGTTGTGTATCTTGTTAGAACAACAAGGTGGTTTAACACAAGCCCGTGGCATGTCTATACCCGAGCAAGTGGCCATATTCCTCAATGTACTTGCTCATCACAAAAAGAAAAAGATCGTCAAACATGACTTCAAACCATATGCCTAAACCATTAGTTTGTATTTCCGTAATGTCCCTCAAAATATAAAATGTCTTGGGGGCAACTACTAAACTAGCGGGAGAAGATTGTACAGATGAAAGAAGGAAATGGTTTAAGGTATAACTTTCACATTATCCTATTCTCATTTGTACAATTGAATTATTTTATTGCTATCCATTTATGTTGAATTTAAGTTCCTTGTTTTTTATTATTATTATGCCTTACTAGGGATGTCTCGGAACTTTAGATGGCACTCATGTCCCATTAGAGTTGCTGAATCAGAACATGGTAGATATTGTACACGAAAAGGTCAAGTATGTATGAATGTTTTGGGTGTATGTGATTGATACATGAATTTTGTACATATATTGACTGGATGGGAGAGCTCCACTACCAATGGCAAAGTTTTTACGAGATGTTGTATACCGACCAAATTGCCTTAAAGTACCTTGAGGTAAAAAACTTAACTAATATACTACTCGTACTAATATACATAACAGTATTCATTTGCACGCTTTTAACAATGTGTTTAGTATTCTCTTTTTAAGATCAATATTACTTGTGTGACACTGGATATGCGAACAATGAGGGATTCCTAGCTCTTTATCAGGGAATACAATATCATCTAAAGGAATGGGGTGTCGGTATGACTCGTCCACAAAATCTAAGAGAATTTTCCAACTGGCAGCATTCGAAAGCCCGCGATGTCATTGAGAGGGCATTTCAATTTTCATGTAATAAAGAACTAGTGGGCTGTTTTGAGGAGTATAACATTCTATCCCATTGAAATACATAATTGTGTTATTATATCATGTTGCTTGTTACATAATTTCATCTAGTGCGAGATGCCCTGTGACATATGTTTTGAGGAGAATTCCAAGGACGAGAATGATAAAGACACTGAGGATGGTGAATATATAACAACATGAAAGCGTCACAAATGTGGAGCAATTTGAGAGACATAATGGCTATCTAGATGTTCAGCAATTGGAGAAATTGACAACAGTATGGGAGATGTGAACCGATTGAATCATGTTCACCCATAAATTGAATCCATTTTGTTGTTTGTGTTTGTGTTGGTGGCTTGAACATTTGGTGACTAGAGTTAGTGGTGTGGTGTTGTGATGGTAGTAATAGTGTGTTAAAATTATTAAACTTGTTGGTAATTATACTTCAAATGTAATTTGTTTGCACCTCATAAGAAATAGTGTTTTTGGCTAATATCATGCAAAACCAGTTTGGGGTACATTGGTTAATCAACTTTTGTTTACTTTTTATTCTATTACTCATATGTAGATACCATGGATTCAATGAATTTGGGCATGCTACGAGGAGCAACAACCGCTTTAAGAAAAATTCAAAGGTCGTAGACCTCGTACAAGAAACATACTCTAATTCAAACTCTAAAAGAAATCATGGCTTTAGGATGGAAAGCACCTAATGGCTCTGAGAATGTGTTCTTAAATCAACTTGAGATGAGGATTAATAAGGTAATTCTTGGGTGTAATCTAGAAGCTAAACCACACATCAATTCAAATTTGGAAGTGTGGAAAAAAAACATTTATGAATGTTGCACAATGTCTTTATAATAGCGGTTTTTACGTGGAATAATGCCACTCGTAGGGTCGAAGGTGAACCAAAGGTGTGGGACGAGTACTTATTGGTGAGCTTTTCATATTATTACTAATGTTTCAAATTAAAGTGGAATTTAAATTTTAAAAAAATATGTTAATCCTCTTCTATTATTTTTTTTATAAATTCCCAGTTAGTTATTTGGTTGCAGTATCGTAACAAGATTTTCCTAAACCACTATACATGTGACGTCAAGCTTTTCTTTTGTATGAGTCATTGTTGGAAATATACAGGAAAGATCATGCCAGAGGTGACCACACAATGGACTAGGCGACGCTAGTTGAGTCACAACCAAGTAATCTGGGTGATGGTGAGGAGTAATCAGAACAAAATTACTCGTAATCTTCTACTTTGTAACTAACATTTGAATATGGAACCCTATCCTACAGTAATGGAATGAAAGAGACTAGAGGAACTGATTTCTCTTCAAGGAAAATGAAGAGAGGATAGGTAAGTAAAAGCTTGGCTGAACTTCTGTATATCAGTCTGTACATCTATTCAAGAAATGGCTAGAAGAATCAGTTTAGAAATTGATGACTTACCTATGACACTTAATGATGACGAGTTGCTCGGTGTGGTCCTTGCAATGACAATAAACATTAAGGTCTTGATACCTTTTTTGGCCTTCTTGAAGTTGCCAAGATCGGTGTTGTGAAACTCGCATTGCTAGGGAAATTACCAAGCTAGTGAACGTGGTCGATTTTTTGCATATGTTGTAACTGTTTATTTGGTTATACTTGGATAATACGTGCTTGCCAAACACTACTTTTGGGAAGGGCAACTTTTGGGAAAAAATTTCTGTTGACATGCTTAATGTCTTTCGAGTAACATGAAAACTTGGATATTGTATTACTGTATTTGACATCTTTGATGTAGAACCTGCTTTAATTTTTAGTGTTGTTAAACTTCTTTAATTAATGGATGCATTTGTACCTATATTTTGGGCATTAGTATGTTGTGCGCTTGTAAAATAATGTGGCTACAAATGGTTGTGTGAATTGCAAATTTTGAAGATAGAATACAAGCATGTTAAGATATTACAATTGAGTTTCATAGCAAAATCAAGTTTCAATTTACATGAAACCCATTTCAGGTTAGAATAATAGGAAATTCTATGTATTTCATAAAATAGTCATCGTAAGTTTCAAACACAAAGAAACAAAATAAACAAACTACAATTCATAAATAGCTCATACATTATCCATCGATGTTGTCCTCATCTAAAAACAGCTTAAGATTGATAAAGTTTTCTAATAGCTTTTCTCCAAACATCAGAGCTGGCTTTTTGAGAAATATGTAAGCAACGTATCATAATGTTAGAATCCATTTGTCCTAAAATGGAAATACCTGGCTTATTCCTAGATGCGGAACAATACAGAAAACAAAATGTCCAAGATGCATGTATTATGTTTTAATGTATTTTCCAATAACATAATTTTTTTTTAAACAAGAAATATTTTATTTGGGAGAAAATATATTACCACTCCTTCAACATATCTTTAGTAATTTTCCTCAACTGTGACGCTATCTGTTGTTGGTTCGTAATTAACAAGAGCTATCAAAGAAACGCTGAAAATTGAAGTTTTTTAGAAGATAATAAATATCTTTGTTAATGGCCCCCTGCTCTATTCAGACGGTAGGTTTGAATGGCTACAAGCATTGAACAATCAACAACTTTGTTTTAATGCCTTTAAAATGTTTGGTAAGTGGTTGTTTTCATTTACTCTATCTCATTCTTTTTTATTATATGTATATAGGCACAATTAAATCTGGAGGCCAAAAAAATAAAAACCAGATTGTGAAGAACCTCAAAATATATTTTCTTTACATTCTTTAAAGTGAAATAGCTTGTCTATGGCTCGCAGGATTATTGGGCAGAGAGCAAATGATTTGAGGATGGACGACTTTTTCTTCCTTAGTGCTTGGACCCGAACCGTCGATGAATACTTCATCAACTCAATTGTTTCTTTGTTGAATACACATACTGATTGGAGCAACACATCGATTCCAATTATAAGCAGACATGTTATAAAGATCATGAAACATACATTCGGTTGGCATGTGCTGAAGGAATGTTACGTTATGAAGTTTGAGATGCTAAAGTTCGATATACAAACGTCAAGTACATATTGCAACTCGAGGATGTCATTTACGACCAGGGCACTAATCGAGTCATTTCACCTGGAGAAATTTGGGAAAAGGTTTGGTTGATGAGTTTAAATACCCTTTAATCTTACATATTCACAATATAACTACATTTTTTGTTACATTTAGTCAAAATAAACACCTTCATGTAATATGCTTGTTTGTTTGTAACATATATATTTAGCTTTGGTGTATTGGCACGAAGGTGAACCATGTTGGGAAGCCTTGGAAGAAATCTTCAATTAGTCTATCTCGGTAGTGTGTAGATTGCTAGCTTGAGGATCATGATTTAAGTTAATGATCTACTTTATCGTATAAGCAATAGGGGAAATTTGTGTAAGTTTCAGCAAATGTTCACTTGTTATTCTAGTTTTTGGTATGAGGGATGTATGTGTAATTCTCCAGTATGGATGAGGTTTTTGTTATTTTTCAGAAATCAATTTTCAAATATTTAGGTATAAATGTCAGTTATGCAAAGTACAATTTCGATTGAATAAACACTTGTAATCCCCTACATTAATGGAGCCTTAAATGAAAGTTACATAACAAATTGGACCAAAACAAAAATACCTTACTTTGTTATAGTCAGAGTAATACAAACTTACCTAAAATAATTAAAGAAACAATGAACAAGATCTTTCAATTAAAATAACAACTTGTAGAATTTGAGTAGAGGGATACGACAATACAAGTGCAACGATTTAGAGGGATATTAGTTGAAACTTCAATCGTTTGATTTTTCAGGGTTCTACGATGCGGTTGAACTAGTTCTCATCGCTCCCCCCTTTCCTTTCTTTTCCACTTTCCCTTTGGTATATGAAGTTTCACTATATAGTATTTTATGAGGTGGGGGGTGTATTAGAAGGTTATTACGCCGTGCATCAAATAGTGCGTGC
This sequence comes from Petrea volubilis, assembly GCA_026212405.1. Classification (NCBI taxonomy): domain Eukaryota; kingdom Viridiplantae; phylum Streptophyta; class Magnoliopsida; order Lamiales; family Verbenaceae; genus Petrea; species Petrea volubilis. Next base: position 996,278 of record CM047879.1, read on the forward strand.
CTAAAATATTGTGGAGACCCACAGTTTGTAGACATATTGTAATGACCCGGTATTTCTAGGTATTTTAAAAGTTAATTATATGATTAAATTATCTAGTGTTTTATGTGATTATTATTTTGTACGTGAACTAGGTGATTAAATTGTTTAGTGTTTTATTATTTTATAAGTGAAATGTGCAATAACTACTATGTTTTCACACTAACCATTTAATTCTACATATGTGCGTATAAATCGATACGGATATATATATATATATATATAATTCTATGCATGCATTTTTAAAATATTTGTAATAAAATTATATAAATAAGTAGTAGTTAAAACAATTTTCAATAGTTCTTATAATTTCTTACATATTAATATCTATACTTACAATTTTTAAAATATAAGGAATATGTATATATATACCCATTTTTAAATTACACACACAAATATTCTAATTATTTAAGATTAATATATTCATATATATATATATATATAAATTCATACGTATATATATTCCTACATAAATAGATCTATATATATATATATAAGTTTGTATATATCTACACACTAATAACTAAATTAATACATATTAAGCATAACCATTTTATAGGATTAACAATATTTAATTATATATTTTATCTAAATAGCCGTTATATATATATATATATGCATGTTCTAAATACATAGAGCAAACTATATAGTATATGTATATATATCCGAAACATTATATATATATATAATGATTTTTTCTAATTTATATTTGATAATCCTATTAATTAGTTCTTGATAATTCCTAGCATTAAATGATTTTTTTACACTTGTTATAACTCTTCTAGAAATTGAAACACTTGTATTATTTACATTAACCTAGACTTCCATTCATCAATTTTAGAGCACACCTAATAACATTTAGGCTTATTACTAAGCATGTATGCAATTATTAAATATTGATGAGTAAGATGAATCTAATTATGAAAAATTGACATAATTCATTTTTAATAATGTGTCTTAATCTACCTCTATAAATAGAAGACTTGTTAACAAACACAACACACACACTTGACACTATTCTTTACACACACACCCCCACATTCACGGATTCACACACAAACACAATACAAACTTCACACTACTTCCTATACACACACACACGGTACATACACATATATATATATATGGTACACTTTTACAACACACACACATTCACAATACAAACACAACCACATTGCCAACACACACACATCCACGGCACACACACACAATCACATATATATATATATTGAGAGAGAGAGAGAGAGAGAGAGAGTATTCTCTCATACACACACATATATATAAATATATCAAGAAGGCTAGTTAAGGTAGGAATTTCCTTAATTACATAAGTTAATTTCTAGTGATAGTTTATTATTTTATTATCATGATATTATGCTTCATTATGCTACTACAAGTTATTAGAAAGTATGTTTCTAATTATATTCATGTTTTATATTCCTAGAATTAGTATAAAAACATGTACATTTATTATTGCAAAATATGCTCTTAGTATGCTTTTATATTTAAAGTTATAAGTATGGAAGTATGTTCCTTATATGGAATTATGTGAAAATATGTGACAATCTTTATTTGTGCATGCCGGGCCCAGATGTGTTATCGGTGTGGATGGGGGTGAGTTCGGTCGGGCGGCAATGGGCTTGCCGGTCTTAAAACAGTTCTCGCCATCCATCCCATCTTGCATGGACGGAGTGTTCCATGTATTGGTATTGGTTGTGGAGAATTGGCATAATCTCGAGATATAGCCATCGATGTGAACGGATGGAATCGATGTGGACGGATGGAATATGGGGATTAATGATGTGAACGGTTGGAATATTGTACTATGGGAGATATAAGGGAGTCACTAATAAGTGACTGGAAAGGTAAAATTATATGAAATATTATGTGAGATATTATGACTATGTGCACACATTATACACACGAGCACCTTATGTGATTAAGTGAAATTTCTACTCAACCGTCGCGTTGATTCTTCTTTACATGAATATTTCTAGACAGAAATGAGATAGCAGATCAAAGTAGCGCAGCGGAAGAATTTGGAAGCGTTTTACATGAAAAAGTTACTTTGTATTCTTTTTGAAAATTGTAACTCTCTTATTTTGTATGTTTTATGTAAACAAAAAAAAATTATTATTTATTTTAATAAAATATAAAGGAATATCGGGGTCGTTACACATATCATCAGTTGGGTAGTATGCTTGTTGATACTCGTACGATGGTAGCTGGAGAAATAATTTATCATATCCAACATGGTTTTATTGTGCAAGATCATTCCTAACAATGATGTCGACCAAACTGTTGGAGTTGTTTTCATTAAGGTTAGACAAGATGTTAACAATCTCGAATGGTGGCAATGGATTAGCTCAAAACTTTCCTTCAAAAATTCATTGGAGTGATTCCGAATTGGGTTCATCCTTGTAAAAATAAGCAACAACAAATGGAAGTTCATATGTTTGACACAATGATTAATTAATGCAGTGTGCTTTAGGAAAAGAAAACAAACAAACATGGCAATATGAGCATACATATATTATATGGGAAAGATAGGAAAGGTTTTATAATTATACGTTGTTACCTTATAGCAATCCAAATGTGGATAAGAGCGACCAAACTTTTTAGTTATCTATCCCACTCAACAACATTGTGTTGGCATATGTTTGAAAACACTGCACGCCTATGCTTCAATTTAGAGAGACGAGTGCGACAATAATCAATAGTGATGACTTCCGTATTCTCCACTATGAAAGATCGAGCCCTGGATTCTTAAAAATCTTCTTTTGTGAAAGATCACAATGCAAATCCAAAAAATGGGAATAAGGAAGTAATACACCAAATGTGCAAATATTCTCAAAGACGATTTTCCTCATGGATATCAAGGGAGAATCAATTAAAAGAATCATTCCAATGCATATTGAGCCAAAAATTAACTATCTTTTGATGCATTCAAAGTCACAATTTCTTTTGAAGGGAGTAAATAGTGGAAGAAATTACTATTCATGAAGTCTATAGTATAACTTTTGTATAGATAGTTTTCTAGGTTGAATGCACAATGTATATTGGCTATGATTGTACCTATAAAATTTTCATATGATTCTTGTCATCTTCCAGAGAGAGGTTGGTCTGTTAATTGGTTTATGAAGTGTTCAATTTTTTTCAAACATTGACTGACTTTATGGTCTCATTGATGAAATATCAAATGCTTTGTTAATTGACAATATCCATTCCTTGTTCGACAATCAATTGTTTTTTGTAATGGTGTCTAGAGTATGGTTTATTCGTTGTACAACTAGATATATTTGTACTACTTAAAACGATATATGTTTCTTGTATTTTGTTATGATTTATTTTTCCTTGGCATTAATGATAAATTATTGTATGATTTGAAAGTATGAGTCATATTGTACCGTTTATGATTAATTGACACCCTCGGGGATGCCCTTAGGAAAGTGGTTTATCGAGCGGAACAAACCGATGGTAGAATCCTTTTATATTATACCATAGCATAGGATTCAATTCTACGTGCAAGTCGAGATTATCTATAGTAGGGTTTGATCGGTATATTGATCTAGGCACGGGGCACACTTACCGTTTAACCGTAGTCGAGGTTGCTCCTTAACAAAGGAAGCATAAGGGTTTTATAATACTTTTACCATTTTGGGTGGTTATAAGGTTGGAGATACTGTTCATGGCTCACGACGATATTTCTCGCCCTGCTCCTATTGCATCACTACTCAACCACCTAAAATAAATGTTTCACACTATTGCACATTTCATGTTAATATAATGTTAAAATTTGTACGCATATTCAATTCACCACAACACTTCCATTCAATTCACTATACCATTTAATTCTAGTTAATTCTACAAGAACAGAGTTAAAATTACATATCTAGAAGTACATTTATCTGCATATTCATATACAAATAATAAATACACAAAATCCTCAAAATTGTTACATATATTTAGATCAACTTGTCCATCAAAGCTAAACAATTTCATTTCCTACCCAAAATGAAATCGAAAGTAATAAAAATCAAACCCCCAACAAAAAGGAGAAATGCACCAGGAAAATAGGTACAAATGATGTATGCTTCCCATGAAACTATGAAAAATCATCATCGGTACCCACAATGGAAGTCTGTATAGCCCTTGAACCAGTAGTATGGTTTTTAGATTGTTGGGAGACCTCATTGGAGGCATTGGTACACCTATTGAGTTGGTTCGGATTATGCATCAGTACATTATCATCTTCTCCCTCAATTCCTCCGTTACTATGGATCTACCACGTAGGTAGGATGCTTTCTTCAGGAACAAGGGGAATGTTACAGGCAACTGGTATTGCTGCATTTCTCAACCTAGGATGATTCGCCACACTTTAGTTAAGCAAAATTGGGGCTATACGTGCAACAGTTCGTTGGTGTTGTAATAGTCGCACCATATAAAGCTATTAATCCTCCAGATGGTAGGAACATCAGTAATTATCCCTTTCGGGGTTCCAAATATTTGGCCCAACCCATTGAACAACCATCGGACCGCATCAGCAACGACAATTAGGACCAACGAAGACTTTCATATTCGAGATCTCATTCGGCACAAAAAGTGGGAAGCAAATGTTATTGAATACCGACACAATAGCATAATCAAAATAATTTTTTTTTGTGCAATACCAAGGAAAAAACAAATATTGACCTAACCACAAATATATCAGATCTTGAAATACATTGCAAAAATATAACAACACAAATTATTGTGTCCAATACCAAACATTCGGTTAGATGTAATACAAACATTATTGAATAGACTTTCTTCTCTCTTCATGGGAGCTTATTCCTCTCTATATGGGAATCTTAGGGTTTTAGGTTTCTTTTAGTTTTTTCCAACTGTATTTCTTTTCTTTGTCTGAGTTCTCTTCTTTTTGTGTGTAGGTCCTGAAATGCTTGCAGGGGAGTTGGCCCGCTGGTCATATTCCCGTCTCTCCGACATACTGCTCTCTCTCTTACTTTCCTTCCTTGCTTTTTGTTTGTGCCTTTTTGTTAGTCATCCATCCACCATGTGGCTAAAAGTTTTACTTCATTGGGGATCTGCTTAGGGTGATCCTTGATAAGTCCGTAATTCTACTTGATTTTTATGGTTATTTTGATGGACTTATCATGTATTTTTGTTCATTTGAACTTCTTTATGCCTAAATTCGAGATAAATCGTGTTTTGTAGGTAAAATGGCAAAAATACCATCAAGGAGACGAAAAAGTGGAATCAAGAGTTGGGTACCTATGCAAGATATTTTGGGTACCAACCCAATTTCAGAGATTTTGAGAGATTTTGAGAAGAAATGAATCTGTAAATTTGGGTACGTACCCAGGAATTTCGGGTAAGTACCCAAATTCAGTCAGTGAAGTGTTGAATGAATCTGGAAATTTGGGTACGTACCCAAAATATTTCGGGTACGTGCCCAACACCCGCGGCAGAAAATTTTCAGTTTTCCTAGTGCGATTAGGACTCTAATTTTGGAAGGTGTCTCTAGGGTTTTTCCACCCTTTTTAAGTCCAGAAAGAGGGAGGCGGCTACTGTTCACGTTTTTCCTTAGGTTTTAGAGTTTAGAACTTCGTTTTTGATATTTTTTTTCATCTTTGTGGAGTTTGTGGAGAAGGGAAGAAGAGGAAAACAAGAACGAAGGGAGGAACAACCGAACGAGGGGAGTTCTACGCCTGAGAATTTCAGCAATTAAGTTCCCTTCTTCTCTTTCCATGAATTCTCTTGCATTTTTCGTTTTTATGTTCAATTTCATTATGAACTAATTTAAGTTAAGTGTAAGAATGGTGTAATTCATTGATTTTTTGCTATTCTATGAAAATCCTACGAGTTTGAATTAGTTTTCATATATTGTCTTTGTTGTGTGATTCTTGTTTAACGGTTAAATACGTGGTTAGGGTTTGATCACCCCTAATTATCGAATTTGGGAATCGTGATGAGGTCGAGAGACGATTCACGATATTAGCTCTAATTAGACAAGATCAATTGGGTTAAAGTTGCATGAGAATGAATTTAACTTTGATTGAGCCTTAAGGCAGTGTTTAAAAATTCATACAAATACTTCGAAAGTTGGGATTAATTGAATGAGAATTGGTTAGTCTTAGGCTTAGAGGAATTGTATGAGTTAATTCCGCAATGCTCGAGAGAGATTGTGGATATATTCGTTCCTAGGCTTCACACAACTACGAAAACCACTCAAATTGGGGATTGGATTAGAATAGCAAATTACGTGAATGAAACCACCTTACACTTGTTTTTCTCGCCTTGATTATTTGGTATTATTGTTATTCGTAAGTCGTTTTTATTAAGAAAATTAGGATTTATTTAGAAAATCACAACCACTATTCAATTTGATCAATTTAGATAAGCAACACAAGTCAATTTCACGGGCCAAATCTCAATCCCTGTGGATTCGACACTCTACTCACTTTCTATATTACTTGTACGACTGCGTGCACTTGCGCAAAGTCTCAACAAGTTTTTGGCGCCGTTGCCAGGGAATTGGCGTATTTGACTGTGATACTAGCTTGTGTGTTTAGACTAAATTTACTTTTTTTTAGTATTTATTTGTTTTTGTTATTGTTGCGGTTGAGTTTGTGTTCCTTCGTGTGTAGGTGCTCTTTGGTGTATGATTACAAGGCGTACAAGTTCACGAGCTGAACTAGTACCTTTGGACCTTGAGATTGAAAGAGTTAACAGAAGGAGGAACGTGGCGAGAAGAGCTAGGATAGCTCAGGAACGAATTATGGCTGACAATCAGCACGTGGGTGTTAATGGTGACAATGATCAAAATGCCCCACGTGGTGATCAAGATGCAAGAACATTACGGGATTACATTGCACCCCAAGCCGAAGGAGCGAGAACGGGGATACAAAGGCCGCGCATTGAGGCAAACAATTTCGAGATCAAACCGGCCTTATTGAACATGGTGACTAATAATGTGCAGTTCTACGGCCTGCCGAATGAAGACCCCCACCAACATCTAGATAACTTTCTAGAGTTGTGTGACACCATTAAGATCAACGGGGTGTCGGATGATGCAATAAGACTGAGGATTTTTCCTTTTTCTTTGAGGGACAAAGCCAAAATTTGGCTAAACTCGGTGCCAAGCGGGTCCATAACCAATTGGGAGCAGCTGTCACATGCATTTCTAACGAAGTACTTCCCACCGGCCAAGACTGCTAAGCTGCATAATGACATTTCCACTTTTTCCCAAAATGGGTGGGAATCACTATACAAGGCGTGGGAGAGGTATAAGGAGCTGCTAAGGAGGTGTCCCCACCATGGACTACCAAGATGGATGGTGGTGCAAATATTTTACAATGGACTGGGGGCCAACACTAAGTGCACAATTGATGCAGCAGCTGGAGGTTCTTTGGTTACAAAGACCGTGGATGATGCCTACAACCTAATTGAGGAGATGGCGATCAACAACTACCAATGGTCGGCGGAATCCACCACTCAAAAGAACCAAGGGGGTAAGTTAGAGCTCAATGCCATTGCATCGCTCCAAGCTCAGGTAAGCTCTCTAACTCATAAGTTGGATTCCCTGAATGGTAATAATTTAAATGTTAGCCCTAAGCCTCCTTGTGAAGTTTGGGGTGATTTTAATCATGTTTCCACTGATTGCTCGTTTGGGAGTCCATTTCCTGTTGTTTCTAGTGAGCAGGTAAATTTTGTGGGAGCAAACATGCATGGAAATATGCAGGGGAGGCAAGCTAACAACCCATACTCCAACACATACAACCCAGGGTGGAGGAATCACCCTAATTTCTCTTGGGGTGGTCAGAATTTGAATAGGCCACAGCACCCACCAGGATTCCAACAGAACTATCCCCCACAGCAAGAGAAGGCGAGTTGTGACACCCCCCTCGCTAGGATCATCCTATACGAGTAGGGCTCACTTAACGGTCTTGCTGAGTACCAATTTTTCCAATCGGTACGCAATACTTGCAACTTATTTAGTACAGCCCAATAATAAAATCGAGATAAAATAAACACACAATTGACTTATATCAAACTATAAGATACAATTATCCAAGTACAACACTTTAACTAGTGAGCTTCTGTTTCCCATTAAACTAGCAAATCTTTTATACAGAATAAAAGACTATATACTAATGACTTGTAACGCACTGATCGCCTTAACCGAGTCCCCTCAACCTATTTTCCTGAAACTGAGGCAATGAACAGAAAGAACTTGGGGTGGTAAGTCCAAATGACTTAGTGAGGCGAGAAATATACATATAGATATATAAACTGAAAATAAGAGTTATAAACCAACAAAATAATGAATCATAAAAAGGTGTGTATACACAAACTTGAACAAGACAGATGGTGAGCCATTAACGGAATCTCCAACCTTATTACTACCCAAAACAGATAAATCATAATAGAAACCCTTATGCCTCCCTCGTCAAGGAGCGACCTCGACATTAAACTGAACGGAGATGTATCACGCGTTCGAGCAATACATCGCTCCAATCTCTGCTACAGTCATCCTCCGGCTGTACGTAGAAATTGGTTTCACGGAATGGTATCATATAAAAGGTTCCATCGACGGTCTGTTCCGCCCGATAGAATTCCTCTTATAAGTACCTGGGCCCAACTTCCCAAGGGCGTCCCCAAGGGTAAACAGATATAACAGAACAGATATGGCTCACAAACTTTTGATAAAGAAATAACTTGTTTTTACACCCGGGATACATAAAAATATAATTAAAATATGATATCCCAAAGGTGTCAAAAAAATCATTTCAGGACAGATATAATTGACAATATCAGAAGGGCAATATTTTCAGATATAACTTGACTTATAATTGGGAAAAATATTTTGTTGAAACGCGAGGAGCAAGATATAATTTTAGAGAGATTGGACAACATAAATATGATAGGGTAGGCTATACAAAAAATAATATTTATAGCATATAGTTCATTGCCCCGGCAAGGAATGTAAAAGGCACTCACCTAAGGAGTTTATCAAGTTTATAGACTTGAATTGACTAGATCGACTTGGTACCCTCCTTTTTAAACGTGTTTGAGAAAATAAGGAGATATATAGAAGGCTAATCGGTATATATATGTGAAAAAAGAAGGGTTTATTGATACATATATGTGTATGGAAGATATGCTATAAAAATAGAGTGTTTTGTGGGTTGAGAATGGAGTGAGTGTGGTGGTGGGTGGTTTAGGCGGGATTTTTGAGTGTTTGTGGAAAAATGAAGACAATGGCCCCTTTTTATAGAGTTTAGGGCAAGAAATAGGATTTTTATATTATAAGGTCAATTTATAATAAATGCATAGAGGATAAGATATGATAGGATAAGATAGAGTAGGATAAGATAGGATAGGATAGGATAGGATAAGATAAGATAAGATAAGATAAGATAGGATAGGATAAGATAAGATAGGATAGGATAAGATAAGATAAGATAGGATAGGATAAGATAGGATAAGATAAGATAAGATAAGATAGGATAGGTTAAGATAAGATAAGATAGGATAAGATAAGATAAGATAAGATAGGATAGGATATTTTTGTAGTTATCCAATTTGTTATGCCTATCAAGAATCTTATCAAGATCTTAGCATTTAAGAACATTTATTAGGAGAAAATGACAATAGGTAAGAGAAAATGACATTTTTGGATAAGTATATGTATATTTATGATAAAACATGACCTTTTATATAATATATACATATAAATTCAAAATTACATGTATACATATGTATATTTTGAAATATAAATACTTATACATAAGGCTTTTAAATAAAGTAATAAGTTGTAATTCTTGAAAATACTAGGAAGTACCGGGTCATTATAGATCTATATATATAATTTCAATGTATAAAAATTTGGGATGTCACAACTCTCCCCCCCTTAAAAGAATTTCGTCCTCGAAATTCATACCTTGCCTTTCATGTGGTCTCATTAAAGCCAAGATACTCCCATAAAAATTTTACTTACAAAATACTCTTGTTTCTCAAAATTCATTTCTTGGATTCTAGAATCTTGATTGGTTTCGCATCGTGAGTCAAATCCATATCATCCTCGAGGACTCCACAACCCAATACACATGAGGAATTCGGGTGCTACTTCTTATGTATTGATGAAGCGTATATTGGGAAAGGGGTAATGCTAGGTTATACACTACTCTTATTAGTAAAAAGTAAATCAAAAACTTCTACCTTCCAAAATCTTAGCATCCCTTTTCAACATTAAGTTTTGGTAATCATTCTATTCCCAAAGATATGCTCACACTATAAGGTTTAGATCCAAAACACAACTTACCCAAACACGAGATCCAATAGATACACTTAAAGTATTAGTAAGGGTTGTAATAATCCAAATGGATACAAAATCAAATCTAAAATATATCGTCAAAGCTGAAAACATAATTAATAAACATAGGATAGACAAGTGGAAGAAGTGAGCTATAAATGTAGTCGGATTTGCAAAATATTTGTCAAAATTTTCTTATCAAATATCATTTAAGAATATACAGGGGGAATTTTACTAAAGATCAAAGATAACTCACCAATCCTCAAGACTAGCTTTGAAATATTCTCAAGTTTGGAGTTTGAAAGTGAGAATGAAATAAAAGACTTTTAGTGGATCATCACTGATGCAAACAAGTGTGTAAAAGTTTGAATAGCATCTTGGAAGTAAAAAAAAAAAAAATTAGATTGGCGTGACTCTTTGAAGATTTAAGCTTTCAATAAGAAACAAAATAATTTGGAAATTCCCTATATTACAAACATCTCAAGGAGGAGATAAAAGGGATGTCATTTGAGGAAACTTGTAAGAGCGCCTCAGAAGTAAGAGAGGATGATTATGAAAACAAAAGAAAGAAAACAATAATTTCTATTAATGTATTAGTTTAAAAGAAAGTTAAAAACAAGATGGGCATTTACATCAAACAATGGATGTAAAAGATATCCCGAAGAAATTTCAGTCTTGCGGATATATGAAATACTCAAACTTATAGTTTTAGAAACAAATCACAGAGAGAATATAGGCTTCAAAGGTTAGATTAACAAGTGTATGGAGATTTAAAAATTACTTTCAAGCCAAAAATGAATTTTTAGAGATCTGTTGAACTTAAAGAGGAATAAGTAATAATGACGACATACGAAAAGCATTGGCTAGGAAACATAACAAGTCGCGCAAAACTATATATGTCACAATTACACCGTGCCTATACAACATATTCAAGGATATCACTCAAGGTACACATATACACATAATGGTCAAGTCTAAGCAAAGCAAAAGAGAAGACTAGACGTTTGTCCCGACCTTAGTTGCATATACACCCAAAACACTCTATGGTACTAGTTGTCCTATTATCCCAATTAATCATTCCCTAAAGCGCTTATGTGGTGTTTCTAACATAGTCCTAGATATTTGGACAATAATTACAATGAATCACTTGTTGGTCGGCCGCCCAACCAATGATTTACCATAATTCAAATGTTGGAAGGAAAGAAGATGAAGAGGTCAAAGTACGTGAGGATGCAAAGGCCAATGAGGCAAAAGAAAAGGGGAAGCAAGTTGATCAAGCTCCAGTGGTGAAAACAGCAAACCCCTATGAGACGAAGGTGCCATTTCCACAACGCTTGAGGCAAGCTCAGCAAGAACACCAAAGGAAGCAGTTCCTTGATATTTTCAAGAAACTACACATTAATATCCCGTTTGCTGAGGCATTGGCGAACATGCCACATTACACCAAATTCTTGAAAGAGATCATTGTGAATAAGAAGAAGTTGGAGGAATGCCGGACTGTGACATTGACAAAGGAGTGTAGCAGCATCATCTCTCAAAAGCTGCCTTTGAAATTAAAAGATCCAGGGAGTTTTATTGTCCCTTGCGTGATTGGCAAGTTTGAATTTTCTCATTGTTTATGTGATTTAGGATCTGCTGTTAATTTGATGCCTCTTTCTGTTTTCACGAAATTAGGAGTCGGCGACTTATCCCCCACTACCGTTTCCTTACAATTAGCGGATCGATCACTCAAGCAACCCGTAGGGGTAGTGGAGGACGTCCTGGTGAAAGTTGGGAAATTTATTTTTCCGGTTGATTTTGTGGTGCTCGACTTTGAGGATGACAGAGATGTGTCTTTGATTTTAGGGAGGCCTTTTATGAATACTGGGCGAGCATTAGTAGATGTAAATGCAGGGAAGTTGACTTTTCGGCTTAGGGACGAAAGTATTGACTTTGACGTGTTCAAAGAGGTTAAACGCCATATTGAGGATGATCACTGCATGGGGATAGATGCAGCTGATGATGGTGTGAGTGAAGTGATGGAGAAAACTGAGAATGAGAAGGAAGAAAAGAATTTAGAGAGTGAGAAGGATAAGGGAAAAAATGAACAGGAGTTTGAACACATGCTAGAAACCTTGAGCCCTATATTACCCTCAAGCATTCAGCCCCCCAAGTTAGAGGTTAAGCCTTTACCTCAAAAGTCGGAATATGCCTTTTTGGGGGAGAATGAAACCGTACAAATAATGTTAGGTCCCTCTTTGACTATGGAGCAAAAGAGGAGAATTGTAAGGCTCATCAAAGGTAGAATCAAAGCAATGGGGCACCAAATTGCAAACGTCAAGAGTATTAGGCCTTCCATAGGCATACATGAAGTTTTGACGGAAGAATATACAAAGCCGAGAAGAGAAACAAAGGAGTGGCACGACGCCCACATGATGAGAAAGAAATCCCACAAGGGACAACGAGAGGAGCAATTCATGGTGAATGGCCAGTGTTTGAAGGCATATATGAATGGAGATGTGGACCGAGTGGGGTCGACATCTTATGTTGATCTCGTTCGTTAAAGCATTGAAAGGAGTCAAGCTAAAGACAATAAACAAGCGCTTTTTGGGAGGCAACCCAAAATTTTGTGTTTCTTGTGTTTTGTTTTTGTTTAGTTTTGTGTGTTTTTATTTGGATAGACCATTTGAGGTTATTGATGTTATTTTGGTTGTTTTGTTGGTTTTGTAGGGGATTTTCGGTTTTGGAAATTTAGGTACTTACGCGAGAAATTTTGCATAGCTACTCAGTTTGGTAAAAAAATGGGTGTTTTTCGAGAGGTGAAGTTTCTGGAAATTTGGGTACTTACCCAAAATTTTTGGGTAGTAACCCAATTTTACAGAACTTTTGAAAAAAAAAAAGAGAAAGAGGAAAAAGAGGGAAGAGAACACGTTTTTTCTTAAACCTAAACCTTAAACTTAAACTCTCTCCCTACTCCTATCCTTCTCTCTCTCGGCTCAACCTCCCTCTCATTTCCTTAAACCCTAATTTCCCCTCCTCCCCTATCTCTATTCCCCTCCTTCTCCACTGCCCATCCGCGCACCCCCTGCACTAGAGCAACCCCTGTCTCCAGCGCAGCCGCACCACCACCCAAGGAGGAGGAGGAGGATGAGATCGAGTTCTATGATGCTGTCTGACCTCAGGTGTTTTCTATCCTTTTCTTTGCTTTCCGTTTGTGTCTTGTCGGTTGTGTCTTTGTTTTCGTAGTTCTTTGCTTTTCAGTTGTGTCTTGTCTGGCCTTGCTTTCTGTACTTTGGGGACAAAGTACCCTCTAAGTGTGGGGGAGGATTTTAATTGCCTAGGATAATACTTTTGAGGTTAATTGTTGTTAGCTATGTGTATGGAATTTGAACAAGAATTGTATATCGGCTGGAAACCCGGACGGCCAGACGAAGAGAGTCATCTTTGATGACTCGTGTCCTGGTATAACAACGCCACGTATAGTTCAAGTTCAATTCCATTGCGTTCAAGCTAAATTTTGGTAATAATGACTGTATGTTGGACGTTTGAAAAACTACTTTGTGTCGCGCTGTTTGTTTTGTGTCGTTCTTGGAATGCACATGCTTTGTTAAAGTTCCTTATTCTATGATGATTTTATGCTATGAAACGCTATGTTTGGAACAATGAGCATGTATGAAGCATTTTGTGTGCACTTGAAGAATGATTGTTGTTGTTTTGATATCCCCTAATCACTTTGAGCACATGGTTGGAGAAATGATTGCTAAATGATTTAGTGAAAATTTATATTTTGTGAGAGGTCTTCGCATGTGCTTTAATGCATTAGGACACTAGAATCGATTTGATTTCTTGTCGAGGCGAAATCCTAGACTATGTTAAATTGGGAAGATGACTTAGGCCATTTTTGGAAAATTTTTGAGCCTTAATTGCCTATTTGTTTGCTAAACGTAGCCCTTGAGTCCCTCTTGAGCCAACATTGTGCTTAGTTATCTTGATAGCCACATTACAAGCCCAAAAGTACAATGTCTACATATCTTAATCCTTTCTATGCACTTTACTTGAATTGGGATAATTGTGGAGTTATATTGTGGATATGTGGAATTATGAGGGGACTAAGTGGAGGGTTATACGTATACTTGATTTCGGATATACTAGCTCGCTTTAGGAAAAGAAAAAAAAATGTGAAAAAAAAAGAAGTGAAAAAGAGAGGAGAAGAATGCAGAAAAAAAAAAAGAAAATGAAAGAAAAAGTGAGCTAGCACTCTCAAACACCCAATGAAAAAAAAAAATTATATGGAGAGTGATGCTTTTGAATAAGTTTGGGGGAGTGGAATGCTCGAAGAATGCTCTAAAAACTCCAACTTGTCCAATTTAAGTAACTTGGGTGCATGAGCCACACACTTTTCTATATTTTCCTACCCTTCACCCAAGCCCTACATTACAAGCTTAATTAAGTCCTATCGATTCCCAGTTTATCGTTGTCTACATTAGTGGAGATAAGAATGAAAAACCGACTTATGGAGTCCACTTTTTGCGCCTATCGCAGGAATATAAATTGATCTGGATTGTTGGTGATTGTTGCTCTTAATCATATCACACACGATAACACGGGGGATGCTTGACAATGATGGTTGTTTGTAGAGTGCGCATGGAATGTTAACTGTTTGCACATTGAACTAATGACATAGTGCTTAATAGTTTCTGAGAAAAACAAAGGGAAGTTTTACTTTGGTGCGTAGTATTCCAAGAATGAGCTTTCACTGTGTCCAAGTCCCTTGTGTTGTTAATTTGGAGTTGCTCGAGGACGAGCAACATTTAAGTTTGGGGGAGTTGATAAGTCCGTAATTCTACTTGATTTTTATGGTTATTTTGATGGACTTATCATGTATTTTTGTTCATTTGAACTTCTTTATGCCTAAATTCGAGATAAATCGTGTTTTGTAGGTAAAATGGCAAAAATACCATCAAGGAGACGAAAAAGTGGAATCAAGAGTTGGGTACCTATGCAAGATATTTTGGGTACCAACCCAATTTCAGAGATTTTGAGAGATTTTGAGAAGAAATGAATCTGTAAATTTGGGTACGTACCCAGGAATTTCGGATAAGTACCCAAATTCAGTCAGTGAAGTGTTGAATGAATCTGAAAATTTGGGTACGTACCCAAAATATTTCGGGTACGTGCCTAAAACCCGCGGCAGAAAATTTTCAGTTTTCCTAGTGCGATTAGGACTCTAATTTTGGAAGGTGTCTCTAGGGTTTTTTCACCCTTTTTAAGTCCAGAAAGAGGGAGGCGGCTACTGTTCACGTTTTTCCTTAGGTTTTAGAGTTTAGAACTTCGTTTTTGATATTTTTTTTCATCTTTGTGGAGTTTGTGGAGAAGGGAAGAAGAGGAAAACAAGAACGAAGGGAGGAACAACCGAACGAGGGGAGTTCTACGCCTGAGAATTCCAGCAATTAAGTTCCCTTCTTCTCTTTCCATGAATTCTCTTGCATTTTTCGTTTTTATGTTCAATTTCATTATGAACTAATTTAAGTTAAGTGTAAGGATGGTGTAATTCATTGATTTTTTGCTATTCTATGAAAATCCTACGAGTTTGAATTAGTTTTCATATATTGTCTTTGTTGTGTGATTCTTGTTTAACGGTTAAATACGTGGTTAGGGTTTGATCACCCCTAATTATCGAATTTGAGAATCGTGATGAGGTCGAGAGACGATTCACGATATTAGCTCTAATTAGACAAGATCAATTGGGTTAAAGTTGCATGAGAATGAATTTAACTTTGATTGAGCCTTAAGGCAGTGTTTAAAAATTCATACAAATACTTCGAAAGTTGGGATTAATTGAATGAGAATTGGTTATTCTTAGGCTTAGAGGAATTGTATGAGTTAATTCCGCAATGCTCGAGAGATATTGTGGATATATTCGTTCCTAGGCTTCACACAACTACGAAAACCACTCAAATTGGGGATTGGATTAGAATAGCAAATTACGTGAATGAAACCACCTTACACTTGTTTTTCTCGCCTTGATTATTTGGTATTATTGTTATTCGTAAGTCGTTTTTATTAAGAAAATTAGGATTTATTTAGAAAATCACAACCACTATTCAATTTGATCAATTTAGATAAGCCACACAAGTCAATTTCACGGGCCAAATCTCAATCCCTGTGGATTCGACACTCTACTCACTTTCTATATTACTTGTACGACTATGTGCACTTGCACAAAGTCTGAACAAACCTCTATTTTACTTGTCAATCAGAAGGCAGGCGGTACTATGGAAATTGAGTTGGAATGGGTGGATAAAGCTCTAACACTATCCGTTGAAGAAGAAGTCCTACGGGTTTTATTTGAAGACGCATGGTACGAGCCAAATGGACCAGAATTTTGCATGGTGGGCAGAATATCATCGGACAAGTCTTTCAACTTTGAGGCCTTCTAAGTAACGATGCGATCAGTGATGAAGTCAGTAAAAGGAATGTAGATGAAACAACTTAAGCATGGTTATTTCCTTATCATTTTCAATCAAGTCCTTGACCGATGACGTGCTCCTAAGGGTGCCTCATGGGCGTTTGAGAAACATTTAGTGATTATTAGTCAAGTTGGTGTTGAGGAAAACCCGCTTCGGGTTAATCTGGATTGGTATGATTTTCATGTCAGAATTCATGATCTCCAATGAGTAAGATGACCTGCCACATGGGCACCCATATAGGCAATCTAATTGACAAGTTTCATGATATGGATATGGAGTTCGATAGGGGCATTGTTATGTCATCACATTTACGTATCAGAGTTGGACTGGATATAACTAAACTGCTCTGCCATGTCCTGGAGGTTAAATCCGTTGTTGGGAGTCAGAAGTTGCTCTTAAGCTTTACTTATGAGTGGCTTCCCATTTACTATTATCTCTATAGGATGCATGACCATTTAGACCATTTTTGCTTGAAACACTTTGAAGATCGTTTCGTTGATCCCAGCCCAAATCTTCCTTGTGGTTCGTGGCTCTAGGCCCCCCCCCCCACTCGGTTCAGTGGATGGGGGGGTGCTCAGAAGCCCACCAGTGGCAATTAAGTCTCACGGCGGATCTTTGTAGGCTCTTGATCTTCAGTTCGACCTATTTATACATCAGGTATGAAAACTTTCCCACCCACCCACGAACAAAATCCTAAAATTTGGTTGCCATTTCTACCCCCTCTTCACTACCTCTAATGCAGCCAAATCAATGATCTTTCCCTATCACTGCTCCCCAATCTGCTTCACATAATCTCCAGCTTGACATCCCGTACCTTAACCCAGACAACTCAGATGTGTTAGCCCAACCATCCCACGCCATCACTAAAACTATTTTAGCCCAAGACGTCACCCCGGGAGCCTTTATCCCCAGCTCGATAGAAGCCTCCATGTAGTTTATTGTTAAGCCCAATGCACATGACATGCTTCTTGATATCCCCATATCTAACTCAACCTTTTCCACTGATGCCACCAACCTATCCACACAACCGGCCAATCCAAAGCAACAAAAGAAAACTCAGAAATGTAAAAAGCCTGTTTTATTTGCCAAGAAAAAGTCTCATTCTGGTGTTAACTTGTTTTTATGGATACCTGTCTCATTCTGATCAAGCTAAATCATGGCGTTTGCTTGAGACATTGAGTAGTCAATCTCATCTTCCGTGGTTGTGCTTTGGTGATTTCAATGAAATCTTGTTGCATGAAGATAAGTAAGGGGGTTTGATGCACCTGCCAGGTCAAATCTGGCTCCGGGCATTAAGCTCATGCTTAAACAATTATGGCTTATCGGACTTGGGCTTTCGGGGTGCATGATTCACTTGGTTGAATAACCCTGTGTTTCTTTTTACAGTTCGAGAACGCATTGATTTGGCAGTAGCAAATAAAGGGAGGACGGATCTTTGTCCCTCTTGTAACATGCTCCATATTCCTACTCTACAGTAGAACAATGCAGCTAAATTAGTGAACCTTCAACCATCACCTTCTAGAAGAGTATATCGTAATTGGCCTTTTAGATTCGAAGCCATGTGGCTGCGGAGTGAAGAATGTGCTAGAATTATAGATGGTCGTTAGGCGTCAGAGATTACCAAAACTGATTTGGATGGATATTGGAAAATACAAGACAAGTGCCGAGTTGAGTTGATTTCATGGAGCAGTGCCTCGTTTAGGAACACAATGAAGGAATTAGAGTAGCTAGAAAGATAGTTGTAGCACCGAAGACATGGTCTGGTCACAGCTGAAACTAAACTAGAGAAGTGGGCACTTCAGGCTAAGTTATAGGAGTTTGTAGCGCGGGAGGAGATTAAATGGAAACAGTGATCGAAGACCTAATGGCTTTGAGAGGGGGACCGAAACTCCGCACTATTTCATGCACAAGCTACAGATTGTTTTAAGAGAAACCCTATTGATCGGATTAAAGATAAGCATGGGGAGTGGCGTGATGATGATGGCGAGATACAGGATGTTATCATCGATTATTTTCGGATTATCATTACATCAAGGCCGCCCTCCCTGGATGAGATTGACAATACTCTAAAGTGTCTTACCCTAAAGATCTCAGCTGACACAAATGCAAAATTATTAGAGCCATTCACTGTGGATGAAATCATAAAGTCCCTATCCCAAATGCTTCCTCTCAAATACCCGGGGCTCGATGGTATGCATCCAGTTTTTTTTCAAAAATTCTAGCCTATTATTCATAGAGACGTCACTTCTTTATTTTTTTCTTTTCTTAATCATAGTTTTTATAATTCTTGCTTGCATTATACTCATGTGGTCCTTATTCCAAAGTGTGACAAACTGGAAGATATGATGCAGTTTCACCCCATCAGTCTGTGTAATGTTATTTATTGGATTGCATCTAAAACTATTTTGAATCATCTTAAACCGTTACTTAATATGTTATTTGCCCTTTTCAAAGTGCTTTTGTACTTGGTATTTTGATAATTGACAATGTCCTTGCTACGTTTGAGCTTAACCACTTCTTGAAACATAAATGGAAGGGCAAAGAGGGCTTCCTAGCTCTCAAGTTGGATATGAGTAAAGCATATGACAAGGTGGAATAGCTCTCCTTGGAGCGAGTGCTCATGAGGTTAGGTTTTGATTTGTGTTTTGTTAATCTTGTTATGAAATGCGTGCACTCATTTTCTTATTCCTTCATATTGAGTGGTTCCTATTTTGGTCACATTGTCCCTTATAGGGGAATTCGACAGGGTGATCCTCTTTCTCCTTATCTATTTCTATTTTACGTAGAAGTCCTTAGTTGTCTGTTACAAGTTTGGGAACAAAAAGGTATCATTAAGGGTGTCATATCTATTTCTATTTTGCGTAGAAGTCCTATCGGAGAGCTCCAAATGTTTCACATTTGGTTTTTACGGATGACATTCTCATTTTTTGTAAAGCAAATCCCCACGCATATGAAAGGATCATGGATCTATTGCAGTGGTATAGTGCGGTAGCCATCCAGGAGATTAATCACCATAAGTCCATAGTGGTATTTAGCAGAAATATAAGTGCTGATGAGCAACATGAGTTGTTTGTCCGCTTGGGAGTCCGGCATGTTGAGAAGCATGATAAGTATCTCGGGTTGCTAGAAGTGGTTGGACAATCGAAGAAGGTGGTCTTCGCCACAATTTGGGACAAGATTTGGAATTTTATTAAGGGCTGGTCGGAAAAGTTTCTTTCACAATCCGATAAAAGATGTCTTTATTAAAACAATTCTAAATGCTATACCTGCTTATGTTATGTCTTGCTTTAAATTGCCAGATAGTTTTCTTAAAGAGTTGGAGTCCATGATGGCTAATTTTTTGTGGCACAACCGATCTCAACGAAAGATACATTGGTTGAGTTAGGAGAGGTTATGCCGGCACAAGATGGATGGAGGCCTGGGATATAGGCGACTCAAGACTTTAATCTAGTCTTACTGGGCAAACAGGCATGGAAACTCATAACTGGTTCGAATAGCCTCCTCAGCCAACTCCTCAAAGCGCAGTATTTCCTGATGATGGATTTTTCTAGGCCACGGTTGGGTATAACCCATCTTTGATGTGGAGAAGTACTCTTGTCGCACAACAGCTGGTTCGGATTGGTTCGCGATGGTATGTGGGAGATGGGAATTCTATTTAGATTTGGGGCCACCAATGGATTCCTCGAGAACATTCTTTTAAGCCAACGATGCCAAGGTCGTTATTTTGCCCTTACTCCTGGTCTTAGACTTGTCTTTACCTGGTGCGAACAGAAGGAATGAAGTGCTAGTGCGTGGTATTTTTACGCTTGACGATGCTAACGTGATCCTATCCCTCCCCTTGGGAAGTCACCCAAGACAAGACGTTATTTAGTTTGGAGTGCCTATCGATTGGGGATGAATAGCCCTTTGCTCATAGATAATATGGGTAGCGTGCCTCCTCTTCAGTCGGGCGTCGGGTCTTGGAAGTTTATTTGGAGTGCTTGTGTTCCATTGAAGATTAGAATGCTAGGCTGGAAGTTGTGTCATGGGGCCTTGCCGACGGGTATAAATTTAAAGCATTGTTAGCTTAGCGAATTGTTGGTATGCTCTCATTGTGGTTGCCAGGAAGAGGATGAAATGCACGTTTTTTCTCAAATGTCCTTTTTCCATCCAGTTTGGGTGCTGAGCCAATTACTATAGCACCTTATCTCAACCCCAACTCCTTTCCCCGAAACTTGGCTTCGAGAGGTTCACCGCAAACTGGACTCTTAAGGAATTTGCCTTATTTCTCATTGTCATGTGGGTTGTTTGGGGTTCCCGAAATAAGAAGCAGATGGAAAATGAAGATCAGAGTGCACTTGACCAGGTACATTTTGCTTTCCCTAATTTTGCTGCCTTCTCTAATGCTATTTCCACAATACCAATGCATGGGATTCATCCTAACTCTGGTTGATGGCAGACCCCTCCTCCTGCTGTCATTAAAATCAACTTCAACGTTGCTATGTTTTCGGACGCACGGGAGCATGTCATAGGGATGATCGCCCGGGATGAGCAAAGGGAGTGCGTGGGCTAGAGTTTGTGCCGAGCCTTTGGAGCTAATGGACTAGAATATATGGAAGCAATTGCAGTGGCTAAAGTAGTTAGATTGGCACAACGTCGTGATTGGATTAACGTTATCCTAGGGTTGTATTGTCAATCGCTCATTGATTGCCTTCATGCGATAGAAGAATATATGTCGGACCTAGGCAATTTCAACCACGATGTTCGTGCGGAGTTGGACATTATTCCGACTTGGTCCTTCTGTCACGTTCGCCAAACCAGGAATAGGGCTGCTCATACTCTGGCCCATAATTCAGCTTATTTCTTTGAAGGGGCATTGATATCCATGATTTTCTTAGTCCGGTTGAGGACTTGGACGTTATTACTTGATAATAAAATTGATTGGTTTCAAAAAAAAACACAATATATGAACTTAAGAACTAAAAGATTTTTTTAATTAAAAAAATTACACAAATAGGTACATTTCAACAAGAGAAACAATTAAAGCAGAAACAATATGTATTAAATATTAATTACTCAACCAAAAATATAATCATTCTTTTCGTAACTCTAAATCTTTTTCTACAACTTACAACATAATTGGGCAAGACCTACGAATTCATAATATAAATGCGATTACGATATCAAATCCGAAACAATGTACACTAATTACGAGAAAACCAAACATAGGTATATACTAACAAGACAAGATCTCTGTTTAGGGTTGACAAAAACAAAAAAAATCTTGCAAAAAAAAGAATAACAATAATGAACTCCATCCCGATAAAGGTTTGGAAAGGAATGTCAAGAAACTTACCTAAAAACAACGAAAGAGATTTTCTTCTTGATTCACTCAATATGTCTACTTCTCCGTTGGTCTATCACGAACTCTCAAAGAAAAGGAAGAAGTTATTTTGGGGTTAAAAAAATGAATAATCTGAGTGCTTGAGGTACTAAAGAGATGCAATAATTTTTTTGCGTATTTAAATTTTATTTTTTATATAAAAATATTTTTTTTATTGCTTGTTTGATTTTAAAGTTTCAAACTTTTAAACAGTTAATCGGGTTGGATTTTCTATTAGGTTTCGGACATTTTCTTGAATTTGGATTCAGTTGAGATGAATTTAAATCCTATATGATTCAGGTCGGATTCGAATTTTTCAGATTTGATCCAAATTGACAGCCCTACCCTTAAGTTTGTGTTTAAAGTGGGTCGGGTAGGGCAAGGGTCTTTTGTTTTGGGTAATTTTTGCATCGACCAAGGATGGCAACGGGGCGGGTTTGGCCAAACCCGGTACCCATCCCGCCGGGAATTTTTTGAACCCGAGCCACTACCCATGGACCCGGTAGACCCGATTTATGTTTTTAAAATAATTAAGATTTTTTTAAAAGAAAATTGATATTATTACAACTTTATAAACATGGAAAAAAAATAATAGTACTACTAATACCCTAATTATTTACAAATTTTTATGAACATATTTAATGTTTAAAAAATTAAACATTAGTATCACATATTTATTTGTACATATTTTAAAATCATAACTTAATTATTAATGTTATATAATTATTTTTAAATACAAGAATACCACATTTATTTTTTTTAAGCAACTATTTATATAATATATACTTTTATGTATGAAATATAGATGTATATTATATAAAATTATATAAAATCCTAAGTAGAGTACTACAACTCCCAGAGAGTAATTCACCTCATTGAAATCTAAATTTATAGATGGATTATCCCCCTTTGTTTGCTGAAAGAGTAAGAAAAACTCTTAGACAAGATAATTTACAAATAAATTATGATGATTATACTTATGGTAAATTAATTGGTGCTTGTATTAATGAAGGACTAAGTCTCTGTAATGAAATCAAATTAAATCAGCAAGTTCAAAAACATAGTATGTTAAATAAAAAACAGTTAGGTGATTTTTGTGACCAATTCGGTATGACTACTCCTAAACATTCACAAATAGATAAACCTCATAAATCACATAAAAAGAAAAAATATAGGTCTCCTAGTTATAAAGAATATAAAAGACATAAAAGAGAAAAACGTCATTTTAAAAGACAAGAACTTAAACAATCTCAACCACAACAATCTTCTAAATTTAAGAAATCTAAATATAAAAAATTAAATGCTTGTTTTAAATGTGGAAAAATCGGACATTACGCTAAAGATTGTCAAGTTAAACAAAAAATTCATGCATTAAATATTGATGAAGATTTAAAAGAATCTCTTTGTAAAATATTATTAATATCTGATTCTGAACTTAAAAGTGAAAGTGATAGCTCAGATAATAGTTCTACTAATAGTGATCAGATTAAAGTCTTAGAAAATGAAAATTATACTTCTGAAACAGAAGATGAATGTCAACCATGTAAAAATGGTGAACCTTGTTTAAAACAAAATGAAGATCAGGATGAATTTTATCAATTAATAATCTCAATTCCAAGACTTTGAAATAAACATGATTAAATCTAATTCCATACTAGATCTTTTAAAACATTCTAAAGATCCTACTATAAAGTCTTTTCTTATAGAGCATATTACCGGTGAAACTAGTAATCCAGAATATAATAAACCCAAAAAAGTCCATAAAAGTACAGCTCCTTATACTATGGATGTAGTAAGACAAATGTTAAAAGATAAATATAAAAATGAAAATCCTATTACTACCTCTGATTTAGTTCAAGAAATTGATAGTTTAAAACAAGAAATTATTTTATTAAAACAAGAAAATAATTCTTTTCATAATAGACTTTCTATTTTAGAAAAAAGGAAAAAATATTCTAAATCAATCTGATAATGAAGATAAAACTTCAGATAATAATGATGAATATACTAACTTTTTAGCCACTCTTGACATGGTAATTTCTCAAAAATGGTATATAAAAATCACACTTCTAATAGATAATAAATTTATTAAAGATTTAACTGCTCTTATTGATAGTGGAGCAGATTTGAATTGTATTCAAGAAGGCATAATTCCTACTAGATATTTTCATAAAACAACTCATAATTTAAGTTCAGTAGATGGGAAAAAATTGGATATAAAATATAAACTTCCTAAAGCTTTTATTTGTCAAAATAAAGTTTGTATTCCCACTAATTTTTTATTAGTTAAAAACATGACAAACCAAATAATTCTTGGTACTCCATTTATTCAAAAATTGTTTCCTTTAAAACACATAGATACTAATGGATTTATTGGCACATTTGAGAATCAGGAAATTCAGTTTAATTTTATAACTGAACCGTATACTAGAATTTTAAATGAAATTCAAGATCTTATAGGTGCTAAACATAATCAAATTAATTTTCTTAAACATGAAATCCTAGTTAATACTTTAGACGAGAAATTGGGAAATCCTAAGCTAAAAGAAAAAATTAAACTCATAGAAAATAATTTTCCTTTACAAATATGTAATGATCACCCTAATGCATTTTGGAATCGTAAAAAACATATTGTGTCTCTTCCCTATGAAGATGATTTTAAGGAAATAAATATTCCTACAAAGTCTCGTCCCTGTCAAATGAATAAAGAATACCTAGAACTCTGTAAGAAAGAAATTTCTTTATTACTGGATAAAAAATTGATTAGGCCATCGAAGTCACCGTGGTCATGTACTGGATTTTATGTTAATAAACATGCTGAAATTGAAAGAGGTGTTCCCAGACTTGTAATAAATTACAAACCCTTAAATAAAGTTTTAAAATGGATAAGATACCCAATTCCAAATAAAAAAGATTTACTTGACAGATTATAAAATGCTAATATATTTTCTAAATTTGATTTAAAATCTGGATATTGGCAAATACAAATTCATGAAAAGGATAGATATAAAACTGCCTTTAATGTCCCTATTGGACAATATGAATGGAATGTTATGCCCTTTGGTTTAAAAAATGCACCATCGGAATTTCAAAATATAATGAATGATATTTTTATTCCTTACACTGATTTGATAATAGTATACATAGATGATATTTTGGTATTTTCCAAAATAATTGAGTTACATTTTAAACATCTTGATATTTTTAAAAGAATAATTATTCAAAATGGTTTAGTAATTTCTAGGCCAAAAATGCTCTTGTTCCAAACTAAAATAAGATTTTTAGGTCATAACATTGAAAAAGGTCAAATTATTCCTATAAATAGGAGTATTGAATTTGCTTCTAAATTTCCTAATGAAATAACTGATAAAACACAACTTCAAAGATTTCTTGGTAGTCTTAATTATATTTCTCCATATTATAAAAATTTAGCCCAGGATACAGCAATTTTATATGATAGGATAAAGAAAAATCCTAAACCATGGAGTCCTGCACATACTAAAGCCGTGAAGGTTATAAAACAAAAGGTTAGTAATCTACCTTGTTTAATGTTAGCTAATCCTAAATGGGAAAAAATCTTAGAAACAGATGCAAGTGATATTGGTTATGGTGGGATATTAAGTCAAATATCCCCATCAAATAAATCTAAACAATTAATTCATTTTTATTTTGAAAATGGAATAATAGCCAGAAAAACTATGCTACCATTGCAAAAGAAGTATTAGCCATTGTTAAATGCGTGCTTAAATTCCAAGATGATTTATATAATCAATCTTTTACTGTGTACACTGATTGTCAAACAACCAAACTCATGTTTAATAAAGATTTTAAACATGATGTTAGTAAACAAATGTATGCTAGGTGGCAATCACATTTAGCCCTTTTGATTTTCAAATAAAATATAAGAAAGGACATGAAAATAGTCTTCCTGATTTCCTAACTAGAGAATTTTTACAGGATAATGGTCCCTAGACAGCAGATTATTCCAAGGGTTAAAATCCCTGAAATCATGATTCTCCATCCTGATGAAAAATATGCATATTGGCATCTTTATAATAGTTTTATTAGATTCAAAGTCTATAATGTTAAAGGATTTCCTAGACTAATTCAACATTCTAGGCAAGTTGATAAGCTTATTAGGCTTATGCGTCAATGTCTTGAATCAGGACATTATCTTGATGGTCATCCACTTCATTCTGTTGATAAAGCATGGATTAAGAATAATATTGATGCTTATATCATAGGAAGGAAAAGTATCCTTTCTGCTATTAATAAAAGTTGTATAGCATGAGTAATTCCTCTGAATGTACTTGTTTGCAGCATAATAAAAAGAAAGTTAAAGTTGTATCTCAAATGATAGATATGGATAGACTTATTTATCAATGTTTATATATCAATTCTTCTGTTTTACATTTTTAGCAAATTCAATCTCAAGGTATGTCTATGCTTCTTAAAGATCATAAACATGCAAAAAATATGTGTCAACTTCTTAAATATGCTTTAACTCATAATAGATATATTGATGATTCAAGACCTTTATTATAACATGATAGAAGATACTTAACATATCATTATCAATCATATATTGGATTAGAGATATATCTCAGTAATCTTGTTGATAAAATTATAGGTTAATTTTTTGTAGATAAAAATGTCAAGCCTATTCCAATCTCCTGATGAAACTGAAATTGTTTATTTAAAAAGGCTTTCTGAATTAAAAGAAGAAACGGGTGATAAATTAAAATTTCTTTTTGAAATATTATTTAATCCTGATACTAATAATGAAATGAGACATTATATTAATGAAAGTATTGGAAATTGTCAAGATTATATTGAAGAAATAATACTATTTTGAAAGGATTTTAAATAATCCCTCTTAATTCACAGATGGATGCTCCTATCTTGTGGAGGCAATTAATTCAAAGGAAAATTGCCCACATGAATGACGAAGAAAGAGAAGGCTGGGAAGCCAGATTAAATCAACATTTAAGGGATTTAGGTTTAAATACCCCACAGGAAATAAATCTCTTTAAATTAAGAAAAATTAAATTTCAATTATTGGGAAAACATCTTACCCTTCTTATTTAGTAAATAGAGCTAGACATATTGATAGACATATTAGTCTCCTTGAAACTTGGTTTAAGTTTACTGATAATAATAATCATCTTCATTTAGAACATATTCATCATCTTAATGAGTTAAAAATCCAGAAAAAAGAACTTGCAAAGATTATCAATGAACGATATATTGCTTAATTTTATAGGATTAATGAATCCATGAGAAGCTAGTGGTTCCTACCGAGGCTACGGTAATTTCCGTAGAGGCGGAGGAGGCAGACATCTGGTAAATCAGATGGGATCTAAGAAACTTTATAATGAAAGTTTCTCTTCAAATGATAGTAAAATGGATCAGGAATTTCAAGAATTCCTCAAACAGAAAAAATTAAAAGATCAAGGTAGATCTCAAGGATCTAGTTCTGGAAGTAAAGCTTCCTATGCTGATATTGCGTCTAATTCTGAGACGGTACAAGGGAATAATGAAGATATGGAACCCCTTCCATATGTTCCCATGACACGGAAAGAGGTCATTCTCCTCATTGAGTCCAAAAGATCTTTTAATCTCTAAAGATCCATATGAGTTAAAGGAAAGATATCTTGAAAATAGATCATATCCGAGTGGTGTGCATAAAGGCAGACTCGTTTATGAAATGATCTTGGAAAAGATGGGTGTTCAGTTTAAACACTTTTACGCACAACATTCCAATGCCTATTATAATTTTACTAAGGCAATAATCAGGTAGATAATTACTGCAGAGCAATGGGGACTAAGTACCCTGAAAGAAAAAGAATTTTATAGTCCTGAGTTAAAGCAAATGATTAAATTCAATTACTGGGACTATGTGGATGCTTTTAAAAATTGTTTCTTTTATGATAATCATAAAAAGAAACACACATGGTGGTTTAAAACCTGCCCGTTATTGCATAAAAGCCCTATCCCTTCGTGGTTCATTCAGTGGTGGATCACTTTTGGCCCTTCCATTAATGTTCTTCCTGAACCGTTTAAAACTTTGTTCAATGAGTGGATTAAAGTCTCCCCCCATGTTGAAAAATCCAAAAAAGATAATTGTTGGATTGAAGGTATTTCCTCCCTTCATTTTTTTATGAACGTGAAATAGGTTGCACTTATGAGAATTTGCCATGTTTAAAACGCATCTTTTTCACTTCTTTCTGGAAAAAGATGATTCTCATTGATGAAAAAACCGGTCTTCTTCATTCCCAAGAGACCATTGATCTCATTAAAACCACAGTTAAAAACTACCAGAAAATTGCTGCAGAAGAAAACCCTTATGAAAAAACCCCTTTTGCCAAAATTGTTAAAGATTTAAAGATGAAAGGATCATTCACCAAGACTGAGGTAATTAATGCCTATCTGGACACCTTGAAAGCTGATATGAAACAAAATTTTGATGTGGACTTGGACATGGAAGATTTAATTTCCTCATCTTCCAAAGGAGAAGAAGTTCTTGCTGGTGAAAGCCAGGATCCATTTGCAGAAGAAACAGATGTCCAAATGGATGCCATGATTGCTGTCCTAGGAGATAAGGCTCTAGTAAAGAGACATGTCTAAAGACGTAAGCCATGACGTCTGATTTCTGAATAATTGAAGGTACTGTGTACATCATAATTGAAGTCACTGTGCTCAGATTCTGAAAACGACCCAGAGATAGAAATTACTGTGCTCTTTTTGATAGATAAAAAAAAAAAAAGATGTCAGCCAAGTTACTATTGCCAGATGCCTAAGGACAATAATTTGCTTGCTTTTGTAAAAAATCAGCATTGTAAATTATTAAAGTTGCTTTTTCTTTTTGCTGGTTTGCAATAATCATCCGCTATATAAACGAATGCATGTTTAGTTGTTAGGTATCCTTTTCCTCATCCTCTTCTCTCAGTTTTTTGTTTTGTTCCTTTTTCTTTCTGTATTTCTTTGGTCTTTTCTTATTCTACCTCTGGCTCGCATTGTACAAAGCTTATAAAGCTTGTATTAAATAAAAGAAGTTTGAAAGTTAAAACTCGTGGTACGCTTCTGATCTCTTATTTAATTTTGCTTTATTTAAATTTTTGTTTAGTTTAAAACTAAAATATGCATTGCTAAGTTGTTAGTGTGTTAAATAATGTCAAAGCTAAAACAAGATAATGGCATACTCCGGATTCCATAATCTTTTTGCATCCTTTTTGCATGGGTTAGATTACTGAACCAGTCTTGTTTCTAAGGTTAAGATGATTTGGATACAGTCTTGGTATTTATGTTGGGATCCCTGTTGTGCTCGCTCAAGCCAACGGATAGGCATTTAGGGCTTTGTGGGATTGACTGGATACCAAAGATAGGTCCAGATGGAATTTTGTAAAATATCCTTAGGGAACAACGACAGGTTCAGAATAATTTGTAAAACGTTCATGGAACACCCTGTGCAAAGAGAAGGGTCCTGCCGTTATGGTATCAGAGCCTTGTTGTTTGATTGTTTTAGTGGCTATATTATTTAACACACACTTTGTATGCTTTTTGATCATGAATATTTTTAGAACTGATAAAAATACTGTTAAAAACAGTGTTAGCCATGAAGTTGAAATACTCCAGGACTTAGATATGTTAAACAAGTGGTCTATTCCTAAGATGAACATTAATAAGATTTATGAAATTGGTACTTTTGAAAAAATTTCTTGGAAACAAGTTGTAAAAACAACTAAAGAAACAATATCCCTAAATAAGGATGAAATGATATTACAACTTCTTAGTGAAAAAGATTTAGGTCGTTATAGAAATCTATATAAGTTTTTACATATTGGTTTAGTTCAAATAGCCTTTAAACCTTTAACCTTAGAAGGTTTACCTGAAAGTTTTCTAGCTGTCTTAAGAGATGGTATAAATTTGAATTGGAATCAATCAATAATGGGAATAATTGAAAGTAGTTTAGCCCATGGTCCAGTTTATTTTAATGTCTTTCCAAACTTACAATTATCTTTCACAGATAGTGATATTCTAGATGCTTTAAACATTAAATGTTAAAACTAATGGCTATAATTATGTTCCAGGATCTGAAGTAATTTGTGTATGTTATAGGATATATTACAAAACTCTTCATACATTAAATCCTCAATGTAAACAAAAAGATAAATTAGCGAATGAAACAATAGTAATTGAATCTAATTTTAGTAAATCTAATATTACCACTAGAAAAGCCATTAAATGGGATGAAATTGATTTTCCTGAAAATTGGGTAATGGAAAAAGTGGATCCTGTCATAAATGACATTTCTAATGAACCAACTGCAATTGAACAAACTCAAGAAGGTAATGTTTTTATAAAAATGCCAAAAAGACAACTTTCTTTACCAAGACTTAATTTTAGACCAGAATCTAGTCAATCTAGATATTCTTTTATCTCTCCTAAACCCTATCAAATTCAACTTCCTTCGAGATCTTCCACTTCTCGTCTATCTGAAATAAAACAAGAAGAAGATGATAATAGATCTGATAAATCTTTAGAATCCACAATTTATTTAAATGATCCTTATAAACATTTAAAAATTGATTCAGATAATTTTGTTCTCCAAGTAAAAGTAAAATCGATGAAATCGATCCAACCCCTAGTGAAATGGGATATCGTGTCTAACTATTTAATTATGAATTACAACAGAATTGATTTTAGTCCAGGTTCTCTGGCACGAAAAATTTGTCAAAAGGAATTTAATCAACCCTACTGGAATAATTTTAGGCAATGGTTTTTTAAAATGTTTAACTCTTCAGAAATGAAAATCATTTCAGAACAATATTATAGTTATCTTTCAGATTTAAATGAAACCTTACCTTTTGTACAATGGTTTATGATGAAATTTCTTGAAAAACTGGAAAATAAAATTTCTATTTTAGAAAGAACTTATGAAATCTCTTCAAATAATGTTGTAAAAGGAATATTTCCTCCTCAAGAGTCTTTTGATATTAAAAGTGATAAAATACAAAAATACCATATTTATTTATTTTAAGTAACTATTTATATAATATATACTTTTATGTATGAAATATAGATGTATATTATATAAATTTATATAAAATAATAAATAAAAAAATATATATAAATTACTAACCGGGACGGATCCGGATTCTAAAATGAAGACCGAGACCCACCTCGGGATCCAATTAAGAGTCTTAAAACCCGCTTACTCGGGTTCGGATTCGGGTTCGGATCTAATCTGGACCCAATGACCCGACCCCATGTTTTAGCCTTCTTTTTTTGGTGCAAACTGGTCAGCATTTTCTCCTAAAACCTCTTTGCCTGTTTTTCCTCGTAGGGTTTAAGCCTTGAGCTGCTCTACGTGTTTTGGACTAGCGTGGTCTCCAATGGACCCTATCGTCGCTTCACTGTGGAGCAGCTTCCGGAGGGTCCCTCCGTCTGCAATTCCGGTGATGCTGGATTGTATATTGGCCTCCACTGCCGCATCTCCATCCTCACTTTTCCATGATCTTCTCAATGAATTCCCCAATCTCACGAAGGTAAGATTTTTTGCACTTTTAACTACCAGTTTTTCTCGTCGTTGAAGCTGGAATTGCTATAAGAAACTGGATGGACTTTCAGTACAAAACAAGTTTGCTTTGCACCTGTTGCTTTGGCCAATTCATCCAGACTGGCTTTCCCTTTCTTACGTTATGAAGATATCTCTGCGAATTCTAGTTAAATTTGTATAACCTGTTCTTCGAAATTCCAAATATTTGGTTAATATTTGGAAAACTACTGTTTTATCCAAAACAAACTAATTTTCGTTAGCTTTTCATTGTGGAACTGATGTAGATACATTTCAGTTATCAAGGTTTATGCCTGAGAAAATCATATTGAGTGGCACCTTTTGGCTGCTCATCCTAGAAACTCTGCCTTTTTTCTCTGTCATTTGCAATTTTAATAAATCTTCTGTGTTTGATATCGAATGTTTTGTTCTTTTCGTTTGGTTTAACAGCAGCTGTTAGTTCAACTGCCTTGCAATGCTAAATAGAATTAAGATCAGTAGATTATGAAGGGGATAACATTCTTGACATTGTGCTTGATATCCAACAATTTTTCTTCTTTTCTTTCTTGAGTGAAGCTATTAGTTCAGATGCTTTACAATCTTAAATAGAATTAGAGTTCTTTACAATCTTAAATAGAATTGAAATCAGTAGATAATGAAGGGGATAACATCCTTTACATTCTGAGGATGAAGGCAATACATTTAATGAGTAGATAATTGAGTTTCTTTCCCCTTCTGTGACTTTTACTTTCACAATCAATGGCAACATTAAACTAGATTTAACTGTTTTAGGTTTTTCTTTGGTGGTCATATAGGATAGGAAGAATTATGCAAATTCCAGAATTTGGTTTTCGTCATAAATCTAGAATTCATAGGGATTTTTTTTTGTACTGAAAAGACTTGAGATTTAAGGATTTCTATTCCACAATAGCAAAACTACTGGGCTTTCATGGATATTTTTAAGGTACAATCTTTTGGGCTTACTTGGATATTTTAAAGTTACAATGGATTTCAAATTGTTTAGCACTCACTTTGAGCCATTTTCCCCCTCATTATGGTGGATTATTATTATTATTTTCTTTTTTGCAAAGAAAAAAAAATATTAAAAATGGATTTCATTAAAAAATGAGAGATTGCGAGGAAGAGGACATGAAGTCATCAGAAACACAAATAATTGACATAAACATCACTTGTCAATTTTACTGCAAGTCTTCCAAGATAGACCTGTAGACAAACCTGCTGCCTTTCACAGACTAGAGGCAAGAAGTTTACCTTTTTCTCCAGATGCAATTATCAGTCGAGTAATAATCCCTAAAAATGCATCAATTTCTTTCTCTTGATACATCAAGTCACAGCAAAGACGTGATGTTCACAATGTCTAAATTTCTTCGCTTTCTGGGACCCCTACAAATGTCATCAAGAAAATCTCGTTAGTTGAATGCTTCAACCATATTTAGACCTCCAAAATTCTCTACCAAAATGCATTCGTAAATGAAAAATTCAAAAAATGAAAAAAGAAAAAAGAGTGACCATGATTCTCCTTGAGATTCTTACATTTGACACACCTTGTGGGTAGAGTGCCTTATTAGGTTTTGGTGGATTTTAAAATCCACCTAATATTAGAGTCGTTCCAAATTTTAGCTCCAAAACCCTTCTTAAATCCAAATCCCTCTATCCAAATGCAACCTTAGTTTATTAGATAGAAAAACTTTGTTTGGTCCTTTTAGTATTCTTGTTGAATGTTGAAGATAATAAATAAACATTTGATGTCTCT
Organism: Petrea volubilis; assembly: GCA_026212405.1. Classification (NCBI taxonomy): domain Eukaryota; kingdom Viridiplantae; phylum Streptophyta; class Magnoliopsida; order Lamiales; family Verbenaceae; genus Petrea; species Petrea volubilis. Next base: position 1,029,770 of record CM047879.1, read on the forward strand.
CCTGTCATAGAGCTTAAACTTTTAGATGAGGTGGTCATTTAACATGGTATCGGAGTCGGGCCAAGTAAAAGATCCTGTGTTCGAATCTTATTTATGAAAATAAAAAAGAGTATCATGTGCAAGGCTTGACAAAGGAAAAAAAAAGGAGAAAGTCTGCCTGCACGTGCAGGAGCGTGTTGAAGATAATGAATAAATATTTGATGTCCCTTCTCTCTAATATCTTAAGTTTTTAGATGAGGTGGTCATTTAACACTGAATAACTAAAAATGCTTAAATGTTTAAGGAACAATTTTAGATCAACAAGGGAAGCAAAACTAAGTGATCAATCTAAATAATGTTCTTTTTGGTGTCTACTTAAACAACTTATTAAAAAAATTATGTTTTGTGAGACAATATAATGGCTCAGTTCTTATATATGCATAATTATCTTTTGTTGTCATAATCTTTTATTGAAAAGTTAGCCCCTGCTTCTAGCTCATGTGTACTGCTTGTTCTAGTTCCTCTTAGGACATTTCTTGCCAAGAATATAGAACAGTTGTTTGTGAGTTGTTTGAATTTCACAGCGCCTCTGACTTCCAAGGGATGCTTGAGTAACCGCCTATACTTTTTTTTTTGTAGGGAATTGTATCAAAAAGCGAAACGACGGAGAGTGAGTGGCGTAACTGTGTCGCAGCTTATGTGGTTGCCCTTTGTCACTTTCTGAAGAAGTCTGGTGAGTCATGCTGCTTTGTAGAACACTGGCAATTTCTCTTTTACGTGTATCATTTCTTTTCCTTTTGGGCTGTTCCAATTGGAGATGCTTTATCTTAACTGGATATGGGTCGCCTAGAAATATTCTGTAAAGTGTTATGCTAACAATTCTTATAGAGGCATTCTAATTAGGTTCTAGTTGGACTTAGAATTGCAAAGTTGCAATATTGAAGTATACTTGAGGGACATTCTGTCATTTTTTGAAGGGCTAGTCACCTAGGTTCTCCAGATGGTGGTGGGAGGTACAAAGTGAACTACACTCTTAAACGAAAGGTTTTAGAGTAACAGAATATTACTTCTCTAGTTTGTAAGTTGTGGTTGAATTCTTCTCTTTCATTGTTGTTTAGAAATACGTTTCTGCAGGTGCTCATGGCGTGCACGTGTTTGTTTGGAAATTGTTGATTCCTTTGTTGAAATTGGTGCATACATGTGACCGTGAGCTATTTAATGAGGTAAAGCATTCAGCATCCATTCTTTGCTCCAACAACGATAAATTTGTTTAGAGCATTTTCATCCTTCAGCTTATTTTCTATTTTTATTCCTCTATGAGATTAGGTTACAAGTTTGTTCCTCGATGTTGTAACTGAAACAAATGGCTGGGATCTTCTTGAAGCAACAATGGTGCCTCTCCTGTTGAGATCGATTGGCCTATCAATGGGCATGGTCCAAAGTGAAGAGATGGCAATATATAGATGGAGTGAAAGTTCAACTTCTAATGGTTCCTTTGACGAGGAAGAAATCCCAAACTGTTTTGATGATTTTCACGACAAATTGAGTGGCAAATATATATGTGAAGATTTTTTAGTATCTCAGTCTTATGATTTTCCATTATCTGTATCTTGTAACATATTAACTTTGACACTGGATGCTGCTCTCCGAAACAAACACGATGGTTTTGCTCGTGGATCAACCTTAGCTAATGGGTCCCAGGCAAAATCTTTTGCTGGAAATGTGCTCTGGGACCTTACCAATTTGACTCTTCAAATGCTTTCACATAGTTCAGAGCATCGTTCTTCTGCAATCAGATTGCTTCTTCCATTTATATGCAAAGCATTTGCACATGACTGTACCATCAAAGTTGGAGTTCTTGGGATGTCTTATGCGTTAACCAAGTATGTAACATAGTTTGTACTAGTGAAACCATAAAATCAGCTTTTCAAGCTATCTATGCGTCCTTTAAGCCTCAGCTTTTTCAACCAAAATATTGTTTTTGTTGGTTTTGCAGGAATGATTTTTTTATGAAAATATGGAGTTGTTGTAAGTTACTGTTTCCTCTGGGGTCTCTGGAGAGAAGGGATGCTTATGACATTCTTTCTCTGTATTTATCCTTTTCATCACCAACTGATGAATGTGAAGATGATAATGTGTGTGCAAGAGAGGAGGTTTTTGATTTAAGAGCTGACAAAGAGTTTTGGGACGAAATAAAGAGAGGCTTGGTAAATGGGCCATGTTGTTTTATTTTTTATTTTTCCCTTTAAATGTTTAATGATAAAATCTTACTGTCAAATATATGTTTTTTTTGATCACGCTATAACATAATCTTTTAAGCTTGACAAAGAGAGCTTAGTGAGGAAGCAGTCATTACATATATTGAAAACAATATTAAACTTGAGCAAAGAAAGAAAATGCTACTCTGGCATTTCTGAGGAAGTATCGGACGACAGAGGTTCCAACTCTCGAACAATGAGCAAAAGAGGGAGGTGGGCAGACAAAGAAGCCAAGTCATTAGGTGTAGGGAGAATGTGCAATCACAAGGAATCAAGTTTCACTGGCAGGTATAGGTGGGAGGCATTTGTTTTTCTATATGAAATGCTTGAAGAATATGGTACCCACTTGGTTGAAGCAGCTTGGAATCACCAGGTACACTATCATTAATTGTTTAGGTACTGAATTTTGTCTCCTCACTTGTTGAATGGGTAATTATTGCCAACTTCTTTTGGAAGTGGGCTAATGGTTGCACATAGGTTACCTTGCAATATATGTTAATTCCCCTGTGCAATGTTTTAAAAACCAACCCGAACCAGCATGTTCGACCGGTTGAACCACCAACCGGTCAATGAAACCCCGGTTAGATCCTCAAAACCGGTGTATTTTGAGAGAACCAGTAGAATCGACGGTTCAACTGGTGGTGGGTTGCCAAAACCTGCCGGTTCACTACGTAGTATAAATTAAGACCCCCAAGTTAGTGACCCCTAATGCTTTTTCCTTCATTTTCTCTTTTTTATGAGCCAATCTATAGCCTCCCATGCAACACTTGTCTTTGCTTTCATTTTTGGGCAATTGATAGCCAAGAAATTAAGGGAATTTTCACAAATTGAATGTGTTTCTTTCTTTTTTATATCTTATAAACTTGATTGATCATTAATTTATCTTTTTATTGTTGTCTATATCATTAGCACGTTAGATTTTAAATATTAATTTTAAAAAGGAAAAATGCATGCAAAAATTATATTTTCATTATTTTTATTTTTGGTACTTTTTTATATTTAAATATTATTTATGACATAATTATGACATCATCGGTTCAACCACGGTTGACCCAACGGTCAGACAAGTAACCTGTAACCCAGTTGATTTTTCGGTTCGATGAATGGTCCGGGGTTTGAAACATTGCCCCTACGTATAACTCAGATAATAACTCAGCCTCTGTCTTCTCTTTTCAATGATTTCTTTCAGCTGAGCTGATTCTGGAAGATGAAAGCCTAATACAACCAAGAAAATTACTTGCTAGTTTACGAGTGATACATGTGATATATTGATGTTTTTCTTGTTTCATTTCATGCATCTTTATGAAGTTTCTTATAACACTTGATGGCATATTTTCCACTTAAATATGTCGTTGCTTAAAAATCTATTATAAAAAAATCAAGAGTTTCCAGATTGAGATTGAGTCAGCTAATTTTCTGTATAAAGCTATGATTCATGTCATTTTTCTGTTTCATATTCTTGATACTCGATACTCAATTGGCTAAATTAACCAAGTCGTAATCCTTCTTCCCATAAGATGCTAGTTTACTCATGTACAAAACTTTGAATGTCTAAATTTGTCTTTGGTTGCCTTGCGGCATATCATTTGTAATAAATGTACTATTTCTTGGCGCTGGAACAATCTCTATCATGAAGCAGGATAGTGATTATTGCCCTGTTGGACATCCTTTTCTCTTTCTTTTGTGTTTGACAGATTAATCTTTGGCTTCGGTCTTCGTTACCATTGGACAATTCTTTGCCCTCTATTGATGAAGAGCTCTATCATAATCAAATGGTGACTGCTGAGCAAATTTTTGAATGGTTAGCAATCTTATGGGAACGTGGCTTTTGCCATGATAATCCTCAAGGTACTATTTTTGTCATATGATATTCAGGTAATTGAAGTTGCGTTATGTCACTTGTCTACACTGGTATATATGGGTTTTCTCATCAGTGAAGTATTAATATTTGTCACATTTACTGCAGTACGATGCCTTATTATGCAGTCATTTTTAGCAATTGAATGGGATAATTATGGAGGCTGTGCAAAACTAGTACCGAAAGATTTCATACTTGGTCCCCTCATACAAGGGTTAAATGATCCTGTGCACCACAGGGAATTTGGTTGGTTCATTTCACTCATGAATCATACATCTTAGAGTAAAATCAGGTCTATATTGGAGTCCTTCACAAAGTGTCATGTTTTTTCTGTCACAGGTGTGAAAGAAATCTACTCTTCATGGACAATTGAAGCTGCAGCTAGATTTCTGCGCCAATATGCCAGCTATATGGAGGGCAGGTATGCTGTAGTATGAATGGATGCTGCTATGTCTTCGAACTGAGTTGTGAATGAACATTATGGTATTAACTTCTATGAAAGTTATTATGTCGATAGTGTCCAACTGAGATAATTTCCCCAAAAACAATGATTGTATTCATACAGCATTACTGAAATATTTTGGACCAAACAAGTTCATATGTGTTTGAATCATCTCACTTGGTTACAGGCAGCATATTTCATTCTTGGTTGATTTGTCATCTGTTCCCAAAACACATTCTTTTGGACGAGCTGGGCTGATGTGTCTTGTGGAGTGCATTGCTTCGGCTTCTTGTGGTGTTTCGGAACATACTAATCATGAGCAATTTACTGATGCTACCCCCAGGGAGCTCATAGTTGAATCCGCACCAAGCCGTTGTCCAAATGATAAAGCTGACTTATTAGATGTTTTACGATTTGTTCTCGAGTGTAGTAAACAACATTTTAATCCTAAATACCGTCATCAAGGTACTAAATAATTCTTTTTCATATTCTTGATTCATGGATGATGAGTATGCTAAACAATATAACGTGGACCTTGTTATTGCTTTTAGTTTGCGAAAAGGTTTTAGTTGCTGCTACTTCGGTGATGACTGCATCCGATGTTTCTTTGGAGATCCTTTTGCACTTCATTTCTAGTCTGCCGCGTGAATATACCGATTATGGTGGTACGACTAATTTGTGTGTGGTTCTACATTGTACCTTCTTTGGGCTTGTTGAAGATCACTTCTCATTTCTATTGCCTGCTCTAACATATTTTCTTGATCTTGTGTTTCATTCTAGGTTCATTGAGACATGTAGTTCAAAAATGGCTTTGCGGTCCTAATTTGCAGATTTTGAAGGCTATTGATGGATTTCCTAGAAATTTTATCACAAATCAGCATCCAAAAGATTCTCTTTTTACATATGATGATGAAGAATTGGATGCGTGGCGATCTGAGGCAAAACGCTGGAGTCGAGTTCTTTTTCTCGTAGTCAAGGACGGGGGACACTTCGACCCAATCCTTAAGGTTTAGTTTACAGGCATACGCACACGTGCGCACACGCGCACTCATATGTACATGCCTATATCTTAGTAATATCGTTTGTGGTTGAGAGAGCAAGTGAGGAAAATGTGTTTTCTGTTTTATATTTTGTGAATAGGATTTGGTCTTGATCCAGGCTTTATATAATATGATGGTGTTAGCACAACTCTCAAAGTGTGTGGAATTTAACTAAGAGGTTGGAATACACTCAAAGGTTTCATATAATATGATGGCGTGATGAGTCTTTTTGGTTATGACTTCTATTTTTGATAACATTTGCCTTCAAAGTATAGAATTATAGATGACATGGTTATAGCGTTCATGGTTTTACTAACGACAGTGCAAAATTGTATTTGTGGTGTTGTTTACCATATGTGGCCTGAGAGAACTATGGAACTTTATAGGAATAGACATTTGCTACATTTCGTGTTAAAGTTAATGTCAAAGTTGTAAAATCGGGATGCCATGACAAATTTGTGATTGAGTAGGGAATGTGTTCTAACCGTATCTATCTTTAGGTTCCAATAGGTTCCTTTTGGAGGTTTCTCTGAAAATTGCTGTGTAGATTATGTTAGATTTTCCTCGATCTAGTTGTGAAATTCTTGTTGGTGATTCCACCAATTTTGATGTTCATTCCTTGAGCAAAAAAAATATTGGAAAAGGGGAAACATGTAGGAGTTCTGAAATTTTATTTTGCTCCATTCACCAAAGACACTTGGTGCTAAGGAGCTTCTTTGTTGATGGGGTAGCAGACTCTCGTAGTCATGGGTAAAGGGGGCTTCCACAGGATAAATAACCCCTAATCTTTGATATACCATTTGCAAAATTTGCCTGTGAATGCTGTCTGCACATCCAGCAATATTTTGCAAACCATAATCTATTTTACTAGGTTAAAAAAGTGTAACTGGAAATTTCAAAATAATTCTTTTCATCATAAAAAAAAGGCACCTGGCTTTGTTTTTTAGTTGAAGTTAGTTCACATATCATTCCCTTGATCAGTGCTCTGAACTGAGTTTGAAATTAGATGTATTTACATGTTATTTGTGTGACTTCTTGATTTTACCTCTTTGAAGCCTTTTATGCAGTTCATTGAGGATCATGGTGGTGATGTCTGCGAACAGAAGAACTGTTTAGAGTGGGTGGCAGTGAAATTTCTCATTCTTGTTTCCAGCTTGGTTGAGGAACTTCAAGTAATCCAGGAGAGAGCAGCTAAGTGTCGCACGACAAGAACAGTGAAAAGAGATCTTGACTTTCCTATGATGTTAGACAATCTAAGTTTCACTCAAGAATCAATCATTTTTGACAAGTTTGCAGAAGTGTTGTTCTCATTTCTGGTATGGACAAGCCCTGTAATTTTGCATCTTTACTTCTTTAGGTAATAGCTTCATGTTATTTATTCAAATGGGTTTGACAGGAAGGATTGGTCTCATTGACCAAACTATCATGTTCCGTTTTTTCTTCGGCACTGGTGACAGAGGGTATGGCTCTGCCAGGTTCTATTAAAGGGAGACTAGGAGGCCCAAGTCAGCGGCGGTTGTCATCTACTCTGTGCACTTCTGTTTTGGAAGCTGTATGATCATCCAGATTTTCTCTGCATTAATGATCATTTTTACTTTTTGTTATTGAGTGTTTATTGTTCTTTACATGTTCTGATCTCCGTGACTTGCTCTACTCTTAAATTGCTTTTGTTAATTTGAGGAAGTGTTGTTGAATTTGTTGGGCTTCATGTGGTTGATGGTTCCTGAGAACTTTCTAAAAAGACTGCATTTATGCTTGTAGCAAGTTGAGAATTTGATGTCACATGAGTTACTCTGATGCCTGATAAAGGCATTAAATGTCTGGCTGATAGTTGAAACATTTCCACTGTTCCACATTCTTGGCTTGATAAAGGCATTAAAAGTTACCTTACTTCTTACTTCTTTTTACCTATAGTTATGCGCCCTCGTGTTACTGGCACATCAGCCATGCACCCAAAAAAAGAAATGTATTGGGTCTATGCTCCTGAAACAAGCAAATTTGATCTTCTTATTATTGACAACATTGGTCATTGACTTGGGATATCTTCTATTAAAGGAATGACAGAGAATGGTGAAAATGCTTGCTGAAATCTCCGATGATTGTTTGTATCAAACCAAATCTGAGATACAACAAGTTAATTTTACGATCAGAAGGGAGATTAGTGATGCAGCAAGCACATGTGTTCTTTTGATGATTGAGGTCACTTGATAATGAGAATTCTTTGAGAAGAATATTCCATCATTGAGCCAAAGTAGGATATGTGCAGTACGAATCTATTGTTATATTGTGTAGGGCAAGATTTTTGTTGTGCTTCTTGAGTATCCTTCTTTTGTCAGAGGATGCAGTTTTGAAAAATTGAAAAGAAATGCTGATTGCTTGTTTCTAGATCATTTGTAAATTCTTATGTTATGCTGTCTGGCTCCTTTGAGAAATTAGTTTTGATAGATTTGATATCTAATGAAATCTGTATTTTCCTGTTTTTTGATATGTTTTGTGGACTGTGCCCATTGTGCTACCTGTTAAAACTATTGTGAGAGTACGTGCACCGGGTTGTCATGTGTTTGTGTAACTTGTGTTGATTATTTTCTAGAATGGTTGCCCTAGATACAATACCTGATTCTCGGTGCTTACCATCTTTTCCATGTAATTTGGACACCCAGATAACATCCATAGAGACTCTTGCATCTGTGTGGAGATGGTGCACAGAGTTTAGAACAGATTACCTGATCAATTCTGTTCAAACCTTCCTGTGGAACTTCTGCTGGAAGGTTATTACGACCCCAGCACCTAAATCAGAGGTATTTCTGGAATCTGGATATTTATTTGTCAAGAAATGATGAATGATCATGTTCAAAATCATTTTTTTGGACTATTATTACATCGAGCTGGTGTTTGTTCTTTGTTGTCTTGGCCATTTTCTAAAGCAGGTAGAAGCAGAAATATGTCTAGCTGCTTACGAAGCATGTGCTTATGCTTTGAAGGATTTAGTGTCTGTATTTTCTCCTTTATCAATGGATCTTGTCTCAAACAATGATAGCTCATTTCTATCAGAAGCTGATGGCAAACCTCTGTTAGATGTATTTGTTAGTACCTTTATCCACAGCATCAACAATGTTATTGATGGGGGAAATTTGGCACGGACACGACGGGCAATTTTGATGAATTGGAAGGTAATTCAAATATTCTTTTATTTGGTTTTCTGCATTATTTTATATTGCTCATTCGTGAACACATCCTGTAATGTGTCTGTGTTTGTTCATGACACGATATCAGTCACAGTTAAACAGAACAAGGCAAGTAGCATGTACAATAGTGATTAATGGAAAAGTTGTACTTGCATTGTCTCTTGAACATTTGTGACAACCTTTGAGTAATTTGTGCTTGTTTGAAGAGTAAATTTATTATGGAGGTTTTCTTGTAAGAGCTAAATTTGTGCTCAGATGTCATTGAGGCTTGATGGGGGAACTGGAGCTGTTTTTTCCAGTATGAGCATCTTTTACGTCTAGGTTGGCTGTGGTTTCCCTCCACATCCAACATTAATTTCATTCTTTTTACTTTCTTTTTTGACAAATTTTGTTCTTTTGATTGTTCTTTACTGGCTCTACATTTAGTCTATCTCCTTAAGTTGCATTCATGTTTCACTCTCTCTTCTCTGGACCTATGCAGTTTTTGGACGATCAATGATGTGCTAGTGAAATCATAGTACTATGTTGAATGACCACCTCATCTAAAAGCTTAAGCTTATAGAGAGGGAGAGTCATTATATATTTATTATATTCTTCAACACGCCCCCGCACGTGCAGGCGGACTTCTTTTTTGTTTTTGTCAAGCCTTGCACGTGAAATTCTTTTTGTTGGATAAATGGGTGGCGGTGAGATTCGAACTCAAGACCTCTTGTTTGGCCTGGCTCTGATACCATGTTGAGTGACCACCCCATCTAAAAGCTTAAGCTTATAGAGAGGGAGAGTCATTATATATTTATTATATTCTTCAACATACTAAGTGATATATTTTTGTCTTTTCAGTGGAGCTGTCTAGAATCTCTATTGTCGATACGGAATTTTGCACAACGCAATGAAGTTCATTTGAACACGTGTACATTTTACTTTTCAGACACAATTATAACACAGATATTTGGTGATCTCGTTGGAAGGTAAGATACTGAATGTTGGTCGTTGACTGCAACTCTAAACCCTTGGAATTAGCTAGGAGTCATTGATTTTATGCAGAGTTGGTTCTGATGCATTATCATTCCAGAAACTAGTCTTCTGCTATGTCTGACATGTTCAGGACATTAATATGCCTCTTACCCAGGCATAATGCTCATTGAACGTAGGAGTTGAAGTGCCCAAATAACTCAAAGATGCAAATCTTGGGCATGGTTCAATCATAAGATTGGGCTCATCTAGTGTACTTCTGGACGTGGTGGCATACTTTGACACTCATTAACATTATGGGACTTGAAGAGTGACACTTAAATGAAATGAACTGTCATTTTCTGATGTTCGGAATGCCCGAAGAATCTTGACTTTTGGTTTGCAGTTGAATTTTGATAAACTAACTTATACTGATAGTGATTTCGATCTTCTTGGAAAATTAGGATATCTTGGATATATATAGGCAAAGAGTTTGGTTGAAGCAAGTTATGATGGTCACTCTTTGGTATATGTGTAGTGTAAAATTCTTTTTTGTGTATGCCTGTATTTATATACATATATATATATATGTAGTCTGCATGTAAGCATGATTTATATGTAAGGCCCTTGATTTTGCCTTGTTTTTTCTGTAGACTTACTGTATATGTGTATTATGTTTGAATTTCTTTCATTTTTTTCTATTTATGCTTGTTGCCTATATGACCATAGGCTTGTGCAGTGAGTTTTCGATCCTGTTGGAAAATTAGGAGGTTTGTACATATTATCATGGTCACTTTTAGTTATTTATTTATTTATTTATATGTATGTACCTAGGCATGAGAGATAATTAACTGTTCTTCTCAATCCTTTATTATACATGTTCTACACAACCAGTATGAACCCAAAAATAGGTCCTCTCCTTGCTTCTTCTTCTCTTCTTCATCTTCTTCATATTTTTTTTCCCCACGCTCTCATTTTTCATGCTTGTTTTTCTGCTTATGGAAGCATAACATACCTCACAGAGATTGTTATCTGAAACAAATGAATAAATAATTCTTACAGAAACTCTATTTTTAAGGCATAAAGTGGTCAGCACATTTTATCTAGTATCAGTGTCTTTCGTTACTCATCAATTTCCAGTTTATTTGCTCATTGATGTCTTTCTGAATGAGTTCTTAGCCTTGAAAATGCTGGGGAAGTTTCTGTGTTGCCCATGCTTAGATCAGTCAGATTAAGTATGGAACTGTTTGATTCAAAAAGAACGGATCGAGCGATTTCGTCCTGTGGAGGAATAACTATCGAGGTATGCTTGCTTGCTTTATGTATTTCACACTTCGTAATCTGTACCTTTGATGGAAGGGAATTGGTAATTCTTCCATTAACTAGTCATAACTCACGGGATAGTGAATTTACAAAAAATAACAATTAAAAGAATATACTAATTTTTCTTACATAATTTAAAAAATAAAATTCAATTCATAATTAAATAATGTGAAATATGGGAAAAATATGTTACGTATTGATTCATGAAGCGGGTACAGAAAATAGAGAATAAGAATATAAAAAGGTGAGAGAAAGAATCAAAGTTCTTGTAAATTATTGAATGTTATAAAATATAAAATACTATGGATGATTAAAAAAGAAGAAAACATTGAAACTATGCTCCTTGCTTGTAAACTTCAATTAAAATTTCAGGATTCCAGTAATGCTGTATTGTTGGCCTCTATTCTCCTCCCGTTCCAGCAATGCTCTATTATTCGGATAATTACCAATAAATGCTTTTCTCTTCTTAGATGATGTGGCCTTTGGTTCGTTCTTCTTGGATATTGCATACCAGCTGCAACAAAAGGAGGGTGGCTCCTATTGCTGCACTTTTGTCTTCTGTCTTGCATTATTCTGTATTTGGGGATGAACGTATGCATGAATTTAACAATGTTCCTGGCCCTCTGAAGTGGGTATGTGATATCCTCACCTCTCTCTTCATATATGTTCCATATAACTTGTTTGACACGTTCAGTCTATAATCAATTTTCTGCAGTTTGTCGAGAAAATTCTCGAGGAAGGCACAAAAAGTCCGCGTACCATTCGTCTTGCTGCATTACACTTATGTGGCCTTTGGTTTGCCCATCCAAATACCCTAAAGTACTACATTAAAGAGTTGAGATTGCTAACGTTTTATGGTTCTGGTATGTTTTGAGTTGGCTTACTGTTTTATAATTTGAATGGAGCAGAGTTTGATTAATAGACCATAGTTTGATTCATATTCCTGAGTCAACAGCTTCGTACGTGAGTTTGATCACACTTGGAAAGGATCATATATATATATATAAATATGTATTATGTGTATGCTATAAATAAATTTATTTCTTCGTCTTGATGGCTTTGTTTCGTCTAGTTGCTTTTGATGAGGATTTGGAAGGTGAATTGGCTGAAAATTATGATGCAAGGACCGAAGTGTCAGTCCTATCAAGAAGTCTAGATCCTGAGTTAACTGATGTAAGTTACTGAGTTTCAAGTAATTTGAACGAAGTGTCAGTCCTTTTAATTTGACTTTACCATTTACTTGCTTGATTCTTACATTAGTTCCATATACTTGTCTCCCTTAGGTTGATTATGTTCTTCATGGTATAATGAGAGATTTTCTAAAAATGTTTCTAAATTTAGTTCACATAATATTTTGTGTATGGATGTTCATTTCTGGATGAAATGTCACTTTCGGACTGTAAAGTTGTTATGCTTCCTGTAATCAGGTGTTCATCAATACAGAGCTGTATGCACGTGTATCCGTTGCTGTTTTGTTTTCCAAGCTTGCAGACATGGCTTATTTTGTCAAATCTACTGCTTCAAATGAAGACAACCTTGCTGCTATTGCATCTGGCAAAATGTTTTTGCTAGAACTTCTCAATTCTGTGGTAACTTTTTCTTTCCTTTTCTTTTTTCATTTTTTAATTTAAATATATATATAGTTTATTTTGTAACTTTTGATTTTTGTTTTGCTTCTCACCATTATGCATTGTCTTACCCTATCTGAACTTGTAAGGCAAATGTTTGTCAACAGCTGACGCTGTTTTGTTGCCAGGTAAATGACAAAGATCTTTCTAAGGAGTTGTATAAGAAGTATAGCGCGGTGAGTTCCTGTTGACAGCAAAGATAAACACTATGTCGATAGAGGCATTATGCACTATCTTGATTTTCTTTTCTATCTGAATGCTCATGAGTATATCTTGTTTTTGATTAAGATTTTACTTTCCTAAACGATTTCACTTTCTCAGAAACAACTATAACAGTGATTGTTTGTGATATATCGAATAGAGAAAAGATGGAAAGTCTTTGAATTTCAAACCGTTTGCCACCTATTAAAAGTTGTTGCTTGATGGTGATTAGGGTTCGTATCAAATATGTTTTGATCATTCCCTCCATTTGCATTCTTTTGCTGTTTGCAGATACATAGGCGGAAAGTTCGTGCGTGGCAGATGATATGTGCGTTATCACAATTTATTGACCTAGATATTGTTGACCAAGTAACATCTAGCTTGCACACATCAATTTATGTGAGTCAATTTCCACATGGAAATTTCTGATTCATTCCACATTCTCCAATCGTGTGCTTTTTTGTGTCTGAATTGACTACTAAACTTTTACTACTGCTTTGAGTTGGAGATCTATTGATACTTGCTCTCATGTGCTTGTAGAGGAACAATTTGCCCTCAGTTCGACAGTACATGGAAACTTTTGCTATCTACATATATTTGAAATTTCCTTCACTGGTAAGGATCCTTATGGTTTGCTTCTCTTTTTTACTTTGTTCAAGTCTACTGTAAATGATAAATGGAATTGACACTTCTGGCACTGGAACGAACTTGTTTTTTTATTTTTAATTGTAAAGCTGGATGAATTTTCTCCTGTTCTATGTTCCTCCTCTTGTCATTGTCCGGAATTTTCTTTTTCCTTTGTTGGCGTGGTTAAAATGCAGAAATAGAATTTGGCTGTAGTTTGTAAAATGATTGCTTGTGACAACTGAGTTGGGCTGGGAGGATTGGAATGTAACAATGGGTTGGAAAAACTGGTGAAGGCAGAGGACTAGGGTTTTGTGATTTGAATTGGCAGATTACTGTGAGTCTGAACTCTGAATTACGCAGTGGATATACCTTTGTTTGTATATATGCGATCTTGAGTAATTATCTTAACACATAGACAGTAGTCATCTACTTGCTATTGAGACTGGTAAGGCCTCTCTAAATTTAATCTCCCTCAGTCTTTAACTCTTAAATTTACCTTTTATAGTAGTGGCTAAGTTTCCTTGAGCTGGCCAGTGAATTATGATGGCTGAAAAATGTAGTATCATAAAAACAAAGCATGGATGACAAAGAAAATTGGCTAATGTGGATGAAGCCCTGTCGGTAGTATTGCACTTTGGGATTGAACTGCACTAGGCACTGGTCGAGGCTTCAAAAGCTCTGAGGTTTTTATTTTTTTATTTTTTTTATTTTTAATGTGAATTCCATCAGCCTTAGTTATTTACTGTTTTATAAACTTACAACTTTTTTCCTTAAACTGTCCTATTACATAACAAAGTAGCCACCAGGAGAACTATTTGTATTCGCAACCCGACACACAATATTCGAGTGCTGATATTGGACTTACCCCTTCAATTATTAAACTTCTTTCACGAATGCAATTAAATTTAAGGAGTACTGATTTTGAAAAATACTTCTAGATGCAGTTTTGATACAATCCCTGATCGATTATAGTAGATAATGAAAAATTTAATAACCGTAATCCAAATAGTCTTCAAACGAGCAGGTGTTCTGACATAATTTTCTGTCATAGACTTGCATTTCTTGAGGCTCTTGTAGCTCATGAAATCTTATATTCTGGTCTTTTCAGTTTTCTGTCTTTTATTATTATGACGTATTTTGAGGCCTACGCTTTTTGTTCATTTCTAGGTTGGTGATCAATTGGTTCCTCTGCTAAGGAATTATGATCTGCGGCCTCAGGTGTGAAAAGAATTGCAATCAATTTGGCAATTTGATTTTAAAGATTTCTTTTAATATTCCCTTTTATGGCACTGCACCACAAATAAACCATTTTGGCACATGGCTGCAATCTGCATGCATTTGTTTTTGTACTTTGGTTCTATATTGACCTCATATTTTCTGAATTTTAGAAATTGGAGGTTAATTCTAACCATGATCACACAAGTTATTTGCTTGGGTGGCGCACCTGCTCCCAGGTCTCTGATTGACAAACTCTGCTGTTGGACTCATAACGTGTGCGCTAAGCTGATACATTTAACACAGTTATAACTTACTTTCTTTTAGTTATATCTGAAATAGGTGTACATTTACTATTGAATACTAGTATTAAAAAACTGTGTTTTTATTTCATTATAGAAGGAGTTGATTACATGAGGAACCTGAAATTGTTTTCCAAGTAAATAGACCCTTGTCATTCTTAAATAATCATCAACGAAAACAATGAATTTCCTAAATACTGCAGTAGATTCAACAGGATGAGGACCCAAAACACCAAAATGTACAAGCTCGAAGGAAAAGGAACTGCGTATTTTGACTCTGTGAAATGAAGCATGATGATGCTTTTGTGACTCGCATGACTTGTATTCTAGGATAGAGACAGAAAACGCAAAAAGTAAAATTTGCTTCAATTTTGATAAAAGGATGGACGACCAAAGCGAAAATGTCATTGTGAGGGGAGACAGATGCAGGAAGTGATCAGCATCCACATATATAGTAATCATGTCTAGATAATACAGACTGCTAAGCTCGTGACAGCCACTAGTCATCCTCATCTGCAGATCCTGAACCACACAATCAGAAGGACAAAAAAGTGACAGAGCAATTATTGGACTTAGTGAGGTGACAAATAGGTGACAAACTAATGGGAAAGCGAGAAGCAAAAACAATATTGTCAAGAGTGAGATTGAGTAGGGTTAACCACACCTGGCCTAAAGACATGAGAATATGATCCATCAGCAAGCTACACATGGGATAAAGAATGAGCGAAAAGGAAGAGAAACAAGTTTGGTTCCTGGTAATATTTGCCTTGCATCAATATCAAACAACCACGATTTACCATGAGGGGCTGACAAAAGCACTTGGAGATGGACATACAATCAGAGTAGTAGAGTTTGCAGCAAGACGCCGTAGAAGTTTTGTCTTAGTCCTCTTTACTTAGTGTAGTAGTATCTGACTCTTATGTAGAGGGCTTAGCATTCTCACTAACGGCGTTAACCTACATTGATTGATCCAACATTTTCCTGAGTTAGTCCAACCACAATGGACACAATAGTGTGAACCTTCGGAACCATATGCATCCAAAGCCTCCAGTAAATCCGTGGCCAAGAGCACAACCCAGGATTGCCATAGCGGAAGTCTCTGATGGAAATTAGATGATGAACATTTCTAATCTCTTTACAATGAGAAGCAAGTATTGTATAGTACATGGTTTGCCAACACCACTAAATGCTACTTTTAATCCTACCTTCTTAACTCCCATCTAATTATAACGTTAAACTCAACTTCCTATGTAAAGCTGTACATACAATAAATAAATCATGGTTTCCAACACTCCCCCTCAAGTTGGAGCATAGATATCACACATGCCCAACTTGCAAACTAAAGTTTGAAAGGTAGTGGTACTAAGGCCCTTAGTAAATACATCAGCTAGTTGTTTTTCTGATGTCACATGAAAAGTGTTTAATGAGCCATCCAACAGTTTCTCCTCGATGAAATGTCGGTCAATCTCTATGTGCTTCGTTCGATCGTGTTGAACCGGATTGTGAGCGATACTAATGGTAGCCTTGTTATCACAAAATAAGGATAGTTTATCTTGTCCTTTCAACTTCAATTCATCCATCAATTTCTTTAACCATAGTAGTTCACAACCACCTTGAGCCATGGCTCTATATTCTACTTCAGCACTAGATCGAGCGACCACACTTTGTTTTTTGCTTCTCCAAGTAACTAAGTTTCCTCCCACAAGAGCACAATAGCCACTAGTTGATCATCTGTCATTTGGAGATCCAGCCTAATCTGCATCTGTAAAAGCTTCTATCTTCAAGTGTCCATTTCTGGAGAAGAGAAGACCTTTCCCAGGTGCGTGCTTTAAATATCGCAAGATGCGGAAAACAGCTTGCAAATGTGGTTCGCGAGGATCATGCATATATTGACTTACCAAGCTAACCGCATATGCTATGTCTGGTCTCGTATGTGAGAGATAAATAAGCTTTCCAACTAATCTTTGATATCTCCTCATGTCAGCTGATGTGCCCATTCCTGCTTATAATTTGTGATTGCTTTTAGTGGGAGATTCAACTGGTTTACAACCCAACATACCTGTCTCCTTTAACAAATCAAGGATGTATTTCCTTTGAGAGATAAAGATCCCATTCTTCGACCTAGCAACTTCGATCCCCAAAAAATATTGCAATCTGCCCAAGTCTTTGATCTCAAACTCCTGAGCGAGGAGTTTTTTCAGTCGGATCATTTCTTCTATGTCATCTCCGGTTACCACAATGTCATCAACATGTACTATTGAGCAGTGTGATCTTACCTTTGCAGTGTCTTATGAATAATGTATGATCTGCATTACTTTGTTGATACCCGAAGGAGATCATAGCTTTGCTGAATTTGTCAAACCAAGCTCTAGGTGATTGTTTTAACCCATATAGAGCCTTTTTCAATTTACACACTTTCCCTTGAGTTCTTTCATCATCGAAACCTGGAGGAATTTCCATGTACACCTCTTCTTCCAAATCACCATGTAAGAAAGCATTTTTAACATCAAATTGTTGTAAGTTCCAGTTAAGATTGGCAGCACAAGATAGAAGGATCCTAATTGTATTCATCTTGGCAACCGGAGCAAATGTCTCTTGATAATCAACTCCATAAGTTTGTGTGAATCCTTTAGCTTACCAGCCTTGCTTTATATCTTTCAATGGACCCATCAGCTTTGTGTTTCACGGTAAATACCCACTTGCAACAGACCAACTTCTTCCCTGATGGAGGAGTGACAAGCTCCCAAGTTTCATTTTTTGCCAAGGCTTTCATTTCTTCAATCATTGCCCCTTTCCACTTGGAATCTTGAATGACCTTTCTCCAATCCTGTGGAATAGACACTGAAAAAATAGACAAGACAAAGGCTCTATAGGAGCGAGACAAGGAGTGATAAGTAACAAAGTTAGATATAGGATGTTTAGTACATGACCTAACCCCTTTCCTTTGAGCAATCGGTATATCTAAGTCAGGAGTTAAGGATAACTCACCAGACAGGGTAGATGCTTGGCATAGAGTAGGCTGCAAGATGGGTTCTTTTCCTTTTCTCGAGTATGTCTTCAAATCGGGTCTATCCAAACGCCCCATTTTTTCTTGGATATCTTTCTCACCCTCAATGGAATTCTTTTCCTTAATGGAAACACTCTCTTGAATACCTCTCTTCCCCTTAATGAAATTGTCCCCCTGGATGGGAACACTTAGAGTAATAGAACCAGGTACCACCTCTTCTTTTATATTATTCTCCCCCTGAAGAGGTGTTTTGTAGTATGGTTCTGTCTCTCTAAAAGTAACATCCATAGTAACAAAGCATTTTCTAGGAGGGTGGTAACACATATAACCTTTTTGTGTGGGAGAATACCCAACAAATACACATTTGAGTGCCCTTGGTTCCAATTTTCCAGCATTTCTAGTATGAACAAAACACACACCCCCAAACACTTTAGGAGGAACGATATACGAGTTTCTACCTTGTACCATCTCCAAGGGACTTTTAAAGTTGAGCGTTTTAAGAGGCATTCTGTTTATAAGGTAAGTGGCTGTGAGAATGGCATCCCCCCAATAGGGTTTTGGTAAATTCATAGTGAACATAAGAGACCGAGCAACTTCCAAAAGATGTCTATTCTTCCTTTCCACAACACCATTTTGAGCGCTCGTGTAAGGGTAACTAGTTTGATGTATTATCCCGTTGGACTCAAGATATGTACGAAACCCCCCATCCATATACTCTGCACCATTATCAGTTCTCAGAATTTTAACCTTAGCATCAAACTGATTGCAAATCATTTTGTGAAATGTTTGGAAGCAAGAGAACACATCACTCTTAGCTTTCATCAGATAAACCCAAGTTAATCTAGTATAACAATCAATAAACGTAACAAACCACCAATTGCCAGATAATGAAGTATTCTGTGTTGGTCCCCAAACATCAGAATGGATTGTCATAAAAGGAGTCATACTTTATTATTGCTCAACGAATAGGAGTTTCTTGTATGTTTAGCATACTCGCATGCATCACCTGATAAAGGGTCAAACAAAGTTTTTGCAAACAAATTACGATATACGTTTTCTAAAAGAAAAAAGATGGATGACCCAATCGTCTATGCCATTGTATTATTTCTCGATTGACATCTTGATTCCCATCAAAAAATGCCGAACCTCGACTCTCTTCCAAAATGTATAAGCCATCATGCATTCTACCAGTGCCAATCGTCTTCCCCGTTTGAAGGTCCTGAAAGACACAATGATCAGGGAAAAAGATAATTTTGCAGTTGAGAGTTTTGGTTATCGAACTGACAGATAGAAGATTAACAGGGAATCGGGGTACATGAAGAACAGAGGATAGTTTAATTTCGGGAGAACAAAGACCCGTCAGCTATACGAATTTTATCTCCCTTTAGACATGGAGAATAGGTCAGAAAGTGTTCAGATGAGCCAGTCATGTGTCTATTTGCTCCAGAGTCTATAATCTAGGAGTAGTTACCAAGATTAGCAAGAAATGCATTACCTGTTTTTGTAAAATTGGAGGTACCAACTGTTGATGAAGAGTCAAGTTGGGACAAAAGCTTCCTAAGATTTTGAATCTCCTCGTTGGATAAGGTGCCAATAGTAGTGGTCTCATTAGATAGTCCTGTTGCCTCAGTTAGATTTGCTTGATTTCTTGTTGAATTTCCCCTTTTTCCACCACGACCTCTAGTTGGTTTACCATGTAGCTTCCAACAATTCTCTATAGTGTGATGTGGTTTGCCACAATGTTGACAGACCAAGTCATCCCTTTTTGTAGATTGGCTAGCCATTTTTGGTAATTCGCGGGCTGCCAAACCTGTTTTCTCAATTGGTGCTTTGTACAACATTACACTCCTACTTTCCTCTTGTTGAACGTAAGAGTATGTATGGTGTAGAGAGGGCAAAGGTTCCTACCGACTACCTGAACTCTTATTTGATCATACTCAATAATCCTGCAAGAAAATCAACTTTTGAAATTTTATTGCATCCTCAATACAATCTGCTTGAAAATCCTGATAGTAATCCAATTCCTGCCATAAGCCACTCAGCTCAGAAAAATACTGAGAGATAGTCATCTCTCCTTGTTTTGTCCCATGAATTTTACACCGAATCTCATATATTTGTGCATCATTGCCTATCTGAGAATAGGTTTGACAAGCTGTTTTCCATATTTTTTCAGCAGTGTCAAGCAATAGATATGTTCGAGCAATTTGTGGCTGCATTGAATTGATCAACCATGACATAACAAGAGAACTTTCTGAATCCCATTGATAGAAGGTGGTATCGGTCGGCTCAGGCTTTTTCTTGTCCCCAGTAACATAGCCCTGTAATCCTCTAGCTTTGATGAACAAAGGACACGATCTTGACCATGCCAAATAATTAGTTCCATCAAGCTTTACAGGACTACTTTGTAGAGAGGAATAAGTAAAGATTCAATTCAAAAAAAAGAGTACCACGGATTAGATAATTGACTCGGATGACTGTTTTGCTGATGTCACTGCTCACATCACGCTGACGTCATCATAATATTAAAACAGGGCCAGATTCCGAAGAACACCAGTTCTGGAACATGTCGTTGGAAGAGAAAACCAGGGTTTAAAGGCTAGTGAAGGGAACTGAAGTAAAACACCTCTGCCCAGGTCTCATATAGCTGCACGAACGCCGGAAACACACTGGAAACCTTAAATCCACGCTGGTGGAGCAAATTCCGGTGACCGACACCTTCTCACGCGCTGTCACGCGCCGGCGCATGAGATTCTAACGAAAAACGGCGGTGGCGCATGAAGCCCACTCGCGGGTCACCCGTCGGCCGGAAAAACAGCGTTCGGCCGGAAACTAGTTTTTCCTTCCTTCTGCGGTGGTGGTGAGATGAATCGGACCCTCTTAAATAGTGGCCCACAACGGTAAGTTAACGGGAAGAAGTTTCTGTTCTCAACTGGAACAGAACCCAACATGTGAACCTATTGGATTTTTTCTTGGCTCTGATACCATGATAGAAATTAGGTTATGAACATTTCTAATCTATCTTTACAATGAGAAGCAAGTATTATATATTACATGGTTTGGCAACACCACTAAATGCTACTTTTAATCCTACCTTCTTAACTCCCACCTAATTATAACGTTAAACTCAACTTCCTATGTAAAGCTGTACATACAATAAACAAATCATGGTTTCCAACAGTCTCAATAATGATCAGGGAGAGTGCGCATCATAACTTAACGAATGATGTAATAAAATCTCATTGGCAGCCCTTGAAAACCAAGTGAAGTACTGAGTCATGGAATGACCCTCCTGTCTAAGGGAAAAAAGTCTCTCACAACACTTGAAGACATGAGAACCATTTTTCTCGTGAGAATGCATATCATGTAAAGCACCCCACATCTTCTTGGGTGAATGCCAAATTGACACAAACATCATGTTGGTGCTCGTGGAGGCTTCCACTAGCCACGTCGTTACCAAATACTCATACCGTAATTCACTAATCTCGGTGAAAGAGCAGGTACGTGATTCACCGAAGTGACAAGACCTTGAAAGTTGCTTGGCAAGATGATCAAATGCTTTGGAGAATTCTTTGGAATCTGCAACTCAATTAAAAAGAAAGTTCTTTGCCATGAGGATTAAGTAACATCCTTCGTGTCCAGACGTGTGGAAATAATGCTTGTCAAACTATTCTGAAAATAGGGAGAGACGTTCAAAACACATTGGACTGGAGAATATAATTTTGAACATTGAGTTTCATGGAAGTGCCCAAAAATCCTTTGTGTTAGCCATGAAATTAAAAAATTGGTAGTTAGTTAGATGAGCCAAACAAGTGCTGGAGCTTAGGGACAAAAGTATGGACAATAGAAAATGAGTGGGTCACAAAAAAGCAAAAAAGGAGAACCAAAAATAGAGGGAAGCTACCAAACGCTTACAAGCGCAGTGGAAGACAGCAACCCATTGGTCAAAGGTGACGAACATAGGGACCATGGTGGTGGTGCTGTGGGCTAAGCAGGCTGGAGCATGGTTGCCAACGATAGGAGCTAATGGCCTGTTTGGTCCCATATATATTAAGATAAGGTGATAAGACCAAATATTCTAGATGTCTTAATTATTGGACTTGAAAAAAAATTTAAGAAACAAAAACTTAAGAAATTTGAGTAATATCTTATCAAGCAAGCTTGACTGTGGATGTAAATTCTTGTCTTAAGTAATGTCTTAATTATCGTCTTTTCTTGAATTATTTGATACGAGGCAAATTTATTTTTCTAAATGCATGGTATTGCATATATTTGTGAACATTGGTTAGTGTTTTCACTTAATTTTCTACCATAGAACCATTATTTAAATATATTCAGTGGATGCAGGCTTTGTCATCATATGTGTTCATTGCAGCTAACATCATTCTCCATGCGAAAAAAGATACTCACTTTGGACATCTAGATGAATTGCTTCCTCCTATAGTTCCATTGCTGACTTCTCATCATCACACTTTACGTGGATTTACACAGGTATTTCTAACCAAATTAGAGAATGTTTACAAGATCTGTTTGATGCACATGTGTCTAGATATGGTATTCATGGTATCCTATATATTGACTTGTAGATATTGGTCTATCAAGTTCTTCAAAAGTTATTGCCTGGTACTACTGGTGCTAGGATGTCCTTGGAGAGGAAGTGCTTTGTGGATTTGAGATATTATTTAGAACATAACCCAGACTGTGCACGGTAAGTTTATCAGATATGCTTTACTCAATTTTTATTTTTATTTTTTTGATTGAAGTATTGTCTTTGTCATTACTAAACTTTATATATGTGTTAGCACTTGGCGTTACTCTTTTATTGCCATCCTTAAGCAACAAAGTTCGCTTCTTATGAATTGCCACCAGATGTAAATTGCTAGTTTGGGATTTACTTTATGTGCTAGGACATGCTGTAAGTTAGCAGTTGTGTGTTAGTCTTTCTGTGATGGTTCTTTCAAGGTGAAGGTCCAAGGTGGACCATTTTATGTTACATGAAGTGATAGATGGAATGAGAATTCGAAATTAAAAAATGTTTAAAAAGTTTAGAGAATGGAGCTAAAAATTTATTAAGACAAGGGAGAGCATGCGAGAGATCTTTGAAGATGGAAACAAAATAAATTAGCAAAAAGTATTGATATGTACTTAGTGTCCTTGTAACTTAATAGGTGGTATGTTTGCTTTTAGGGTACAAAAGAATTGGAAAGAAAGTAGGGAGTTTATTTCAAAGGATAAAAGTAAAAGGAAAATTAAATACAATCAGGCAACTTTCAAAACTAAAGGAAATGAAACATATTGAAATTGGACAGTGGTATGATGTTAACCTTGCGGAACCCAAATTCTTGTGGAATTGATGGAGGGGGAAATTATTAGGAATTTAGCTGCGGACTCTTGCAAAAAATACCGTTGAATCATCAGAAGGTTGATCCATATTGCTCGTGGTTGGTAAATTAAGGGAAGGAGAGTATTTTGAAGTGTGTGTTGGAAGTTTATCTCGAACGTAGATAAATACATAAATTTATAGCGGATTGGGTACACCTATATGCAGTTGACGATTCACGTGTACTGGATCAAGCTCACCTACGTGCATTGATTTAATTGAACAATGGACACCTAGTCACTTGTACTGTTGGATTACCACCAGAGTGATCACTGTTTTTTCACAGCTTAAAAATGTTTCGAGACTTGGTGATGCTCCAAGGGAATTTGTAAAAAGAAATTGAGGAGCGTGTAGGAGGAAATTTGGTGGACTTGTCCATTATAATCTCTTAAGTTTTGTATTGCACGAATTAAGGAATGTTAAAATGAGAGTGTGGTGTACCATACCCATTAAATATGGAGTATGGTGTATAACACTGGTAAGTGTGGTGTATATTGTATTGAATAGAGACCTACTAGTATAAAATTTTTAGGGGTGAAGGTCTGTAAATTATAGAAGTACATGAAGAAAACATTTTTCTTCCTATAGTTGTTATGAGTTATTCTCCAACGATATTGTTCATATCTAATTTACATGGTATCTAGGGTGTTATGTTACCCCTCGCATCCAATCCCAATCACATTATCGCCGAACACCTATTCTCCTTGTTCCCGTCCAACCACCTATTACTGTTAGTCTCGTCGCACCGGTCCAAATGCCATTTTGTATGTCCTTCAGACTGGGTGGTCGGACCGACATGGCGAGACTAGGTGCCCAAAGGTAATGTGACTGGGTTTTGATGGGGGGTTTAAAAACCTGCTCTAGATGCCATGTAAATTAGAAACAAACAATATCAGTGGAGAATAACTTGTAAGAAACGCTGGAAGAAAAAAATGATATCTTCATGTATTTCTATTTTTTTGCAAGTGTTCACAACTCCTATTGGTCTTCCATCCAATACATTGTAAACCACACTTACCATTACTATAGACCATGCTCCCTATTCAATTGGTACGGTACACCATGTTCAATGGGTAAGGTACACCACACTCCTTCCATATCAACAAACTGATGCGTCATATTTTACTCAAAACACTTTGTCAACTTGTTTTTGAAGTCCAATGTAGGAGCTTATAAGCTTTTTTTGGGGGGGAGGAAAAGAAAGAAAGAAAGGAACCGATAAGCTTTAGGAACTTATAAACTATTAAAAGTAAGCTTAACCAAATATCTTAAGTCTAGAATTAATATCATTATCTGCCCCCTCTGGGCACCATGTGTTGCGGGTTAGTAAATGTTTCTATAACTGTTTGCTGTTTCTGTAATATTTGCTACTTCAGGTTAAGAGCTTCCATGGAGAGTTATCTTGATTCTTTTGATCCAGTGAAGTCTGTATCACCGGCTGGGATTTTTACGAATAGGGTTGAGGTCAGTTGTGATTTATACATATTACTCCGTAGAACTTTAAAATCTGAAAGCGTAGTTTAACCTCCCTATGATTTTAAAAAATTATGCACACAATGCCCCTTTTTTTAATGCCTTCTCCTCCAGAGCTTAAATCCTCAAAACCTCTCTATCACCCCCTTCCCCTAAAACCTACTGGTGACACCCTCCCACCGTCCACCGTTAGCCTGCTTGCTCCCCCATCAATCTTTCCCCCATGACAACCTCTTTCTGTGGCGAAGACCCTAACCCCCAGATATATTTGCCATTGCCATTAGGCATCCCGCGTGCCACCAATGCAAAATAGAAAGCAATACCCCATCCCTAGAACTGTTATTTATGCTTGTGAGAAAGAAGTAATTATGCATATATGTGTGTGTTCTTCATTGAGATTAAACCCCTATGTATATAGGGAAAAAAATTCCTAATCCAACTATAACTAGGACTCCAAGACTTCACTCCTAAACCAACTAAGACTCCTAATAGAGCAAAACTTTTAACTCTCCCCCTCAAGGTGGAGCATATATATCAATGATACCCAACTTGTTATATAAAAATTTAAATTATTTTATTCCTAAAGCTTTGGTAAATATATCGGCAACTTGTTCTGACGATGGAGTAAACGGATTACTTAATTTTTGGTTCATTACCGCTTCACGAATAAAATGACAATTGACTTCAATATGTTTCGTCCTTTCATGAAAAATAGGATTACTGGCAATATGTATGCTAGCTTGATTGTCACAATGCATAGGCATTGGTTTATCATAAATGAATCCCAATTCCTCTAGCAAATTCTTGAGCCACAACATCTCGTTAGTTGTGTGAGCCATAGCTTTATACCTTGCTTCAGCACTTGACCTAGCAATTGCCGTTTGTTTCTTACTACGCCACGTTACCAGATTTCTTCCAAGATAAGTGCGAACCCAAATGTAGACCTCCTATCACCTCTAGAACCAGCATAGTCCACATTGGAATAGGCCTTTAAGTGGCTATGCCTTCTGAATAGTAGTCCTTTAATTGAAGAGCCCTTAATATATTTCAATATCCTAGAGTAGCTTCCGAGTGAATTAATCGTGGCTTTTCCATGAACTGACTAACTACTCCTATAGTGAAAGATATATCAGGTCTAGTCAAAGTCAAGTATATTAAATTACTGACTAGCTGGCTATATTTAGCTTTATCCTCTAAATATGAACCATCCTCATTCCAAAATTCAGGATGTAGATCCATAGGGGTGTCAACTGGTTTGGCGCCAAGTAAACCTGTCTCCTGAAGTAGATCAAGAGCATAGCTTCTCTTTGATAGTGATAACCCGTCTTTGCTTTGTGCAATCTCAATCGCCAAGAAGTATCTAGGACGCCCCATATCTTTGATAACAAAATTCTTCTACAAATAACTCTTGGTAGCCTCAATACCTTCAATATCACTGTCCGAGATCAGAATATCATCAACATATTCAACTAGAATAACAATACCAGACTGCCCACGTTTTATAAAGACCGTGTTGGAAGAGAAAAATATGTTCATATATTATTCAGTCTCCTATCTCCTTGATATAGAGATGGACATAGAAGAATACAAGAGTCCTAAGCAAACTAAAAATAAGGTCACAAAGTAATATTAGAATCCTAATTGATATAGGAATCCTAACCCTAACATAGTATGCTAACCCACCAAATATTCTATTAGATCTTCTAACAAACCAAATGATCCTCTTGACATCTATGTAACCTGAAATCACCGATGACATGGCTAAACATATCAAACCAGGCACGAGGACTCTGTTTCAAACCGTAAATAGCCTTTCTCAACCTATACACCAATTCATGTTTCTCCCCCGAGCAACATATCCTGGTAGTTTCTACATGAAAATAGTCTCATGCAAGTCACCAAAGAAAGGCATTCTTAACATCCAGCTGACACACAGGCCAATCTTGATTAATTGCCAAGGAAAAGAGTACCCAAATGGAATCAGACATGCAATTGGTGAAAACGTCTTGAGATAGTCAACAACATATGTTTGGGTAAAACCTTTGACAGCTAGACGAGCTTTATATCGATCAATGGTGCCATCAGCCCGATACTTAACCGTAAAGACCCACAGACATGCTACCATGTTAGCATCAGGGGGAGTAGATACTAGCTCCCAAGTACCTCGGGAGATAAGCGCAAACATCTCTTCATCTACAGCCATCTTCCATTTGGGATGCCGTATTGCCTCATGGTAAGATTTAGGAATAGATTCAGACGAAAGAGAAAAAGGCACGACAATGTGGGCTAAGATTTTCAAATGAGGTAAAGTAGAAATACTGATGGATTAGCAATTAATTTGCAAAAGCATGAAAACATGGGCTAATATACACTTATTCAATATACATACATGTATATAATATTATATATGTATACACATTAGATTTTGGTGGGGGATTAATGGCAGATGGTGTTAGAGTGGGATTTTTGCCAGTGCAGTGGTGATGGTGGGGTTGTGAGGGTGGGGGTGAGGGTGATGGGGAGTTCTCTCCCTCTCTCTCTCTCTTGTAAGAGAAAATAAAACTATTTATAAATTAAATATATATTTAGTACATACTTATGTAGTATCAAATATAAGCCATCAAATCTTCCACCAAATATGATCGAAGGGTTGATTTTAATTTACCAAGATCCAACGGTATATGTGAACAAAGGTTATGAATGTGTTTTTACAAGTTAGAATCACATTATAGGATGCCTGTTGTACACTTGCTGCCTTACGGGGTTTTTCCAGCACCTTTCTAAAAACTCATAAGGAGATTTATTGCCAACACCTACTCCCCGGTTTTGCCCTCCACAATTTACCCCATTTTTTGCTGATCGATTGTTTTCCCTTAGGACTAGCATATATTCTTGAGCATAGCCAGCCACATCCAACATGGCTCAATAACCTCATGAGGATTGCTTGGTCACCAAATAATGTCAACATGAAATGGATTAGCAATTAATTTGAAAATCTTATTTTCCCCTTCTCTCCAAATGCTAGGTGCTTAAGAGTCACCAGAGAAACTAAGTAGAAATATGCATATCAACATCCTTAGATCCTTTGGTTTCAAGAAGAAAGACATCACCAAGTTGGTAACTATTACAAGTATTTAGGGGGGCAATCCTGATATGATTAAATGTCGGCAGCATGATTTTGTGAAAATAAACTAATCAATGGGTCTGGGTCTTTTTATCTGTGGTTTACTAATTAAACAATTTTTCTAAGCTGGAATCTGCATGGAGAAAGTAAAAGTACATTGTTTTTCAGGGTAAGGCCTACTTGTCTGTTGGTAGTTTCATCTGTTTGACATGCCTTATCCAGTCTAAAAGTTTCTCTTGGCCTTTCTTTGCTTTCAGCTCCTGAGAGTAATTCCTAAAACTGATTTTTGTTTCTTTAATTCTATTCAACTACTTGTTCATTGCATATATTGTAGCTCGTATCAGAATTTCATGAATTCTTTGTAATTAAGTTGTGTTGTTCTCTCTTAGTGTTATATGATTGACAACAGCTAATCATGAAACTTGTTGGTCTATTGTTTTCTTGTATCTAAACCCTCCATTTTGTTGAATGTCTACAGGAACTGGAATTTGAATGCGTACCAACAACACTTATGGAGCGGGTTATTGACTTTCTCAATGTAAGCACCTAGCTTCTTTCTTTTCTCTTATTAGCTGCTTTCTTTTCTCTTATTCTCTTAGATTTGCTGCTCATAATTAATTCTTACAGGATGCTAGGGAAGATTTAAGATCCTCAATGGCTAGAGATGCAACTGCTATCAAGAATGAGAGCATCCACATTGAGAAAGATCCCAAATGTAGTGAAACACTAAGTTCCAATGGAGGACAATCATTAATCCAGCCACAAAAAGAATTACTCTGTGACTTTCAAAGAAAAATTAATTTTTCCACGAATGAGGTGCAAGACTCATCCTCCAGAGTCTTTTTGGATAAAAAAACATCATATGGATCGCTCTTAGGTATGTGAACTTTAATGCTATTTTTGTCCAGCTTACATGTTAAGAATTCTATAAAAAAATTTCTCAGTGTGTGAAATAACAAGTCCACTAAATAATATGGTTCAAGTTAAATTAGTGCCTTAAAAGCGTTGCAAGTTTTAAATAATATTGGGAGGATATTGATAAATGACCACCTTATCTAAAAGTTTAAGATGTTATAGAGGAGAATCATCAAATATTTATTATTTTCTACATGCCCCCGCAAGTGCAAGCGGACTTCTTTTTTGTATTAGGCTTTGCACATAAAATTCTTTTCCTAAATGGGTGGTGGTGAGATTAGAAGACAAACCTCTCGTTCGGCCTGCTCTGATACCATGGTAAATAACCACATTATCTAAAAGTTAAAGTTGTTGGAGAAGAGAATTATCAAATATTTATTATCGACAATAGATATTAAGCTACAACTGATTTGGTGCCTGGCAAGTATGATTGAGGCATAGGAGGAGAAAATGTAATTTTGCAATGGTTCTGAAACAGGAGTCGATGCTTTTGACTCTCTGCTTGACTGCTAGCTTCCTCTACACTGTATATTAAGAAGTACAAAGTGCTAGGCATTAACTTGACTGTCCAAAATGAGCGAGGTAATTTTCACTGCACATGTCCAATGGTTGAACAAAGGAGAAACCTTTGTTTGATCCAAGCAAATGCCATGTGTGGGGTACATAAATTGAATTTCCCTTTTTCACATTAACTAGAATTCATGCATCTGATATTTTACCTAACTTGAAAGCTAATACACACACACATATATATATATATATACACATGCAGTAAACTCCTTAAATTGGAGCATAGATGTTAATTATGCCAAACTTGTAATAATTCGAATCCCACTCAGGGTTTTTGTGAAGGTATCTCCTAGTTGGTCTCTTGTTTTGATATATCTTGTAGATATCAAAACTCACAATCAGTTTAGGCAAGCTTGGCCACCTGTTTGAACCGACCAACAGACCTTAATGTCACCAGTACTATGAGCTTCCCCAGTGACATTTTGGATGTAAAACTTTTGCTAGTATCCTCCCAATTTACCAACATAATCCCAGCCATTTTGCTAGTCTCTCTCCTTACTGGAAAGATAGCTAGGCTTAGGGTTTTTTAAATTATTTTTTAATTATTATTTTTTCTAATCTCAGCTAATGTTTCATGAATATGTATAATATGGTTTTCTTCGCTGCCAAATTCAGATATGGCAAACGAAGATCAGCTTCTTGATCAGTTGTTACATTCAAGGGGAGTTATTGTAGAGAAGTTAAAAGCAAGCAGACAACAAATTATCCTTCTAGCATCACTTATAGATCGTATACCTAATCTTGCTGGATTAGCACGGACATGTGAGGTATTTTACTATAATCTGGATATTTATGGCTGTTTACTCATGCCTGGATCCTTATAAATGTCACATTTTGATTTGACTCTCTTTTCTGAATTTCTACAGCATATAGCACACCTTCTTTCTAATTTATAAGGCGATCTTGACTTCTTAACAGGTATTTAGAGCAGCTGGACTAGCTATTGCGGACAAAAGTATATTAAATGACAAGCAATTTCAACTTATCAGGTTTGATAACTAAGCCTTTCCGTCTTCTTGATGTTGCTTGTTGATAGTATTATCTAAGATTTGCCATTGGAGTTCAGGACTAAGTGCCTCTTTGACCCTTGTGTTCTGTTTTTGGCAAACAAAGATTTTTGTCTGGTAGAGTTTACTTTTATAATCTTTTTTGAAGTCCAATGTGAAGTCCAGTTTTCCAAAATTTTGATTGGTTAGTTTTCTTATCTCTCCTGATCCATTTGAAGGGATGGTTACAACTCTGGTGCACTATAATCTATGTTGTTGAAATAGAGAAAATGGTATCTTACATTAATATATTGAGAACTCTATTCCATATATAAAGATATGGGGTATTGTTTCTGTATAGGAACGTAAGTGGAAAGGTATATTGTAGGTAAGAAAACAAATGGGAAGAAATATTATAATCTACTATCTAGAATAAACTACACGGAGCAAGGAAAAATGAGACTTATGAAATATTCTAACACTCAAACTGAGCATATCAATCAGTCATGGCTCAGCTTGGTGTAAAAAGGAGAGAGGATTCTGAAAATACTTGAAATCCCTCTCAAGCTCAGCCCCTACCAAGAAAATATAATCTCACTCAAGCTGAGTATATCTATCAATCAGTTAGTTTTAGGAAAAAACTACTAAGAGAGGGCAAAAGATGAACTAATAGAAAAAATATTTTAACAGCCCCTCAAGATGGGCATACTTGAAGTTTAGAGCTGCAAAGATGCAATGTATCAATTTTTATATAGAGTAGCTGAATTGCTATATAGATCAGTGTCATGTGACAATCAAGTAGACAGCTAGAGATCAAAGATAGAATTTATCAAGTGGTCATAAGAGCAGGTAAAGATGATGGTAAAGCCATGAAAGAACTAGATAGAAACCATGCAGCCATGAAAATCAGGCAGAAAATCACGAGCGAGTCATGACATTTAGACAGAATTTAAGTGTAGCTGTGACAGCAGAGAGAAAATCAGAACAGTCATGACAGGACTAATAGAATTAATGGCTAAAACTTTTTCAAGAGGCCTTGACAGGATTATACACACACAGTGACGAGGTCAGATGCTGGATAGAGCTTATACTGGAAATTAGGGAGGAAAGAAGACAAACTGTATATATTTCTTTTTTTTTTTTTTTTTTTTTTTTTTGTCAAATCATGAAGCTGACCTGAAAGACTGACCAAAAGATAACTATGGCCCCAGGCCAGTGGTTAAACAAGAAACAAGAGGAGTTTGGCCATGTGAGTAGGAAAGGGAGAGATATTGAAGCTGGTGAAGATAGATAAACAGAAATGAGAGAGAGATGGTGGTGGCAAAGGAAGGGCAAAGGAAGGCCAGAGTTTATTCTTTTTCTTTCATTCTTCTTTTCTCTTCTTTTGGGGGTGGGGGGTGATAGAAAGTAGTATATTGAAAGAGAGAACAATGTATGTTGCATTAATATATCGAAAAAAACCTACACCATATATGTACTTATTGGAACAGGGTTTTCGTACTGAAATGGAAAGATAATTATAATCTGCTACTACCTAGAGTAAACATTTAAAGGAAAATATAGGACACATGAAATATTCTAACACATATGTTGTTGATTGTTGTGTGTTGTGCCTATTAATGCGTTTCTTGCAATCCATCTGGTAAACTGATGCTATGCATCAATCTCTAACTTCCAACTTTTATACGGCTAATGTCTATCTGTGAATATTCTTATTCAGGCATCCAGGACTGAGTATCATGATTAGTGTGTCTATGATGACTTTTGTTTTGTTCTAGCCCTTCTTTCTCCTGTCATAAAGATTCCTGTTACGGTTTATCCTTTGCGGTATTACTTAGATAGCAAAAATGCTTCGATATTTATTGATGTTATATTCTTATACATATAGGAAAGGTTTCTCCTAAGAAAAGAAAACTCAGCCATATGGTCATTTATTTCATGCCTTTAGATCCAGTTGTTATGTGTTGTCCAGACAGATACAGTGATTTTCATGTCATTTCTTTTCCACCTGCTTAACATTAGTTATGCAATGTCTGATTTCCTTTCCTCTTCTTGTTCATACTTGGTGGTTCACTGGAATTGGTGCAGGACTTGTCCATATATGTTTGTAGTGGACATGCTTTTCTCGAGGAGAGAAAACATGCAACCAATGGATTTTTCTACATTCTATCTTTTTCACTGTACTTTTGCTTGCACTTCTATGTCATCTGTGGTATCTCACCTCTATGTGAACCATGATGTGCTATGACTTCTTAAAATCATCACAATATGCCTGACTACTGAGTGGATTGATAGCATGCATTGTATCTCCAGTTTCTATATAGTTTGCCTGTACCTTTTTTTGGAGGGACGTGAACTGATTCTCCAGAATGGCATGGATGCAAATTTTAAATTTGCAAGTCTATCACAATAATGACATGATTTTTTGACCTCTTGGTTGCATAGGATCAAGTGCTATGTGGAGCAGCACCATTTGTAGCTTAAATCTATTGCTCTTGATTGGTCGATTATGCAATTTTCATTTGTATAATTAAAGAAGTCAAGAAATCGACCTTCTATAAAACGATACTTAGATAGTACCAACTTTTATTTGATCTAGTTGAAATCTGAATCGTTATATTGTACTCTTATGGCATTTTTAGATAGTTTCAACTAAACCCCTTCTTTTATCAGTGTAACAGCAGAAAAGTGGGTTCCTGTTCTGGAAGTCCCAGTGGGGAGTATGAAAGTTTTCTTGGAGAAAAAGAAGCAAGAGGGGTTTTCAATCTTAGGTCTCGAGCAAACTGCAAATAGCGTGCCACTGGACCAATACAACTTTCTGACAAAGACAGTAAGTCATCACACAGGCTTGATTAGTTCAATATAATGTTTTGGATAATTTACCATTGTATCATTATTAAATAAATTGTTTGAAATGCCATAGTTACGTCGACCCAAGTAAACTCACATACTCGAAATGCCTTTGCTTTACGATTCAGTTGGATTCTAAGCTATTGGACTTGCCTTTCAAGAATTCTATATCGAAACGGTAGTATGGGAGAGAATAATCTCATGTGTTTTGAATAATGTTAAAGGAAATGGAAAGAATAAATTCTAATAACCTAGGAATCTTAATCAATTTAGGCTTGTGCCTATAATATATATTTTCTGAATAGATAATATTTACATACGTACATATACTCTTTACACTCCCCTCAAGTTGGACTGTAGATGTTAATCATGCGCAACTTGTTACATATGTAATTGATTTGAACCTTAATTAGGCCTTTTGTGAAGATATCTTCTAGTTGCTCCCCTGTGTTGACATGTCTTGTCGAGATAAAATTTTCTTGAATTTTCTCACGAACGAAGTGACAATCTATCTAAATGTGTTTAGTTCGCTCGTGAAACATGGGATTGCTGACAATTTGAAGAGCAGCTTGGTTGTCGCACCGTACTTTTGCTAGCAATGAAATCTTAAGACCAACTTCATTTAAGAGTTGATACATCTACATGACTTCGCACATAGATTGTGACGTAGCTCTATACTCTTATTCTACACTCGACCTGGATACCACATTCTGCTTCTTACTCTTCCATGAAACTAAATTTCCCCCAATAAATACACAATAACTTGTCGTGGATCTTCTATCACTTTTAGAATCTTCTATCACTTTTAGAACCTGCATAGTCTGCATTTGAAAAACACTCAACTCTATTGTGCCCATAATTTTCATATATACTCCGCCTTGGAGCACCTTTTAAATAACACATAATCTGTTCTAGTGCAGCACAATGATTAATCGTAGGTGTAGTCATAAATTGACTTAACTCTGATGGAATAAACAATATTAGGACGAGTTACGGTAAGATAATTCAACCTCCCAACGAGTCTTCTATACTTCTTAGGATCTTCAAACAATTCACCATCGTCTTTTTTGCAAGTTGCAGATTGGGGGTACTTGGCGTACTAGGCTTAGCACCTAACTTCCCCATTTTCTGCCAACAAATCCAATACGTATTTCCTCTGAGATAAGTAATGTATTTATTCTGAGATTAGTAAATACTTTTTCTGTTCTTAGTGACTATGCCTAAGAAATACGTCAACATCAACAAATCTTTTTTGTGGAACTGAGCATGCAAGAAGGGCTTTAGAGGTGAAATTCCTTCATCGTCACTCCCGGTAATGATGATATCATCTACATATACCACAAGTAGAATGATGCCAACAGTAGAATGTCTGTAGAACACTGAGTGATCACACTTGCTCTTCTTTAATCCAAACTACTGAACAGTCTCACTAAATTTTTTTAACCAGGCTAGAGAACTTTGCTTTAAACCATTAAGGACTTCTGAAGATGGCAAACTTTTCTATACTCACCCTGAGCAACAAACCCAGGTGGTTGCTCCATATAGACTTCTTCTTGAAGATCGCATGTAAGAAAACATTTTTGATGTTCAACTGGTGAAGAGGCCAATCATAAGTAGCTGCCATAGAAATGAATAATTGAACGTAAGTCAATTTAGCAACAAGTTAGAAAGTATCAGAACAGTCTATGCCATAGGTTTGAGCATATCTTTAGCAACCAATCGTGCTTTGAGACGAGCGACCGACCCATTCGGGTTCTTTTTACTGCAAATACACTTTTGCATCCAATAGCCTTCTTTCCACTTGGCGAATCGACCAACTCCTAAGAACTATTATCATCAAGGGGGCATTCATTTTCTCTATCATAGCATCGTGCCAACCACTATGAGACAATGCTTCCTAAGGACAAGTGATCATAAGAGTCGAAGGAAAAAATGGGATAAGTGCACTAGCATTTACCTTTTTGAAGAGCAATAGGTAGGTCAAGATTACTTGCATCTGGATCTGATGTTGAAGGACTTGGTACAAGACGTGTAGTTGGAGGCTCTTGTCTTTTAGAGTACACATGAACGATTGGTGGTTTAGTAGATGTAGGGTCCACAGTTGGCGGACCCACTGGTGTTATGTAGACTAACAATTCATCTTCCTCCTCTTGATTCCCGTAAGTAGTACACATAGGAAAAACGGAGTATTTTCTAAGAAACTAACAGCAGTAGACACTACATGTCAGTTAATAGATGGATAGTAACACCTCTACCCTTTTTGAAGATGAGAATATTCCAAGAAGAGACTAAAGATTTTGGATCCAACTTTGTGACCTAGGGATGAACATCACGAATAAAGTACGCACTAGTGAATATTTTAGGTTCTATGGAAAGCAAAGAATTGGTAGGGAAGGGGAAATTAATAACAGTAGATGACATGCAATTAGTCAAGAAGCAAGTTGTGGAAATGGCATCGACCCGAAACTATTTAGGGATTTCATTTGAAATAAGAGGGCTCGAGCTGTCTCAAGGAGATGTCTAGTGTTTCTCTCAGCCACTCTATTTTGAGATGGCATATAAACACACAAAGATTGATGAAGAATACCATTCTGAATTATATAGGCATGAAGAGTTTCTGAAAAGTATTCTTTAGCATTGCCACTTCTTAAAGGTTGCACAAAAACATTAAATTGGATTCGTAGCTCAGAACA
Organism: Petrea volubilis; assembly: GCA_026212405.1. Classification (NCBI taxonomy): domain Eukaryota; kingdom Viridiplantae; phylum Streptophyta; class Magnoliopsida; order Lamiales; family Verbenaceae; genus Petrea; species Petrea volubilis. The sequence goes on from CM047879.1 coordinate 1,065,774, forward strand.
AAAGGCAGAAAATGAGAGAACAATTTAGAACATTTCTTCATAAAATATAACCAAGGGACGTGAAAAGTCATCCACAAAAGTAACGAAATATTTGAATCCAGTTTTTGGACATAAGAGGACGTGGACCCAAATGAATGAACTAATTCAAAAGAACTAGCTCGTTTATTAACCTTAGGACTTAAAGAAGTGCGATGATGTTTCGCAAATTGACATGACTCATTGTGTAATGAACCTATACTATGAAATTGAGTGCACAACTTCTTCAATATTGGTAGATATGGATGACCCAGTCGATAGTGTGCCTCTAATGGGGTTAAAACACTGGAATAGGAAATGACTTTAGGTACTTGAGTATCCAAAATATGGAGACGTCGAGATTCAAATTTTCTACCAATAGTTTGCTTCGACATAAGACCCTAAACTACACAATGATTAGGTAAAATGAGATACAATAGTTTAAGGAACAAGTTAATTTACTCAGAGATTAAATTCAAAGAGAACTTTGGCATAGTCAAAATAAATGATAGGGAAATTGATGGGGTAGGGTGGATAGTGCCATACACAAGGATACGAGAACTTGTCTCATCTGCCAGAGTGACACTTGAAGACGGTGAACATGACTCAAAAGTAAAAAAAGAAGGTTAGGGTTACCTACCCTATGGTCTGCAACAGAGTCAATGACCAAAAATTTTGATGAGGAGGAAATTGGACACGTAGTAGGTTTACCTGACTCAGCAATTGCAGTGATAGGAGTAGATGACTCCTTCAACGGTTCCTGGTAGTTAAGAGAATTTGGCAAACTGATCAGAATGGTGTCTTAGAGGTGCCTATCGCAACATTTCGTTGACTAATTCCTTTGAGACCTGTTGACCCGACGTCTACAAAAACGCTTTGTGCGACCTGGCTCACCACAACTAAAACATGTGATGCCTCTTGATGTTTGATTGCGATTATCAGGTGTATTGTTTCCTCCACGTCCTCTATTACTACCTATATTATATTGTCGGCTAGTGTCATTCTGATTAACAAGGGCACTATCAGGTTGGGGAGAGGGGGTAATTTCAGTGCGCATCTGCTTGATAAAAAAATATCATGCATGGTGGAAATTTGAGAACTTGAGAGAATTTGTGATGTTGCAACCTCAAATTTTAAGGAAGACCAACGGATGGCAATGGGTTAGGCATGGGGCCCCTTCTGCCAGGAAATTTTTGGATTTGGACCTAAACTCGGACCCGACGGGTTCGGGTTGGGCCTGATATACCCAGTTTATATTTTAAAAATAATTAAAAATTTATTTTTTCAAGACTATATTATCGTAACTTTCTTAACGTAAAAAATAATAGTACTATTAAAGTACGAATTATAAACAAATTTTTATGAACATATTTTAACTTTTGAAAAGTTAAATATCATTATTAGATATTAATTTGCACATATTTTAAAATCATAACTTAATTACTAATGCTATATAATTGTTTTTACATATAAGAATATCATATTTATTTTTTTTATTTGACTATTTATATAATACATACTTTTTGTACATGAAGTGTATATACATATCATATAAAGGTATATAAAATAATAAATAAAAAATTATATAAAATCCGAGCTGGATGGGTTCCAGGCGGGTTTGGCTTTTAAAATGGAAGCCCCCGCCCCCGGGTTCGGATTCGGGTTCGAGTTCGAGTCAAACTCGTGTCCATTGCCACGACTGGGAAGACTTGCTAAGAACTCATAACAGCCATTTGCTCCGTTTGAGCTTGTAGAATTTTTACATTCGTACTGAAAGGCAACAAAACATTCAACTCTTCATAAATTCTCCTAACTCCATCAAGTAAGCTGTCAAAATTTATCATGTTTCGTTGTCCGGTAAAACCATTTGAAAATCCCATATATACGAGAAATATTCCCTTTCCCGGAATATGAGAAATCTAAGTTATCCATCAATTCCTTAACAAACACAGTAATTAATCAAACAAATCAAACGAACTACCTCACTGTTGATAGAGTTCCGTATTTGTAAGAATAATCGCATCGTCTCTTAGGCACGCCTTTGTTTTATCATCTGTAGGTGGGCTTTTCGTGAGATAATCGTCTGTTTCAATACTTCGTAATGAACCCGGATTGTCTTACTCTAGTCCAAATAATTCGACCCGTTAAGTTTATACTCAGTGATTTTATCATTGGAATCACATCTGTAATAGTCATTTTACCCTCCTCAATTGCACTAAAAAGGTGCAGCAAAATAGCAGCAACAGAGCAGTGAGGCAGCAAACAGTAGCTACACTACTTGAAAAATACTAAAACAACCGACGATGCACCTGGGTCTGCCGGAAATTGGGCGGTGACGCCAAAAAGAACTGTTTAGAAATTTTTTCGGCCACGCTTGCCCCCCCACTCACCGGCGCTTGTGGCTCACACCTGCCGCTTCCGGTCACCGTACTTTGAGGACAAGCCAATCCCCGGCCGGCGCTCCTCCCTATGCCGTAGGTGAGAATAAGTACCACTATAAAGGGGTGACCCATGAAACTGTAGGTTTATGCTTTTAGAACTGGCTCCGTACCATGTAGTTTGGGAGATAATAATTACATGTATTATTCAATCTGAGGGTAATATAAAAACAATTACAATGTTAAAGGAAAAGGGAAGAATAAATTTTAATCAACCTAGAAATCCTAATTATTATAGGATTATGCCTATAATAAATATATTTTTTAAATAGATAATATTTACATTTCAAAATTCCATTTCAAATTCCATTTCAAAATCACTCCTTTTGAAAGATATCTCAGTGCCATCAGTAGGCGAAGGCTTGTAGAGTTTGTGTTGTCTCATGTCAATTTAGTTTTCACTTCTCTGCTTAATCATATTTTATTCAGTTCAGGGAACTGTACTTGCTTATACAAGTGGATATTGAACCCAACTTGTTGCTTTATTTGAACATGTTATTTGCCCTTTTATATGCTTTAGTGATTTATAATGAATCACAAGGATAGTTTTATAATGTACCCTAACATGGATTGCCTTGCATGACACGAGAAACTAACATGGATTGCCTTGCATGACACGAGAAACTCACGACATTCTAAAGTTTCCAAAGCACAAACATATTATTGGAAGTCTTGACTGGCTTTCTGCACAGATTATAATTGAATAATAGAGTATATGGCTGTTCATGAGCTGTTGAGTGAAGATAGATGCCGGAATTTCAATATGGACATTTTTATGCTAGAAACGAATTTTTGACCCTATTTGTGTGGATAGTTCCTGTATTTGTCCCTAGTCTTCCGTGTCATGTGAAGATAATGAATGAAGCTCTTGCCTCTGCTATTTATTATCACCAAGGCAAAAGCAAAAGAGAATAATACAAGGAAGCCATTTACCATTCCTCCTTTTGACTGGATGTTGATCCTGTTGCCTATTACAGAGAATGGAGTCAAGTGGCTTATTTTCTAGAGCTTGAGCTCAATGTTAAATGAGTCCAAGCTCGAGATCAAGCTCGTATTTATTTCATGATGTTTTATCCTGTACATTTCTAGTGCACCTTTTAGGTAACAACATGAAAATTGGTGTCCAGAATATGAAACGAGAACTTTTGGCCCCAAGTAATTTTAATTTTTGAGTAATCTGTTGATATTATCACTAAATATTTATTTAAATGTATATATGTTTGTTGAGATAGTTAAAATTCATTTCATATTATACAATAAAGAAAATATTAAAAATACAATGAATTTTTGAACATTTACGTGAAAGCTCAAGTTCGACTTATATAATAGTTCGAGTACGAGCTCGGAAGGATCATGCTCAAGTCGAGCTCCAATTGAGCCTGTTCCCCGAGCTCATGAGCCAGCTTATCTCAACTCACACGCCTACTTATATTTCTTATAGATGCAATGGTAGAATGTATTATACCTTGAGAGCACTACCTTGCTTTCTATATCTCAATTTTAGACTACCTATTTTGGTTTCTAGAGACTCTGGTGATAGAAGAGAGGGAAGCACTGCAAGAACAGTTGGGCGATGAGGCTCTTACCTTGCTCAAGATTATGACAAATGCGTTACTCCTTTCAATCCTTAATTTCTGTTACTATGAAAATATATCATGTGCATTCTTTAATAATAAGTGTTCCGTATATGTTCTTTTCCCATATGTTCTATTCTCATATGTTCTTCTGTCACAGGTACTAGTTCTTGGTCGTGAGAAGGAAGGGATACCTGTGGAGATAATCCACATGTTGGATGCTTGCATCGAGATTCCTCAGCTCGGACTTGTTAGATCACTAAACGTTCATGTCAGTGGCGCCATTGCACTATGGGAGTATACCCGGCAGCAAAGGTTGCATTAAAATCTGAGCGAGTTTCAAGTAAGGAACCCCCACAACTGAAGGACCTTCGTAAGTCATGGTGAAGAATCTAATGCTATTGTTATGTGTACGATAATAGTAGCACATTTTTTTGTGATCTCCTCAGTACCATAAGCTTCTCCGTCTCGATTGAAGCTTTTGGGGTAGTAAAATTTTTTACCTCTTTCATGTAAAAGTTTCTCCAAGAACTGATTTAATGTTGCGGAAACACATAATAACGCATATTTTGGTCACATTATTCTTGATAGCCTTGTAACTTAGTTAGGGAAGGATTATATACCTCTACAGCCTATGAAAATATTCCCATAGCTGGTGATGCAAATGTAGCATACTATGTACTGTAATCTGGAGCCAAAAATTGTTGTCTTTCATTTGAATTCTACATGTTGCGTGTTATAAGAATTGCTTTTCTCATGTGTACAAGCTGTTCCATCAAATTTTTGTACATGCAAATATATCGCTATTTAAACTGGTATTGTAAATTATTAATTAAATGGTTAATTAAGTTTATTTGTATTTATAAGAATAAGTAGATAGAGGTGATCACTTAATTAGACATAATTATCGAGAAAGAGTAACAAATAAAAAACAAATAAATTGTCAAAATAAATGGTATTACAATTATTTGGAGATTTGTACTATTTTTCTTTTTGTTGAGAAAAAAGAACTACATGCGTTTAAAAACTAAATAGAATTATAATAGAGAAAGAGTGAAAGATATATTGAATCCTAAACAGTAATTGGTATATGATAAACAAATATATTTATAGATATCGGCATAAGTTGTATTCTGGAAACTGGTATCATAGATATACTTGCCAAGAGGAAGGGGAAAAAGAAAAAAAGAAAAAAGAAAAAAGAGAAGTTAAATGAGTTATTTAACAAAACATAGAAAAATTACATTATAGTTGTCATTTTGTAAGTTTTCATGGTGAATATTTGTATAATCTTGATAGGTTATACATAGTTGTCATTATTTCACTTAGAATATCTTTTTAACTGGGACGATTTTGATTTGCTTAATCCATGGGCAGAGTGTGCGAAAGAGGAATCACGAGTTCAAGCGTCTCGTCCACTCCCCAAATTCCTTGATGGTATTGGTATATCCCTGAAGGTAACATGAGAACAAGATCCCTGAAGAGAGAATTGCTATCATCTCGTGTATTTATAGAAAACACAAAACAAAATAAAAAACAAACGCATCGCTCGACGGAAATCGTGTATTTATAGAAAACACAAAACAAAATAAAAAAAACAAACGCGTCGCTCGCCGTCCATTTCCAAATGATCAAATAAACGTGGAACATCTCCATCAACCACATAAATTATGTCGCTTTCAACTTGGAAAAACAGGGGACCTTACGATTTCAATCTTATAGAAGATGACATGAAGCGAGGATTTTTTTTTTGTTTTTTCCTTAGTTTCCTAGCACTGTTTCAGTAATCTTACGACTACAGGGAAACTCTTAAAAAAAAAAAAAACCCCAGGAAACTCTTAAAACAGCAAGCTAAACATTTGCCAACCACAAATTAACAGCCACAAAGGAGTCCCACATTATCCAAGACCGTTTGGATGAGTTTAAAAAAAAATATTTTTTGAATGGTACTTTTTATAGTGGAATATTTTTTTTAAGCCAAACAGTTTTGCGTTTGAATACAATAGTTAAAAGTGCTTTAAAAAGTATTTTTATTTAAGACTACTTTGGATAGCTATTTAAAAAAGCTCTTTTTGACCTTTTTTCTGGTTTTTGTTTTTTTGAAAAAATTCATCCAAATATAATTTTTTTTGTCTAAAGTGTTTTTGTTAAAAAAATAAATACTTTTTTTCTTAAAAAATAAACTTATTCAAACGGACTCTCAATCATAACACCAGCGCACCCAGCCACAATCATTGATCCTCATGGCAAATAAAACGGTGGCGTTTTGTTTGAGTATAACCAAAAAGGGGCAGTGTGGGGTCTGCAGGACGAAAATGGCACTGCAGCAAAAAGGCCATATAGCCTTATATATTAATAGCATCGTGCGTGTGTCTCTGTATCTTGTTCCAAGGATGAGGAGTGTCAAAATTGCTTCAATATGTTTATTTAGTTTGGCCTATCTTAATTAGTTTGATTTTGTAAATCATAAACAGTTCAAGCATGAAAAAAGTTATGAGATAATAATCTCTTAATGAAAAGATCGACAAGTTGCTAACCAGTATGAATATATTGAATAGAGACAAGTAATTTGGTGATTTTTTCACGCACAAAATGAATTTGAATTCCAATGTGTTTACTGCGAGCATGTTGCATGGCATGTATGTGACACTAATATTGTCACAAAAAACATGACTTCGGAGAAATAAATGCACACCAAGCTCATGTAACAAGGAATTGAGCCAAGTTCAGTGACAACACTAGCTAATGAGCGATACTCAACGTCAACGCTGATGTGCTGTAATGAGGCGTCCAATCAAGGCTCATAGCAGACCACACATTCAACCTTCATAGTTGAGGAAGCTATTAGTGTCTTAATACTTCTCCAAAACAACTTCTCCAACTATCATGAACACATAACCTAATCTGGATCCCTTACTATCCGGGCATCCAATCAAAAATTGAATTGGAATATCACACGATCTTTCAGTGGTTTGACCTCTGATAAGTGAGCATATAATCCTTAGTCCTTTATAGATACATCAAAATGGGCCACTTCAATGATCCATTTTTGGGTTAATTTCCTACTATGTATGCTATATTTTGATGCATACGTATACGCGCATATATGAATTAGAGTAAACTAAAGTTTATCAACATAGGAGTGTCCCTTGCTACATAAATTTGTATGCTAGAACGGCAAAACACCTTATCAATAAAGGCCTCTTGCATCCGAGTATATTTTTAGAACGATTCTAATAGATCTATATACCCAAAACAATACAAACCTCACCAAGATCTTTTATTTCAAATTACTTTATAGAAATTTTTTGGCTTCATGCAAGAGGCCTATATTCTGCTTTCCTGTAGATTGCCATCTACACACAACACTAGCATGGTAAATATGCTCCCAAGATATGTGTATTGATCAAAGGTGTTTTATGTGACATCCCGAGTTTTATACACGAAATAGGTATAATAACTATGTGCTAATTAAAAATCAGTTCCTATGATATACATGCATGAAACACTAAAATTTTATATATAACATTTGTAATGCCCCGGTACTTCCAAACATTTTAGAATTAACTATATATATATATATATATATATTGTTTAGTGTTTATCTGATTATTGTGTGACTTCCTAGATTTTATATGTGAATTTTGTGATATATAATTAATAGAATAGGTATGATAACTATGTGTTTACTATCACCAAATTGATTTTTCACTATATATATGGTGTGTGTGTGTATATATATATATTTATGTGTAAAATGGCAATAATAAAATCAAGAATATAAGAATATATATACATAATATATATTTTTGAAAATATATATAATAATAAATATATATTAGGATTTCTTTAAGTGTTACATATAATATAAACTTGTTCAAGATAGGAAAGATGTCCTTTTCATTATTAAATGCTATTATACACTTGTTTAGGATAAGATCTTAGATAAGATATACTACCTTAATTTCAAGACATTTGTTCATATTAGCATTAAATAGCAATAACACTTGTTGTCATTATCTTGAATTAGATAACACTAGTAGTAATCACATTGAAATAGGTTAACACTCATGTATGTTAGGGCAACACATATTTGAAATTAGAGTAATACTTATACAAACCTAGACTAACACTTGTATTAATCTTGTATGGATTATCTTGGATAAGATAACACTTGGTTACCTCTTATTAAAGTAGGGTAGTATTCATGTAAATTAGGGTGAGATTCACATGAATTAGGCTAACACATTTACAACCTAGGGGAACACTTGTATTATTATTTTGGAAGATTTCATTTAATGATAAGAGTTTTTAATAAAATAATGGATGTGTATTGAATACACAACTATAATAGGGGGTCACCCCCACACTGGAAAATCACAACACACACACACACACACACACACACACCCACACCCACGACACCCACACCCACACCCACACACACACTCTCTTATATATGTAGAAGAATCCTAGAGTTTGTTTTTATAATTAGAAGGTATTTCTAAACCCTAAACTTCTTTATGTGCTTTAGATTTAAGTTCTTTTACTTTAACTAGCTCATTCATGCCTATATGTATTTATGTTCATGCCTTAGTCATTTTATGAACATGTTTATATCCATGTTTTGTCAGCATGAACTAGGTGTAGTAGCATAAGGATTACTCATATAATCATACACACACATGCATATTTGAAAGACTATAATTATTCTAGCATATGTATATATAGTAAAAGTTAATTTTGAAAATTACAAATATGCACTTATGCACATGTTTTGTCAATACATACATATAGGAATATAAGAATTGTCTATGCTTATGCACACACTTACACATTTAAAAAGATTAAACTTGTTCTTATAATTTATATACACATATGTAGTTAAAATTATTTTAAAAAGTTATGAACATGCACGTCTAAGTAAATATTGTTAGTTGTGCATCCATGCATAATATTCTTCTCAAAGTAGTTAATTCATGTCTATACATACACATGTTCATGTATTAGTGATTTTAAGGAACTATGGACATATACCTATACATGAGTGTGGTAACTTGCTGAAATGCTCATACACATGCTTGTGAGACTAAAGTTGTTCTTTTAAAATTATGCACATACATAAAGTTATTCTGAAAATTATAAATGTGCATTATGTAGGAATATTGCTTACATTAGTTACTAAGCATAAGTTAATTACTTGTTACCACCAAGTTATGTGTGAGCTTTATGTTACTTCAAGAATCTAAGTAGCCTTGGTATTGCTTAGACAGCGATTACTAGTCATGAGCAATTACGGCATAGCACCCTAACTTTAGCTATTGGTGCGAAATCTAGGAGATTACCAAGTTGACATAGTCAACATAATCCATAAACTTGGTGAGACAAGAAACTCTTAAGGTGAGTGTCTTATACCTTTCTTGCTGGGGCATTAAACTATATGTAGTAAATATCTTCGTATGACCTACCCTGTCTCATTAATCTTACTCTCTATGTTTAACAAAATATTTCTCCTAATTTTAAGTCAAATTATATTCAAAAAATATTGCATTTTTGAAATGTCAGCTACATATATTTTGAAATGTCTGATTGACACCCTTGGGATATCATGTTTTAATGATGTTTCTATGTATCTCTGGTGTTAGAAACAAGTTACCACTTTATTCAACATTTGTGAGCCATATTTGTCCTGTTATACTGAGACACTTGGGGACGCCCTTGGGAAGTTTGGGCCCAGGTACATATAAAAGGGACTTATCGGGCGAAATGGACTATCAATGGAACCTTTTATATAATACCATACTTTGGGACTTGATTCCTACATACAATCAGAGGTTGATTGTAGTAGGGTTGGGTTGCTGCACGGATATGTGGTACATCTCTGTCCTATTTAATGTTGAGGTGGCTTCTCGACCGAGGGAGACATAAGGGTTTCTATTATGTTTTATCTATTTTGGGTAGTCATAAGGTTGGAGATTATGTTCATGGCTCACTATCCGTCTAGTTCAAACTGTATATACACGCTACACACTGTAGCGTACTTTTTCATAATTCTTTATTTTATTGGTTTTATGAATCCTATTTTTTGTATATATATCTATATGTATATTTCCAACCTCACTAATGTTGGGAGCTGCGCAAGTGCACGCATTCGTACAAGTAATACAAAGTGAGTAGAGTGTCGAATCCCACAGGGATTGTGATTTGGCCCATGGAAATGACTCGTTTTGTTTAGCTAAATTGATCAATTTTGAGGGGTGGTTGGTTTTTCTATATAAAAGCTAATTCAAAATTAAAAACAACTCACAAATAATAATAGTAACAAAATACCCAAAGCGAGAAATGCAAGTGCAAGGTGGTTTCATTCACATAATTCCCTATTCCAATCCAATCCCTAAGTTGAATGGTTTTCGTGGTTGTGTGAAGCCAGGAACGAATCTATCCACAATGTCTCTCGAGCATCGTGGAATTAACACATACAGTCTCTTCTAAGCCTAAGATTAACCAATTCTCATTCAATTAATCCAAGTTTTAGAAAATATATCTATAAATTTTAATCACTGCCTTAAGGCTCAATCAATGTTAAATTCATTCTCATGCAACTTTAGCACCAATTGATCTCGTCTAATTAGAACTATAATTGTGAATCGTCTCTTGACCTCATCAACGATTCTCAATTCATGAATTAGAGGGTGATCAAACACTAACCAAGTATTAAAGCATGAAACGAGATTTAAACAAAAAAAACATACGCAAATAGATTCAAAATCATGGGAATTTCATGGAATAGAGAAATAGAAGAACTACACCATCCTTACACTTAGCAATAAAATTAGTGCATAATGAAACTAAAAACAAGAACAAAATCTGGAATAGAATCCGTAAAAGGAGAAGAAATAAACTTATTCGATGGAAATTTTTGATGTAAACTTCCCTCGTTCAGTTGTTCTCCCTTCGCCCCTTTGTTTCTTCCTTCTTTCGTTCCCCAAAAATCCCCAAAAGATGGAAAATATGAAAGAGAATTGTTCTAAACCCTAAACCCTGGCTTAAAAATGTGAATATCAGAAGTGGGGCTGTATCTGGACTTAAAAAGGGGTAGAAAAACTAGCGCCGCCGTCCAAAAATAGAGTCCTAATAGAACATGGAAAGCTGTTAATTGCCGTCGTGAACTTTGTGTACATACCCAAAATATTTTGGGTACGTGCCCAAACTTACAGATTCGTTTAACTCCCCAATGACTGAAACTGGGCACATACTTGAAATATTTTGTGTATGTACTCATTCATACAGATTCGTTTCTTCTCTAAATGGCTGAAATTGGGTTGATACCCAAAATATCTTGTGTAAGTACCCAACTCTTGACTTCCACTTTTCGTCTCCTTGATGGTGTTTTTCCCATCTCACCTACAAAATAACGATTGAACTCGAATTTAGGCATAATAAGGTTCAAATGAAGAAAAATACATGATAAGTCCGACAAAATATATAAAAATAAAAATCAAGTAGAATTACGGACTTATCAATTTAGTCATTTGGGCTTACTAACCCAAGTTCTTTCAGTTCATTGCCTTAGTTTTAGGAAAATAGATTGATGGGACTCGGTTAAGGCAATTGGAGCATTACAAATCATTAGTGCATATTCCTTTATCCGTATAGAAAACTAGCTTATTTAATAGGAAATGGAATATCACTATTTGAAGTATTGTACTTAGATAGTTGTACCCTACAGTTCTATGTAAGTTAATTGCGCTTTTGTCTTATTTCGATTCTATTATTGGGCTGTATCGAATAAGTAGCAAGTATTGGGTACCGATTAAAAGAAGAAAAGGTACTCAACAAGACTATTAAGTGAGCCCTTCGTATAGGATTGTGCTAGCGGAGGGAGGGGGGGAGGGTGTCACATTTTCCTTAAACCAAAAGAGGTCATCACCCCTAGCAAGTTTCCGGTACTTTAGACTATAGATGGACTTCTTAATTTTGCATAAAAGGTACTTTGAGTCTTAGGACTCAGAGTTCTTTGGTTGCACCGTGTATATTGTTTTTCATTGTCTCCATTGAGAAACTCTGGCTCTATTTTGATGCAACTCTAGGTCATAATGAGCCACAAGTGCCTTAACGATTCTAAAAGAATTTTTCATCTAAATAGGAAAGCTCTTTAAAATCTTTACCTTATTTTTGGGTGAATGCATTACAATTAGGCATGCTTTACATCTTACAATATTACCATGTGAATCCCATTTGGTTATGAAATCCCACTTATAACCAATGGATTTCACCATTAATAATAACTCGACAAGATCCCAAATGTTATTGTGCCTTATGGATTTCATATCCATATTCACAGCCTTAGCTCATTCACCAGAGTTCGAACATAATTTGACTTGATTGAAAGATTTGGGAATATCTTGTAATGAGGTAAACAATGTAGTAATTAGGAGCACTCATTTATCTCCTTTTTCTGGTGGATCTCCTTATTGGCACTTCAGGTTGAGGCCATTGGAGTTCATCAACTTGAATAGATAATGATTCCCAACTAGATTAGTGGGCATTTCAACTATAGTTGAATTTTCTTTATTATCTTTATTTACATGCTGAAGAGTACTAGGATAAGTTATTTAATCCCTGACAACTATAACTGCAGTGGGAATACTAACATATTCCTCTTCAAGCACAACCATCATGTTTTGATCACTCTCACAATAACCAACATCCTCAATAAACTTGGTGTTTCTTATTTTGAAAAAGGACCTATTTGAGGAATCATAAGATTAAAACCCCTCAATTGTCAAGTATCCTACAAAGCAACACCCAACTGTTTTTTAGTCCAATTTCTCTTTATTAGGCTTGTAATGCCTAGCTCAACATCTCCAGACATGCAAGTGCCTAATATTACGCCTTTTCCCTGTCCACAATTTGTATGGGGTTTAGCTATTGCTTTGTTTGAAACTCGCCTTAGCGTGTTAACTGCAAACTTTTGTGTTTTACCTAAAAGTTGTTTCCAAAGACTACGACTGCTCAATAATTAAGTGCAAATATCCATAGAGAATAATGATCAATAAAGTTGATAGAAACTATTATCCATTCAATGAGATCGCTAAAGTCTATACGAATAAACTCTAAAGATTCTTTACTCCTATTTGCACTTGTTCTTCTTATATTTTGCTTGTTTTTTCCTTTGTATATTCTATACAGATTTTTTAAATCTGTAAGAATAATAAAATAAATAATTCCCTTTGACATAAGCATCTTTATTCTCTTTTCGAAGAAATCACCTTACTATTTATACCATTACACAAACGAATTCTCATTGTTCAATTTGCTTTCAGTGCCAAAATTACTTTAAAGTTATCTTTCATTTCCATTAAAAGATTGGTGTTCGACATGTACAACGTAACAAACTAGAATGCTAATTCCATCATATTTAAATTTAGAAAAATACTAAATTTCATCACCAAAAGGACAAAGTGGATTTGGATTTATCCTAATAGAAAATAGAAATTAAATTCCATTTCAATAATGGCGTAGCCAAAACCTTTTCTCTAAGTTCAAATACAAACTAGTATTCAAGAAACATTATGGATAACAGTAACATTGAAGAAATCTTTATTGTCATTTCTATATGCATGTATTTTTCAATACTAATACTAGACACCTTAATCAATCTTGATTTATGATACTAATTAATGTGAATGGTTGGTCCCTTATCCACTCACTAAGTGTTAGAAAGCACTAAAGTCAAATCAATTAATTTATAACAAACGAAATTGAGAACTTCACATTCTGCTCACAAAAATGACCTACATGGTATGACGACCCGGTAAATCCTTTATTTAAATATTTTATATTATACAAGTTTTATAGAATTATTTTGTGAGTTATTGTTTTCCTAGAGATTATTCTTCCAAAAATGATTTTATTTGTTAACAAGTGAACATTTTACTAAATTTTTTTATAAAATATTATAAATTCCAAATATTCTTAAAATTTTATGCATTTAATCTTTCTAAACTCCCAGAAATTATTTAATAGATTATTTTCAACTTTTACATATTTTTCCAAGAATTTTAGTAATTTTCGAAAAACATTGTCTTTATGTTATTAATTTGACATCTAATTTTTAAAATAATTAATTATTATCAAAAAATGAAAATAATATTATAAATAAATATTTTAGATTTATTAGACTTATAAAACTTAATTTTCGAAGTTTTAGAATTTTATTTCTATTTTTGGGCGATTTTCGGAAAAAGGGCAAAACAAGGAGTATTTTGGTCTTTTCACTTCTCCAACCCCAAATTTCGGTTTTTATGAGAAATAAAAAATAAAAATACATAATAAATAAGAGTTTTCAGATTTTATAGGTTTTTGTTTGATTTTAGTTGATTTTATTCTATATTTTATCAAAATATCTCTACTAATACACTCTTGAAACCTAGCCTCATATACATATATAATTATATATTAGTGGTGATATACATAGCTACATACACACACACACACACACCCACATACATATACATGGTGATTAGTAAAGTGAGGTGTATATGTAGACAACCATATATAAATGTATGAAAGAGGTATTTAGATGAATATAATATGTAGATCTTTGCCTCTAATACTTGGAAGATCAATACACATGACCATACACACCCACAATCCTCATTTTTCAGCCATTTTCCAGCCCCAAAACCGTCCACTCTCTCTTTTCTTACACTCTCTTTCATTTTTCCTCCAAACACTACACTCTCTCTAAACTACTACACTTCTTTGAAGAAACTAAGGTAGGAACACTTCTATGCCTTTAGTAGAGGGTTTTTTCTTCTTCTTCTTGAGAAGATTAGGCAAGCTTCCATACTCTTGTGCCGAAGCAATGTAAAAGAACAAGCTTGAATGGCCGAGAGTGAGAGCATTTGCCAAACATGCCTCCAAGTTGAGGGTTTTAGTTATTTTGCCATCTTCATGTTACTTTAAAGCTTTGTGGTTAAATTTTCATATTATAACTCTTGTTGGGAGGAAGTTGAAGGATGGATAGACTTGTGAGCATGATCTTGATGACATTATGTGATTAATATGCTTATTTGGAGTACTATGTGCTTACTATGCTCTATTGGAAATACTATGTGATTATTGTGCCCTTTTTGCAATAATATGGAATTCTTATACTTTATTTGAACTAATATGTGAGTTCTATGTTTTATATGAAGTAGTATGAGACCATGATACTTTATTTGAGCTATTAAGGGAATATCCTATGTTGTTCTTGATGAAGAAAGCTGCACATATATATTAGGGCGAATTACATCTACCTCCCTTAAGGTTTGGCGAAATTACAATTCAACCCACGTTTTTTTTGTAAATTACAATAAACCCCCTGATGTATATTCCATCTAACAATTTACCCCAGCCGTTTAGGACCGTTAGGGTTCCGTTAGTTTTTGTATGTATAGTTCCGATAGTACCCTTGAGGGATTTTTTTGTAATATATATAAAATATTTGGGGTTGTATGTTATATAGTACATCTTTGTGGGGCTAAGAGTAATATTATTAAAAAAAAAATTCTGCCTTTTTAAGAGTCGAAAATGACGGATAGGTGGGAGAAGAGAGAGATCTAGATACATACATATGCAATGTATATACACATGAAAATTGAGAAATCCTACACTTTTAATTCATCATGACTCACTTATTTCTTCTCCAAATCGCCCAAGTTGTATGTCAAAATCGATCACCGCGACGTGAGGAACATGTTGGCGGTGGTAGTTTCGGGTTTCGTCGGACGGTGGAGGAACAGTGGCGGCGGCGGCTGCGGCGGCAATGAGGTAGTGCCGGGTTTCCGTTTTCCTACAAGTTTTTCGGTGAATTTGAAGCGGGTCTTAAACTTTTCGATATGGAAAACACATTGGTGAGGTCAATTTTGGCCTAGAGGTGAAGGAATTGAGGCGAAGAGTGGATTTATACATTTTTCATCAATTACTTGTAATTATTACATACCGCAGGGGTTCATTGTAATATACACAAAAATGTGGGTTAAATTGTAATTTTTTCAAATTTTAGGGGAGCTAGATGTAATGTACCCTATGTAATATTAGTAAAAAATAAAGGGCAAAACGGACTTTATACATTTTCCATCCATTAATTGTAATTATTACATACCTCAGGGGGTTTATTGTAATTTACAAAAAAACATGGGTTGAATTGTAATTTCGTTAAACCTCAGGGGAGGTAGATGTAATTCATCCTATATATTATTTGATAAATAGAACTTTTATTATACTTTATCCTATAGATTTATGCCTACTTTGTCCTTTACATATATATATAAACTCATTCAAGGTTTTAGTAAGTGATTAGATGATTATATATATCTATGTACGTATATATATACACACATAAATATTTAAAGTGTTATTATACATTCATTTAACTAATTTCATTATATGTTAATTATATATGTATTTATATGTACGTATAGGTATATATTATTATAGACTACTTTCATATATATATATATATGTTACTTATATGTATATATATACTTATATTCTTTTTATTAGTTTTATGTGTATATTTAGATAATTCTTATCATATCTATATATATACTTATCTATATTTTATATAGGTATACATGTAGTATTGATATATTTATCTATCTTATATTTTGTCTATCTATATATTTATACTAGTTACATTTTAATCTATATCTTTATCTTTATAATATTTTATCCATATATTTATAATGAGCAACATCGTCTAAGTATACGTTTGCTATTATATTTATACATATTTAACATTTTTAAGTAAGTTTGCTTAATAAGCAAACATAAAAGCTTCCATTTATAAGGGTGGAGCTTACTTTAATAAACTATAATATAAACTTCCAAAGATTATGTGCATGTGTGAACAAATTGCAATTCTGTGAATGGGCCCATATGTGCTGGAATGGTCTGGGGGTGTTCCGACGGGACATACTATTGAGTAGCAGGAAGAGTTTACACCCCTTCTATCTCCTAATCCCCCCTTGGGTAGACGGAGGGATCTAATCAAGAGAGGGTCGTAGGACAATACTAGGCATGTGCCCGAGATACGACCATTGGAGGATAAGGTTGGCGGGAGAAATGTGTCGGTTGTTATTTCGGCCCGGGTAGTTATAAGGGTCACTGTCAGGTGACAAAAGGTAGAAATTGTGAAATTATGTGTGTGCTATGTATAATTAATGTGTACTTGACACCAGAGCACCTTATGTGTATAAAGAAATGTTTCTACCCAACATATATTGATTTCGTGTTATGTAATGTACCTTATACGTTTTGTAATTAATAATGTACGCATGTATGTAACCACTAATAATAATAATAATAATAATAATAATAATAATAATAATAATAATAATATTAATAATAGTAGCGGGATTTCGGGGTCGTCATAGGTGGTATCAGAGCATAGTTTTTGGGAGAACCTAAGTTTTGATATTTATTAGGACTAATATTGGTATGTTGGATATAGATGGATCGCCCGTCGAGTAGCGTTGGACGCAAGCCTCATATGAGTGTTGCCTCAAGTCCTAATACTTTTAGGTTTACGGAGATAGACCCCCATGAGTTAATGATTGAGATAGCAGACTTACGTGATGAGAGCCTCCAACTGCGAGAGGAGGTGTGTTATTTGAAGTCGAGTCTCAAGAACACCCGTGCTTGACTCTTCGACCTTCAGGCTTGGTTCCAGCGTATGGTCGAGATTGTAACACCCCGAAACCTCTAGCTAATTATGAAAATAACTATTTATAACCATCTCACAAAAACATGCTATTTTATAATGTAATGAAACCAAACATGCTTACTAATATTACAAAAGATGAGTTTACAAACGTCGTTTATTACATATATACAACATATACAAAACTTAACTACCAAGTTTCTAGCACACCGCATACATAACTAACTAAAAGCCTTGAAGCGCCCTCCTAAGTCTTCCTCGTTCCTATCTTCCTGTGTCTCAATTCCGGCTAAAACATAATAGAAAGCAACGTCAACATATACACATGTTGAGTAGAAATTCGCATAGACATGAGGTGTTCGTGTGAAATTGCATATTGTCATAAAAGCACATAAAACCACACATAAAACCATAGAAATTTCAGTTCCTGATCAAATCACATATATTTCAGCTCTGATAGAGCATCACATTCCAACACATTTTACCGTTTTTCCGCCTCGACGGGTGGCTACCTTATCCGTGCCGTAATTCAATTTCAACTGATATCCAACCGAAATCACACCAAAATCCACCAATCCCAACCTAAACACACCGGTGGTCATATCTCGAGTATATGCCGAAAACCTACCACCCACAACCAATACATAGAACACTCCGTCCATGCAAGATGGGAATAGGCATGGATGATGAGAACTGGTTTAAGACCGGCAAGCCCATTGCCGCCCGGCCGAACTCTAGCCCCATCCATACCGAACACATATAGGGCCCTTACACACATAATTTCAACACATAAAAATGACAATTTCATCACAATACACACTGATTCAGCTCAAATTCAGCACAACATACCCAAATTTCCAGTTTTTGCGAAATCGACATTTACAACGTCGAACTGAAATTTTTAGCTTACAACTACTGAAATTCCAACTTAAAACCTACTGGAAATTCACACATATATTCCCAAGGTTGTAAAATGGACTTTTAGAGTATAAATTTCCGGATCTTCAGTTCACGAAATCGGAAACTTTCAGACTGCGACGCGAAACGATTTAGCGCGCAACTTTTGAAATTTCCGGCTTTCGCAATCCAAACCTCCAGATTTAAAAAACCTGTTTCTACAGCTTATTCTACACGGAATTTAAAGTATATAAACCAGATTTTTGGTTTGAAATTTTTGGATTTTTAAGTCGTGCAAAAATCGAACTTTTCCCTTTTAGAAACAAATTATGAACAGTGATTTCCAGCATGTGTGCAACTCGAAATTTCAGCCTTGGAACCTTAAAATTTTTAGCTTATAACACATAAATAACACAAATAAGACTATAAAAAGGTATAAAACATGATAACATAGCATAATGGCAACAAGTTCAACATGCTTATTCAAGAATGTAACCAAACATGCTCATAGAAAGATCATAACCATCATATACACATATATGACCAATACATCTTGAAATCCCTTAGACTCAAGATGGAAACCAACTTGTGGTGACCTCCTAGGCCTTATAGGGGAGATAACATGCTAAGAAATTAAGAAAACCTAACCCTAGCTCATGCCATAGGCAAATTTCTACCTTAATATGTCTTTCTTGCCTTGTAGGGGTTTCTTGCCTTGTAGGGCTTTGAAGAAGGGAAAGTGTGTGGGGTTGGGAGATGGTTTGAAGAGATGAAAATGTGTGGGGAAAAGTGAAAGAAACAAGAAGAAATGGGGGGGTGTATGGCCGGATTTTAGGGGGTGTGTGTGTGGTGATTTTTGTGTTTTTTCCTAAGTACTAGACATAGAAGATTAGTATGAAGTCATTTTCCAATTAATGCCCTAATTGGCCAAATATATAGTCTAATAAGCTGAAGTGGGACTCTAGTTTAACCATGGCCAAACATGTATTCATTCCTCTAGAAGGTGTATGCCAAGTGTATTTATACATTGTATTTGGCAAGCTTGGTGGATAAGACTCAATACAAGCCTAGTATTTAATATTTTCTATTTTCTCTCCCAAAATCCCCCAAAATTCGTCCACCCCTCTTTTAAATCTGAAAATGTAGGTTATTTTCTTGTATTATATATATAATTAGGGAAATAAATAATATCTAGGGGTAGAAAATACAATTTACGCATTTCTTAGGGTTTTAGGGCATAAAATCCGAAAATTCATAATTAATTTAGAAAAATTCCAAAATTATGAAATTTAATCTTTATAAATCTGAAATTATATGTATATTTTCCAGAAATTAAAATTTTTTTAGTTATATTTTCAAAAATTGCAATCTAGGACATAGAAAGTTCGAAAATTGTGTTCGAATGTCAAAGTCGTCTAAAATTTGGAAAATCATGTTATTTATTCAAAATTGCATCTTCTCCATGCATAAAACTCTAGAATACTTATTTATATTATTTTTGAAAAGTAATGAGTATTTAATAGATGAATTTTCCAAGAATGGTAATCGAAATTCGAAAATTAGTACTTTACCATTCAAATTATACATTGTCTCAAAATCAAACTAAAAGTAACAAGTAAGAAGAACATTTCCAAGAAGCATGAGATTTCATATCAATTATTTAAATAATTAGGAATACCAGGTCGTCACAGAGATCATCCATGGGAAGACCAGAAAGCTGATGGGATTTGCTACTACACTACTGGGCTCCAGTCCCGTAGGGGATGCCGTCGTTTCGGAGATGCCGAGTGGGACCCAGTTTGATCCAATCAACTTTGAGTAGGGAGTTTGATGCATCTATTGTACATATATGTGTATATGTGCTTGTAGGAAGTAGGTAGTGGTGTAGTAAGTGGTAGTATGGATGGTATAACTTGCTACTTTAGTAGGATGCTTAGATGATATCATGCCAAAGTATTTTGCATGTACAGGGATGGCGTGGTACTTGTGTATATATCCAATATGCCAATCTTTTGGTGTATTTATAGTTGGCCTATATAATCTAGTACTTGACTTCCTTATGGTTTAAGTTCTTCACTCTATGTTTATTTTATCTTTGGATATAGATGTCGAAGAGAACTCACAATGAGACCGAGCCCCAGGACGAACGATTCACGGTTGCATTCAAACGAATAGCTACAATTCTTGAGAACCAAAACAACAACCATAATAACAACAATCACGATTAGGGGGAGACTACTGCTGATGCCTTGACTAACTTCTTCAAATTAGGACTGCCGACCTTCCAAGGTGAACCCGATGATGCCAAAGCTATGAACTAGTTGGAGGCAATAGAGAAAATTTTCGAAGTGCTAAATTGTGATCTGGAGTGGAAGGTCACTTTAGCTACCTTTCGATTAGAGGACGACACACGGCATTGGTGGAAAAGAATAAGCACCAAATGGGTAGCCCTTCACACGTCTCCTGTTTGGGATAACTTTGTTAAGGATTTTAACTCGCAGTATGTTCCTCGAGTTATCCAAGAGAAAAGGGAATGAGAATTTCTTAGTTTGGCACAACGTGAGTTAAGCGTGGTAAGGTACGAAGCCTTATTTACCAAGCTAGCCCGGTTGGCACCGTATTTTGTTGAGAACGAGGAGATGAAGATCTGGAAGTTTATCGACGAATTGCGACTTGAAATCCAAGATCGGTTGGCAGCGGTCCAGCTATCTACCTATACGGAAGCTGTTGAAACGGTGCTTAAGGTAGAGAGCACTATGGAACAATTGAAGTTCAAAAAAGGACAGTTGGCACAAGTGCTTGGTACTGGAGGGCAAGGTGGGAGAGCCCTATGAGGACCTAACAAGATGTTTAGGCCAAATGCCTAGGGGAACCGAGGAAATTTTTCTGGTCCCTCGTCTCAGAAAAATATGGCTTGCTCATACTGCGGGAAGTTAAATCATACTGAAGACCGATGCTGGAATAAATCTAGGAATTGCCCAATATGTGGGGGTCGCGGGCATTTCGTATTAAATTGCCCTCAGTCCAAACCAGCGCCAATCCCGAATATCGAAAAGAATACAAAGGGCAATGGGAAGCAAGTGGAGAAACCACGAATTCAAGGGAAAGTCTTTGCTATGAACCAGGCTGAGGTCGAGAATTCGGCGGTCGTGGAAGGTACGCTTCTGATCGACCGTTATTTTGCTAAAGTGTTAATAGATCCTGGTTCTACGCATTCATATATATCGACTAGTTTCTTCACTAGCTTACAAGTACAACCTGAGGCTTTACCTTACGAATTAGAAATCCCAACACCCCTTGGGACTGAATGGAAGACGTAGTTAGATTATAAAGATTGTGCAGTAGAAATTGGTAGTCCAAAGATGACTGCTGACATAGTATTACTACCCATTCATGACTTTGATGTTATTTTGGGTATGGATTGGCTAGCCACACACTACACTCAAGTAGACTGTCATCACAAGGTTGTGCGGCTCTGTTTCCCGAATCAACCTATTGTTAAAATCGTAGGGAATAAAACCACACCCGCGATACCCATTATCTCTTCTCTATAGGCCAATTGACTGCTACGAAAAGGCAATTATGCGTTCCTAGCCCATATCATGAATAAGTCGAAAGACAAGAAGATCCCTTGAAGAGATGCCCATAGTAAACGAGTACCCCGATATGTTCCCTGATGATTTGAAGGACTTACCCCCACATCAGGAGATTGAGTTTGTAATCGAGTTGTTACCTGGAACAAATCTGATCTTTAAGACTCCTTATAGGATGGCCCCTGCTGAGTTAAATGAGCTTAAGACCCAACTACAAGAATTACTCGATAAGGGGTTTATCCGCCCGAGCACATCACCCTGGGGAGCTCCGGCTCTATTTGTCAAGAAGAAAGATGGAACTTGGAGATTATGCATTGACTATCGTCTGCTTAACCAAGTTACCATCAAGAATAAGTACCCTCCACCGAACGTTGATGAGCTATTTAATCAGCTTCAAGGAGCTTCAATTTATTCGAAACGGATTTGAAAACCTGATATCACTAGGTACGAATTTGAGAGGAAGATATCCATAAGACCGCTCTTAATACTCGGTACGGTCACTACGAGTTTGTGGTGATGCCATTCGGTGTAATGAATGCCCCTGCAACGTTCATGGACTTGATGAACCGGATATTCCAACCATACCTAGACCAATTTGTAGTCGTCTTTATAGATGACATACTAGGTCTACTCTAATCAGAAGAAGAGCATGAAAGGTACTTAAGGATAGTACTTCAGACGCTGAGGGAAGAGAAATTGTATGCCAAATTCAGCAAGTGTGAATTCTGGCTGACACAGGTGGCCTTTTTAGGACATATACTGTCGAAGAATGGGATTGCAGTTGATCCAGGAAAAGTGAAAGTAATAGTGGAATGGAACAACCCACGACTGTCATGGAGGTGCGAAGTTTTCTGGGTTTGGTTGGATATTATCGGAGATTTATCAAGGATTTCTCCAAGATTGCTCGCCCCTTAACTAGACTAACGCAAGCCAATGTGCGGTTCATTTGGGATAATCACTGTGAAACTAGCTTTCAAGAATTGAAGGATCGATTGGTCACTGCCCTTGTATTAACTTGCTACATGGGAATGATGGATTTGTAGTTTACACAGACATGTCCAAAGAAAGACTAGGTTGTGTACTTATGCAGAATAAAAAGGGTAGTAGCTTATGCTTCAAGGAAATTAAAACCTTTTGAAGCAAACTACCCAACGCTTGATCTAGAGCTGGCAACTATCGTCTTTGCTCTTAAGAAGTGGAGACATTACCGTTATGGTACTTTGTTCGAAGTATTTACTGGCCACAAGAGTCTCAAGTATTTATTCTCTCAAAAGGAGTTGAATATGAGACAACGAAGGTGGTTAGAATTGCTGGCTGATTTCAATTGCGGCATTCAATACCATCGGGGCAAAGCGAATGTCGTAGCTGATGCTTTAAGCAGGAAGGCCAGTCTAGCTTGCTTACTGACACGAGAATGGAAATTGTTAGAAGACATCTCAAGTTGTAAGCCTAAAGAACGGGAGTCTGGAGTTGCGTTTTCACAACTACATGCTCAACCCGTGATACTTCGGCGAATCAAAGAAGCTCAAGAAATGGACAATGAACTCCGAAGGGTTAAAGAGAGGGTTAACCTCAGCCAATAAATAGAGTTCACCTTGCTAAATGATGGAATTTTGAGATTCCGAAATCGAATATGTGTTCCAGACAATGAGCAGCTAAAAAGGGAAATATTAGAGGAATGCCACAACACCAAGTACACGATACATCCGGGGACAAACAAAATGTATTAAGATGTGAGATAACAGTACTGGGGGCCCAAAATGAAAAGGCAAATAGCAAAATTTGTGGCAAAGTGCTTAACTTGTCAACATGTTAAAGCAAGCCACCAAAAGCCATTTGGGTTATTGCAACCTCTTCCAATCCCTGAGTGGAAATGGGAACACATTATGATGGATTTCGTTATGGGACTACCATGAACACAAAGAGGTCACGATGCAGTATGGGTGGTCGTGGACAGACTCACGAAAAGCGCCCATTTTCTTGCATTTGCTAAGACCTATTCGCTAGATAAAATGGCAAAAATCTATAAGAATGAGATTGTTCTGTTACATGGTGTCCTAGTGAGTATAGTATTTCATCGAGACCCTTGATTTGTCTCAAAATTTTGGCAAGGATTGCAGAAGGCTCTGGAGACTATGTTGAATTTTAGTACAACATATCACCCACAAACAGACGGACAGACTGAAAGAGTTATCTAGATTCTTGAGGACATGCTTAGAGCGTGTACCTTAGATTTTAGTGGGAATTGGGATCAACACTTGCCCCTCACAGAGTTCGCCTACAACAACAGTTATCAAGTCACGATAGGCATGGCCCCGTTTGTGGCTCTTTATGGAAGAAAGTGTAGATCCCCATTTTGTTGGAGTGAAGTGGGTGAAAGTAAGCTACTAGGCCTAGATCTGATTCGTGAGACGACATAAACTATCAAAATGATAAAGAAAAGGATGGAGACAGCGCAAAGTCATCAGAAGAGTTATGTTGGCCGACGACGAAAAGAGTTGGAGTTCGAAGTAGGTGACTTTGTATTCTTGAAATTCTTGCCAAGAAAAGGTGTTCTGAGATTTGGGAGAAAGGGCAAGCTTAACCCATGCTATATTGGACCATTTGAGATATTTGCGAGAGTGGGGAAAGTTGCCTACTGATTAGCCTTACCCCCAGCTTTGGTAGAAGTACATGATGTATTTCATCTGTCTATGCATAAGAAATACCATCCTAATCCCTCTCACGCTGTCGACCATGAGTCCCTCGACATTAGTCCAGACTTGACCTATGTCGAAGAACCAACGAGAATCCTAAACTTCCAAGAACACACCTTGAGAAACAAAGCCATTAAATTAGTTCGTGTTCTATGGAAGGACCATGGGATTGAAGAGAGTACGTGGGAACGACTCGAAGAGATGCAAGAGGAATACCCACAGTTGTTCGATTAGGCGTCGACCCAATTTCACGGACGAAATTTTCTAAGGAGGGGAGGATGTGACGACCCTGGTAAATCCTTTATTTAAATATTGTATATTATACAAGTTTTATAGAATTGTTTTGTGAGTTATTGTTTTCCAGAGATTATTCTTCCAAATATGATTTTATTTGTTAACAAGTGAGCATTTTACTAAAATGTTTTTATAAAATATTATAAATTCCAAATATTCTTAAAATTTTATGCATTTAATCTTTCTAAACTCCCAGAAATTATTTAATAGATTATTTTCAACTTTTACCTATTTTTCCAAGAATTTTAGTAATTTTCGAAAAACATTGTCTTTATGTTATTAATTTGACATCTAAATTTTAAAATAATTAATTATTATCAAAAAATGAAAATAATATTATAAATAAATATTTTAGATTTATTAGACTTATAAAACTTAATTTTCGAATTATTAGAATTTTATTTCTATTTTTGAGCGATTTTCAAAAAAAGGGCAAAACAAGGGGTATTTTGGTCTTTTCACTTCTCCAACCCCAAATTTCGGTTTTTATGAGAAATAAATAATAAAAATACTTAATAAATAAGAGTTTTCAGATTTTATAGGTTTTTGTTTGATTTTAGTTGATTTTATTCTATATTTTATCAAAATATCTCTACTAATACACTTTTGAAACCTAGCCTCATATACATATATAATTATATATTAGTGGTGATATACATAGCTACATACACACCCACCCACCCACCCACATACATATACATGGTGATTAGTAAAGTGAGGTGCATGTATAGACAACCATGTATAAATATATGGAAGAGGTATTTAGATGAATATAATATGTAGATCTTTGCCTCAAATACTTGGAAGATCAATACACATGACCATACACACCCACAATCCTCATTTTTCAGCCATTTTCCAGCCCCAAAACCGTCCACTATCTCTTTTCTTACACTCTCTTTCATTTTTCCTCCAAACACTACACTCTCTCCAAATTACTACACTTCTTTGAAGAAACTAAGGTAGGAACACTTCTATGCCTTAAGTAGAGGGTTTTTTTCTTCTTCTTCTGGAGAAGATTGGGCAAGCTTCCATACTCTTGTGCCCAAGCAATGTAAAAGAACAAGCTTGAATGGCCTAGAGTGAGAGCATTTGCCAAACATGCCTCCAAGTTGAGGGTTTTAGTTATTTTGCCATCTTCATATTACTTTAAAGCTTTGTGGTTAACTTTTCATATTATAACTCTTGTTGGAAGGAAGTTGAAGGATGAGTAGACTTGTGAGCATGATCTTGAAGACATTATGTGATTAATATGCTTATTTGGAGTACTATGTGCTTACTATGCTCTATTGGAAATACTATGTGATTATTGTGCCCTTTTTGCAATAATAGGGAATTCTTATGCTTTATTTGAACTAATATGTGAGTTCTTTGTTTTATATGAAGTAGTATGAGACCATGATACTTTATTTTAGTTATTAGGGTGATAAAGAAAGCTCCACATATCTATTATTTGATAAATAAATTTTTATTATACTTTATCCTATAGATTTATGCCTACTTTGTCCTTTACATATATATATATATATAAACCTATTCAAGATTTTAGTAAGTGATTAGATGATTATATATATCTATGTACGTATATATATATATACACATAAATACTTAAAGTGTTATTATATATTCATTTAACTAATTTCATTATATGTTAATTATATATATATTTATATGTACGTATAGGTATATGTTATTATAGACTACTTTCATATATATATATATGTTACTTATATGTATATATATACTTATATTCATTTTATTAGTTTTATATGTATATGTATATAATTCTTATCATATCTATATATATACTTATCTATATTTTATATAGGTATACATGTAGTATTCATATATTTATCTATCTATATATTTATACTAGTTATATTTTAATCTATATCTTTATATTCATTATATTTTATCCATATATTTATAATGAGCAACATCTTCTAAGTATACTTTTGCTATTATATTTATACATATTTAACATTTTTAAGTAAGTTTGCTTAATAAGCAAACATAAAAGATTTCATTTATAAGGGTGGAGCTTACTTTACTAAACTATAATATAAACTTCCAAAGATTATGTGCATGTGTGAACAAATTGCAATTCTGTGAATGGGCCCATATGTGCTGGAATAGTCTGAGGGGTATTCAGCCGGGACATACAATTGAGTAGCCGGAAGAGTTTACACCCCTTCTATCTCCTAATCCCCCCTTGGGTAGACGGAGGGATTTAATCAAGAGAGGGGTCGTAGGACAATACTAGGCGTGTGCTCGGGATACGACCATTGGAGGATAAGGCTAGCGGGAGAAATGTGCTGGTTGTTATTTCGGCCCGGGTAGTTATAAGGGTCACTGTCAGGTGACAAAAGGTAGAAAGTGGGTAACTATGTGTGTGCCATGTGTAACTAATGTGCACTTGACACCCGAGCTACTTATGTGTATAAAGAAATGTTTCTACTCAACGTATGTTGGTTTCGTGTTATATAATGCTTTAGATGCTTCCGAAGCTAGCCTTTATGATGATGAGGAGGAAGAACCTTTTGAAGCGTTTTACTAGGAAGGAAGATGTAAGATTTTCGCTGCGTACTTGTATATATATTTTTTTTTTTATGCTTTTGCTATGTAGCTATAGTAGAACTAGCAAGTTAATACTCTCCTTTATTGGATATACCCTTATGTTATGTAATGTACCTTATACGTTTTGTAATTAATAATGTACGCATGTATGTAACCACTAATAATAATAATAATAATAATAATAATAATAATAATAATAATAATAATACTAATAATGATAGCGGGATTTCGGGGTCGTCATACATGGGACATTCTTTCTTTATTTTTTGACTAGTTTTCTTGCAAAACTAACAAACAAACAATTTTTTTGTATTTTGCACTTTATGTTGGAATATCCCTAATCATGCAGTTTCTTTCACTTGATTCTTCTTTCACTTCTTAATAGCTATATTTTCTTGAGAGTTTATTGCCAAGTTAGTACTTTATCCATTTTCTTGATCATAACAAGATCCACAAGAATGTCTTTCAATGTACAAACTTTAAGAACCTTTGTTTTACTAAAAAATTAGACATTCTTTACTGTATTTATTTATGTTTCCTTTGCCCTTGTGCTGCTTTGAAATAAGTTTCCTACGAGTAACGCTTGTTTTGACCTTTTTGTTGCAGTGAATTGATTTGCTATCTACTGTTGGAAACATTTGGCATTCTCTTTTTTAGAAATATGACCCGTTATGGATGCCCAAATTTAAACATTGCATGACTATTCGTCTAATATAATTTAATTGATCCTACTTCTGCTATGCAACTTTCTATCAATAGTGCTGACACTAACAATTAGATCCGCAGGACAATCAAATAAAATGCATAGTCAAGCTCATGCAACCAAACACAATCATAAAGTGCTCTTTCCCATTTCTTAAGGTTTGTGTTAGTGTGCACAAAGGGACTGTATTCATTCTACAAATATCAAAGACGCTATAAAAGAAAATCGAACATGCTAAAAAAAAATCAACTAGATAAAGTATGCATATGTGATGATAACAATTGAACTAAACAAATCACATGCAAGTGGGCCCCTTTACAAATACCTAGCACAACATTGTTATCTAGTCTTCGGATAAAAATAACAACTCGTGAGTGGTACTCTCTTATATAGTTCTTGAATATTGATAGCTCCTAAAATAACTGACACAACATTGTTATTTAGTCTTTGGACATAAATAACAATTTGTAGATGGTACCTCATAGTTTATAAATATTGATAACTGAAACGGCCTGACAATATGTGTTTCTTTGGACTGACAAATTGCTAGCATGTTAACCAAAAGCAATTCAAATATTTATGAATATCCCTTGTCTGGCCAAAATAATCTTCCTTTGAGCAAATATACTTAGACAAAATAGAAAGGTAAATCACATATTCATGAATTTAACCATCTCGGAAAAATAATCTTCCTTTGAGCCGATTATTTTGCATAGATGAAATAAGAAGACTAATCACATATTCATGAATATAAATTGGCCATATGGCCCAAATAATATTCCTTTTGGAAAATTATTTCACATTGATGAAAATAACACGACAAATTACATATTCATGAATATCAACCATCCGGCCAAAATAATTTTCCTTTGGGCAGATTATTTCACATAGATGAATCCATGCCTATTTTTCAAAATAGTCATATTTTACCCAATAGGGCTTTCTTTGGAAATATATTAGTCCAATTTATACAATTTAAGAAAATAGACACAACATGACCAAGTCCCTAAGGGTATCGCACATAAAAAGATTCAAAACATAAATATGTCCATCATAAATAAAAAAAGCCACAAATTATCACATTGACAAAGAGGTCAAACATAGGAATACCATTATGCCATAATGCAGAACTGAGTTTGAACCATCTTTGCTGTAATTTTGTTTGTGGCCAAACTTGGTACAATTTATATTGTTAAACAAGAACACCGACATTGAAAGTACCATTGTAGCCCAATGGCATGTCGTTGCTATTGCGAGTTGTGTGCTTTATTCTCTGGTGCATGTCTGTATGGCTTTTGGCCACCTACCTGCATTTTTTTTTTTTTTTGCGTTTGTTACAGTACAAACAACTTGCAAAATAAAAAATCATTGGAAAAATTTTATGAATCGATTTCCTTGAACACTTGAAATGATACATCAATACCCAAGATCAAATAAAAAACCAATCACGGCATTAGTCATGAACATACAAAAACGAAGATACCAATCAAAAACATGTATCAATTGGTATGTCAATATAGGCTCAAAAATGGAATAAAAATACAATCAATTGAATCAAAAAATCACTTCAAATCACCTAACAAGTCCTGCTTTGATACCACTTGTTTGAAAGTTTTAATTAAAACATGAATGTATACCAAAATAATCCACCACAACAACTACAAAATACGATTACCATGAATTGAGTTAAAATATTAACCTTAATCATTTGAAAAGTGGAAGAAAACCAAACTATTCTAAGCCAAGAAATGCCATACTTTTATTCTCTTTGAGATGGGTAGAAAAAAATAATGTCATATGTTTATAACTGTTAGAGCTACGCAAGTATACGCAATCACACAAGTAATCTAATGATGACTAGAGTATCGATCCCAGCGGAGATTGGGATTTATCTTGCGAAAATGACTTATTTTCACTTAGCTAAATTGATCACATGTGGAGTGGATTTTCTGGTTTAAAGCTAAATCAAATTAGGTCCTAGATATGTTTCTCTAGTACTAGCAATTCAAATTTAACAAATATTCATTATGACTAAACTCAAGTGTAAAGGTAGGTTCATTAACTTAATCTCTATTCCATTCCAATCCCTATACTCAACAATTTTTCGGGCTTCGTTTGCTTCGCGAGATTCGTTAATCGGAACTTGTATATTGACTCAAGATTAGCCGAGATTCAAGCCAATTAGATTGGTTGTTTCGTAGCCATGATTAACTGGATATGATGATCGTACATATTATGCAGAGGGTGGTTTGGTATCCAAGATTGAATAAGAATGAACCAATATTAGAATACAATTTACGTTATTACCCTCGATTGTTAAAATTTTTCAAGGCTTATTTTTCAAATTATGCCATAGCCATCTCGCAATAATAATAATAATAACAATAACAATAACAATAACAATAACAATAATAATAATAATAGTAACAATAATAAGAATAAGAATAACAACAAAAACAATAATAATAATAATCATAATAACAATAATAATAATAATAATAACAACAACAAAATAATAATAATAACAATAACAATAACCATAATAACAACAACAACAATAACAACAACAACAACAACAACAACAACAACAATAATAATAATAATAATAATAATAATAATAATAATAATAATAATAATAATAATTTAAATTCTTTTTTGAGAAGAAGGAAATGAAATTTTATATTTTAATTTTAATTTTAATTTTAATTTTTTATACTTTACAATATTTAATTTGATTGAATAATAATTTTTTATTATTTAACAAAAATTATTATTATTATTCAATAAAATTACATATTGTAAAAGATACAAAATAATAACAACAATAACAACAATAATAATAATAACAATAACGATAATAATAATAATAATAATAATAATAATAATAACAACAACAACAACAACAACAACAACAATAACAATAACAACAACAACAACAACAACAACAACAACAACAATAATAATAATAATAATAATAATAATAATAATAATAATAACAACAACAACAACAACAATAACAACAATAACAATAATAACAATAATAATAACAATAATAACAACAACAACAAAAACAACAACAACAATAATAATAATAATAACAACAATAACAATAATAATAATAATTTAAATTCTTTTTTAAGAAGAAGGAATGAAATTTTTATATTTTAATTTTAATTTTAATTTTTTATACTTTACAATATTTAATTTGATTGAATAATAATAATAATTTATTATTATTTAATAAAAATTATTATTATTATTCAATAAAATTACATATTGTAAAAGATAAAATA
Organism: Petrea volubilis; assembly: GCA_026212405.1. Lineage (NCBI taxonomy): Eukaryota > Viridiplantae > Streptophyta > Magnoliopsida > Lamiales > Verbenaceae > Petrea > Petrea volubilis. The sequence continues at coordinate 1,097,568 of CM047879.1, forward strand.
ATAATAATAATTTTTATTATTATTTAATAAAATTACATATTGTAAAATATAAAAATAATTAATAATAATAATTATTTAATAAAATTATATATTGTAAAATATAAAAATAATTAATAATAACAAATTTGTAAAAGTAAGGGCAACACAAAGGACAAAATGGTCAATTTAAAGTGTTGGAATAGTTAATCTTGGGGAGCCAAGACTCAATCTCACCCCCTCCCCTGAGATTATAATCTCGAGATTAGACCCATCACATTGCGGGCCGTGTGAGATTAGGTAAAGGCCCGCAATTATAATCTTGGCAATCAAATGATCAATTAGCCGAGATTAGCCGATATGTGAAGGCCTTTTCTTGGCTAATCTCGCAGAGCAAACGAGGCCCTATTGCGTGAAACAAGAAACTAATACATCTATGATCTCTCTCAAGCATTAAAGAATTGTCTCATAAAACCCTCTTTAGGCCTAATTTAACCAGTTCTCACTCAATCAACCCCAAGTATAGAGAATATTTGCATAAGATTCAACACAACCTTAAAGGTTCAATTAATATTAAACAAATATCTCATTCAATCTAATATCAATTGATCTTATTTAAGAGAGCAGCAAGCATGACTTGTCCCTCAACCTCATCATAGATTCTCAAAATTCAATAATTAGAGATGGCCAAACTCTAATCAAGCATTAAGAACATTAAACAAGATTCACACACAAAAACAAGAATTCATTAAAGTCTAAAAGGTTTTATAGAGTAGAGACTGAGAAACTTACACCATCCCTTGCACTTGAAAAAGGGAATTTAGTTCATGCTTAAATTAAAAACAACAACGAAGAATGTAAAAGAGTTCATAGAAGGAAAGAAATAAGAACTAGTATAGTGGAGAATTCGGGCGTGAGCTTCCCACCAATTATGTTTTTGATTCTCCCTTCAATTCCTGCCCGATCTTTGTCTTCAAGAAGAAAAGATAAAAACTCGATCTCAAGGTGAAAGAGTGATCTCAAACTAATGTCTAAGACCTAGCAAAACGTGATCCCCTATTACGCTCCTCTCCCTGGAGTTAAAAAGGGGAGAAATTCACCTAAGGTTTCTTTCCAAAATTAGAAACTTGCTTGAAAAAGGAAAGTTGTAATTGCTGTTGTGGACTCTGCATACGTACGCGAATATTTTGTGTACAAATGCAATCTCACAGATTCGTTTCTCCTCCGGATAGCTGGAATTGAGTAAGTACTTAAAATGTCTTGCGTATGCACTCAGCTTCTGACTTCAATTTTTGTATCCTTCGTCGTATTTTTCCCTTCTAATCTTCACAACAAAGATTTCATTAAAATTCGTGCTCAATAAAACTTAAAAATTCATAATAAGTCTAGTAAAATAAACACAAAAATTAAATATAAATACAGATTTATCAATGCTCCCAAATTTAAATATTGCTCACCCTCAAGCAACTCAAAATTAATGACACAAGGAGGTAGACATAGATGAAGCTCATCTTGGAATATAACATAGCTTAGCAAAGCTTATTTCATTTCTTAGAAACTATTAACCACTATGTCATTGGTTCAATGTATAAGCAATCACAATAACATGTACACTCTAGAATAATTATCATTATCAAGTGTCTCTCGTGTTATTGTGTGTGTTATGGTCAAGAACAAAAATCACCAACAATTCAGATCAATTTATATTCATGAAATCGGTGCAAAAAGTGAACTCCATAAGTCATTTTTTCATCCTTATCTCCAATAATGTAAAGAATGTTAAATCGAGGATCGATAGAACTTTATGAAAGTGCATAACTCTTTCTTCTCTCGTAAGTTAATTGAAGAAATCGTTTCAGAATTGAGCCATATTATGGACATGAAAGCGCAGAGGACGAAGAAGAAGGAAGAGCCATGACGGGTGAAAACGGAGAATCGTCGGGAACCGAACAGAAAACAGCAACGACCAGAAGAGGATCAAGCTTGTAATGTAAAGCTTGGGTGGAGGGAAGAAAGTTATGAAAGAATGAGTGGCTCATGCACCCAAGTTACTTAAATTAGACGAGATGGAGTATTTGGACTATTATTTATAATTTCATTTCCCCCAAACTTGTTCCAAAAACCATCACTCTCAATACTTTTTTTTTTAATTATATACTTGAGTGTCCTAACTTGCTTTTCTTTTCTTTTTTTATTTGATTTTATTTTCTTTTTATCTTTTATATATATATATATATATATTTTCACATTTTCAATTTTTTTCCTTGTTTTTTTCTTTTTTAAGTCAAACACCCAAGCGAGCTAATATATCCCCAAACTCTAATATGACACATAACCCTCCACATTCTAAAATCTCCTCATAATTCCCAACATCCACTACGTAACTCCAACATCTATCACAATTCAAGCATAGTGCATAGAAATGGTAAGGATGTATGGGCATTGTGCTTTCGGTCTTGTAGTGTGGCTATCAAGAAAACTACGCATAATGTAGGCTCAAAGGGGACTCAAGGGCTATGTGTTAACAAATAAATGGGCAAATATGGCTCAAAAATACTTTTCCAAGAATGGCCTAAGTCATCTCCCTAATTCAACATTGTCTAGGATTTTGCCTCAATAAGGAATCAAATCGATTCTAGTGTCCTAATGCATTGACGCATATGCAAAATCTTTTCACGTGAATATAAATCCACTCAAAATCATTTAGCAATCATTGCTCAAACTATGTGCTCGAAATGATTAGAAGATAGCAAGACAACAACAATCATTTTTTCAAATGCACACAAAATGCTTTATGCATATTCATAATTCCAATCAACTTAGTGTTTCATAAAGTAGAATCATCATAGAAAAAGAACTTTCCCTATAGCACGTGTATTCCAAGATAGAGACAAAATATATTACCAACAACCGAAACATATTACCAACAGCCCTCATAAAATAGTTATTAGCAAAATTACTCCAACCAAATCAAGTCCCCCCAAAATTAAAAGGTACTTTGCCCTCAAAGTAGGAAAATAAGCTTAAGCAAGGGCATAATACATTGCACGACAACTAACCAAAAACTACCAAAACGAAAAAAAGAACAGAAAGCAAATAAAATGATAGAAAACACTTAAGTTTAGATTGCATTACAGAACTCCATCTCGTCCTCTTTAGGTGGTGGCACTGGATCGGGTGGTGGAGTATCGGGAAAACCTCCGGTGGTGGGGTGAGAAGCTAGTTCGGTGAGATGTAAATGTTTAGCAAAACTCTCAAACCAGTATTGATCGTACTCCCCCTTGGCCTAGAAAGTAGCCTCCATGTGATCCAATAGACGAGTGGTGAATGTATATCCCACTCGGTGTGGTGGAGGCAGGGGGAGAACTGATGTGTGTAACGACTTGGGATTAGTGAAAGACTGGGCCGGTAAGGACTAATCTCAAACAACAAGTTAGATTCCTGCGTGAAAAACAAATAAGCTGTCATCGAACATAGTCTGTGCCCCCCTTAGTCACCTCCTCTTGCATTTCAAGGTTAGCATAAAACTCTTTGACAATGTTATACGAAGCGACCGACAGAATCTCCATAAAAAATACCCAATGATGCTCTTCAGCGTCAAACCTTACCGGCAGCATGCCCCACTCGCGAATGAATGCTCTACACCGTATCTTGCCATTATACAACTCTTTGCCCTCCTTACTAACAAATTAGGAGGCCTCAATATCTCTAGCATTCGAGGGTCCATCGGTAGGGATGGCAACGAGTTTGGTCTAGTAAGGGTTTGACCAAACCCAAGACCTGACCTGTGAGATTTGTTTTGGACCTGGGACCCTCTCAGACTCGATGGGTCCTAGACCCGCCTTGTGGCACCCCTTTCACTAGGATCTCACTATACGGTTGGAGCCCACCGACGATCGCATTGAGCACTAATTTTGAAATTTGTACTTAGGACGAACGCCTAACTTAACAATACGCAGTGGAGGCAAAGTAAAAGATGCAGCATGGATAATATACATAACTATGTTTGGTACAACTAAGTAGTACCACCAAGTACAACATCAAAATAGCCAATTAATGGCATCAAGTAGCAAACTATGGATTATACAGCAAAATAAAGTGAAAACAAAGAAACTTAATATAATCAACTGGAGGAGCAGCAACCACCATGCGCACACCCATTATTCTGATTCTGAGGCAATGAACAAAAAGAAATGAGGGGTTAGGTCTAAATGACTTAGTGAGGCCATATACAAATAAATATATATATTTGACTGAAAATGAGACTCAAAATGGTTAAATCATAATAAAGTGCACGTAGTGTGAAGTGTAACTTGATAATAATAACTGGATGGAGAAATACTGACAGTGAGCCCGAGACGGAGTTTCAAACCTTATGACTATCCAAAATAGATAAATCATAATAGAAACCCTTGTACCTCCCTTGTCGAGAAGCCACCTCGCTACTAAACAAGACAGAGATGTATCACGCGTCCGTGCAATACATCGCTCCAATCCCTACTACAATCCTTCTTCGGCTATATGTAGAAATTAGTTTCACAAAATGGTATCATATAAAAGGTTCCATCGATGGTCCGTTCCGTTCGATAAAATTCCTCTTATAAGTACCTAGGCCCAAACTTCCCAAGGGCGTCCCCAAGGTAAACGGATATAGCAGGACATATATGGCTCACAACTTGTCATCAAGGCAATAACCGTTTTTACACCCGGGATACATAGAAATACAATTAAAATATGATATCCCAAAGGTATCAAAAATCATTTCTAGATATAACTGGCAATATCAGAAAATGCAATATTTTCGGAAATAAATAACTTGTCTTATGGGTATGGAAAATGTTTTGTATAAGGTAGGATAACATGAATTTGATAAGGTAGGTTATACTAATAATATTTATATCATATAGTTCAAAGCCCTAGAAAGGAATTGACAAAGCATTCACCTTAGGAGATTATCAAGTTTATAGATTTGGTTTGGCTAGATCAACTTGACTTCCTCCTAAAATTTACATTAATAGCTATAGTTAGGATACTACTTAGTAATCTTTGTTTAAAGAATAACCTAACTACTTATATTCTTGAACTAACACAATACTTATATAATCATAATTTAGAAAGTAAGACACTAACTTATACCTAGTATCCACTTTAAGAAAAATATTGCATATTTTCACATAATCTCACATAAAACATAAAGAACATATTCTCATACTTGAAATCATAAAAGCATACTAAAACCATATTTTGAAACAATAAGTAAGCATGCTTTATTCCTAATTTATGAACATAGAGTATAATTACAACTAAAAACATGTTTTCTAGCAACTTGTGGTAACATAATAGAGCATAATTTCTAACCTAAAACTTACTAGAACATATATGAAACTAGTAACTATGCATGTTTTCCTACTCATTTTACGAACATAAAGCATGGTTACACATACAAACATACTTTCTTCCAAAGCATAACTACACATAAAACATGCTTTCTCATCAATTTATAGCACCAACATGCAAGAATAAGTTCACTTTCTGCACTTGAAGAAATCCCTATTTGCTAAGCATTTTGTATTAAAAATGCATCAACATATATATCCAACTAGAATCAATAAATGCCCTAATATATCTATACCACTAGAGCCTTGATGGTAACTAACTTGTAGTTACATCTTAGGATCTGGTAGGGAAGAATAAAGAGTTAGCATAAATGACTAACTCATGGACTAGACAAGATTTCTACATTTTCAAGAGTGTTTGAGGGAAATAAAGGGATATATAGAAGGTGAATAGGTATATATGTATGAAAAAAGAGGGGTTTATTTATATATATGTGAGTGGAAGAGATGCTATAAATAGAGAGTGTTTTGTGTGTTGAGAGTGGAGTGAGTGTGGGCGTGTGTGTTTTAGGTGGGATTTTTGTGTGTAGAAAATGGGGTGCCAAGCTCCCCTATTTATAGTAGTTTGGCCTCAAGAGATAGGATGAAAAGATCTTCTTGCTTATGTAAGCATGTCTTATATGATGTAATCATGTCTTATGCAATCATATGATGTAAGAATGCCATATGTAATAATATGATGTAAGTATGTCTTATGTAATCATATGATGTAATCATATGATGTAATCATGTCTCATGTAATCATGTCTTAAGTAATCATTTGATATAATCATGTCTTATGTATCATAAGATGTAAGCATGTCTTATGTAATCATAAAATCATATCTTATCAAGATCTTAACAATTAAGAACATTTATTAGGAGAAAACAAAATTTTTGGATAAGTATATTTATATAGATATAAACAAAAATGACCTATTAGATAATATATATATATATATAAATTATATATAGCTATATTTCGAAAATACAAATATGTTTATACATATGACTAAATAAATTACTTAGTTGTAATTTTTGAAAGTATATGTATGTGTGTATATATACATATATATCGATTTATATATGAATTATAAATTCAATTGTCTATGATAAATATAATTATCACATCACTTAATTCACATATAAAATAAGGATCATATAATTAAGCATGCACGTATAACATAAGAACCACTTTTTATATCGTTGTTAGACCTAAAAATCGGGATGTCACATGCCCCAAACCTGCAATGGACCCTAACTCGACGGGTTGGACCTGTTCAACCCGCTAGGTTCCTAAATCCGTCATAACCTGCCAAACCCGCCTCGCGAGCCCGCCTAAATAATTGAAATTTTTATTTCTTACAAATTTCTTTAGAAAAATTATTTATACAAGAAACCTACTAAAAGAACATATTCAAATTTTACATGAAGCCTAATAAAACGTGTTCAAATGAAATACTCCAAATGTCCAACTATAAGGAAAAAAAAAAACCTGTAAGTCAACCATAAACCATGTTCTTAATAAAACCAACTTCAACATCGTACCACTAAGTTTTTTTTATAAATTCATGTAATTAAATTATATTAATTTGTATATTATAAATTAATATTAAACATGTATTAATTTGTATATTCATGTAATCAAATTTCATATATTTTTTAAAATATTATACTAATTTGTTTATTACAAATATATTAAATATATATATATATGAATATATAGGTCGAGTTCCAGTGGACCCGAGACCTAACTCGAACCCAAGCGGTTCTAGAATTTTAGTCCTGAGACCTAATTATCGGGTCTAAACCCTCCCTAAGTGGGTTGGAGACCTACCAAACCCAGATCCATTGTCATCCTTATCCACCAGGACCACTATGTGGGGACTGTGACCTTACCCTTGCCTTTTCCTGTCTTGCCCATGGACTAACAACGCAACAAATCAATTCAAAGCAATGTATAATCCTCCTCTCAAACCGATGCACCCTTTTAAGCCGTGAGTCACACACTTTAAGTGAATAATATGGCACATCAATCTCAACAATCCCTATGGTCACCACAATATCATGAAAACAAGTAAAAATCATCCGTCTCAATAGCTTCAAAACCCCACAATTCTACAACAAATTTCCACAATCTATGCATTATGCAAATAACTCAATAATGTATGACCAATTGTACAGTTAGAGCTGTTGTGAGTTACTCATCGTATGGAGGGAGATCTCGAAACTCAGTGACAAGTACAAGCGGCAAGGTACAAGGGCTCAATTTTTTTTATTCATATTATGGCACTTTTGCTGTTGCCTATTGGGTGTTATTGACGGCAGCAGGGGTCACGACGCTGGGGGAGGAGATGGATAGTGGCAAGAGGTGGTGCCGAAGAGTCTTGCCTTCACCCAATCTGGTGAGGAGAGGTAGTGGTTGGTTGAAGTTGGAAGGGCCCAGGTCCTTGTGGTAAACTGGGCACAGCAAGGGCCCCGAATGGTGTTGTGGTGGTGTGCAACGGCAGAGTAGAAGGGGGATGGTGGTCGGGGGCTAGATAAAGGAGAAGGGGGAAACTAGGGAAATTAGGATTTAGGGAGAGAGAGATAGATAGTAAAATGTGTTGTGAAGAAAACACATCTCTCTCTCTCTCTCCCTCCTCTTTTTTTATGTTTTTATTTTGTTTATTTTGTTTTGTTAAAAAAATATTTTTGGTTTTTTTTTTGTATCTTTTTCTAGAAGCTTTTTTATATAGTAAAATTGGACGAAAAACAAGAAAAAATTGTGTTGGATGAGGGCTAAAAGTAACAGAGACACATGTTTTCTCTTTCCCCCTATATTTCTGAATTTTGTTCCACCTTCAAGTTACTACTAATTTTTTTTGGGTAAGTACCAAATTGTACAGAGGCTATCTCCCACCAATTCACACCCCTTTACCAAAACTGTGGCACCCCTCCCGCTAGGATCTTCCTATACGGTTGGAGACCACCGACGACCGTATTGAGCACAAATTTTGAAATTCATACCCAGTACGAACGCCTAACTTAACAATACACAGTGGAGGTAGAGTAAAATATACAACATGGATAATATATATAACTATGTTTAGTACAACCAAGTAGCGCAACCGAGTACAACATCAAAATAGCTAACTAGTGGCATCAAGTAGCAAACTACAGATTATATAGCAAGACAAAGTGAAATGAAGTTTTAATATAACAACTGGAGGAGCGGAAACCATCCAATGCACGCCCATTATTCTGATTCTGGGGCAATAAACAAAAAGAAACGAGGGGTTAAGTCCAAATGACTTAGTGGGGCCACATATAGAAAGATATATATTTGACTGAAAATGAGACTCAAAATAGTTAAACCATAATAAAGTGCACATAGTGTGAAATGTAACTTGATAATAATAACTGAACTGAGTAATACGGACAGTGAGCCCAAGACGGAGTCTCCAACCTTATGACTACCCAAAACAGATAAATCATAATAGAAACCCTTATGCCTCCCTTGTTGAGAAGCCACCTCGACACTAAACAAGACGGAGATGTATCACGCGTCCGTGCAATACATTGCTCCAATCCCTACTACAGTCATCCTCCGGCTATACGTAGAAATTGGTTTCACGGAATGGTATCATATAAAAGGTTCCATCGACGGTCCGTTCCGCCCGATAAAATTCCTCTTATAAGTACCTGGGCTCAAACTTCCCAAGGGCGTCCCCAAGGGTAAACGAAAATATAACGGAATAGATATGGCTCACAACTTGGCAATAAAGCAATAACTTATTTTTTTCACCCGGGATACATAGAAATATAATTAAAATATGATATCCCAAAGGTGTCAAAAATCATTTCGGGACAGATACAACTGGCAATATCAGAGAATGCAATACTTTTGAAAATAACTTGTTTTATATGTATGGAAAACATTTTCCAAAAGATTTGATAGCATAAATTCAATAAGGTAGGCTATACGAATAATATTTATATAGTTCAAAGCCCCAGAAAGGAATTAACAAAGCACTCACCTTAGGAGTTTATCAAGTTTATAGATTTATTTCGGCTAGATCAACTTGACTTCCTCGTTCAAGAGTGTGTGAGGGAAATAAGGGAGTATATGGAAGGCTAATAGGGATATATGTATAAAAAAAGAAGGTTTTATTGATGTATATATAGGTGGGGAAGATATGATATAAATAGAGAGTGTTTTGTGTGTTGAGAGTGGAGTGAGTGTGGGTGGGTGTTTTTAGGCGGGATTTTGTGTTGTGTTTGTATTTGTGTTGTGTGATGGAAATGAAGATCACCCCCCTCCTATTTATAGTTGTTGGCCAAGAAACAAGATTATTTTATTAGGTTTTATCTTGTTAATTAATGTGATCTTCCAACTAGGCTTATCATTAATTATGTTCACATCTAAGTGTGGTTGTAAGTTACACAAGTGTTACCCTAAATAATATGAGTTGTACCCTAAATTATATTATGTGTGATCCTAAAATGATGATTCAAGCCCTAAACTCATTAGAATGCTCCAAGTATAAGATTTGCTAGATTCACCAAATAAATGTAGGAAGATATTTTAATAAAATATTAACACAAAATCAAATAAAATCAAATAAAATCAGATTTTTATTGTCCTAATCTTATAAAATCTGAAATCATATCTTTATTTTATTAAAATTTCGAATTTGTACTTATTTATGTTTGTACAAATCGAAAACTAGGGTTTTAGGGCATAAAATTAGGGTTTTAAAGCCTAAAATTCGAAAATTCATAAATAATTTAGAAAAATTCCATAATGATGAAATTTGATCTTTATAAATCTGAAATTATATGTATATTTCCCAGAAATTAAAAATATTTTAGTTATATTTTCGAAAATTGCAATTTAGGACAGAAGATTTCGAAAATTGTGTTAGAATGTCAAATTCGTTTAAAATTTGAAAAATCATGTAATTATCACGTCACATAATTCACATATAAAAGAAGGATCATACAAAACATGAAATATTAGTAAACATGCACGTATATTATAAGAACCGGTTTATATCGTTGTTAGACAAAAATCAGGATGTCACAAAAACCACATATGAACACAAAAAATTTCACGCATTTACGCAATTTACAACGACTCTATTCTTGCACCGGGTGAGTACGTACACAAAAACTTTTACGTACTTACAAAAATATCTAGGCTCAAAAATCCTATTGCACATAGAAATTCAAACCAAAATATGTGACCAACCCAAAATTATCTAGCATAAAACAAACAAAAACAAACTTTAAAGAATGCAATAACATGAAAACATAAAACTTTGGGTTGCCTCCCAAAAAGCACTTGCTTATAGTCTTTAGCTCGACTTTGATCAATGAACGATGTCGACCGTGCGCGGTCCACGTCTCCACCTATATAAGCTTTCAATCTCTGGCTAATCACTTTAAAATGGTTTTCCTATTGATTTTCAGTTTCCATCACTCCATGGAGGAATACCTATGTTACCCTAAAAGGGCCCGCCTTTTGGGATTTTCACTTCCCAGGGAAAAGCCTCAATTTGGAATTATATAACAACACTTATTGTGTCCCTCATAGAACTCCTTCCTCACGATCTGAGCATCATGCCGTTCCCTTATTTCTCTAATTGGCTTTGTACCATCTTCCATCAAAATTTATCCATGCATATGGAAGGACTATTGCCCTTAATGTCAGAAATTCAGTACCCAATTGCTTTAATTCCGCTTAGCCTCACAACTCCCATTCTTTGCTCACTAGTTATTTAGGAACCTAAAATGACTGGTAGGGTTTTATTCTCTCTCTCAAAAACAAATTCTAGTTGTGGAGGTAGAGGCTTAAGCTTTAATGTAGGAGGTCGAACACTAGAGGGCGATGGGGGATTTAGAGTCTCAGGTAGAGGTTCATAGTTATGTTTCCCTTTACTTGTATCATAAACATCCTCTAATTTCTCACCCTCCTTGTCATTCTCCTTCCCTTCCATTACTTCCCTCACACATTCATCAGTTACCTCTAACCTCATACATGAATCATCCCCATTATGCCATTTTATAGATATGAACACGTCAAAATCTATACTCTCATCCTTAAGTCTAAAAGTTAATTTTCTTGCATTAACATCTACAAGTGCGCTTCTCGTGTTCATATAAGGTTTTCCTAAGATTGAAGGCACGTCCCGATCAACCTCAAAATCAAGCACAACAAAGTCATCCTGGAAAATAAACTTCTCGACCTTCACCAGAACATCCCCTACTACCCCTACGTACCTCTTGAGCGATCAATCAATATGTTGCAATGAAATGGCTATAGGGGACAAGTCTCCAACTCCTAATTTCCTGAAAATAGTGAAAGGCGTCAAATTAACACTAGACCTTAAATCATATTAACACTTAGAGAATTCAAAATCACCAAAAACACTAGGGATAGTAAAACTCCTTAGATCCTTCAATTTCAAGGGAAATTTCTGCGAGATAATATAGCTGCACTCTTCAGTCAATGCCACCGTCTAAAATTCTTCAAGTTGTAGTGTGGCATATTTACTAAGGCTTCTGTAAAGGGAATATAGATGTGTAGCTTCTTAAATATATCCAAAAACTTGTTCCTTTAGTTTTCTTGTTGGGCTTGCCTCAAACATTGAGGAAAAGGTACTGTAGTCTCATAAGGATTTTCTCTCTGTGCAATCGGAGCCTAATCTTGCTGCACAACTTCTTTTTTCTCATTGCCTTTTGCATTCTCATGTTCTCTGTCATCTCCCTTTTCCTTCCTTTCAGCTTTTGATTCCTTTAGTAGCTCCAACTCCGTCCCGCTCCTAAGTGTGATTGCCTTACATTTCTTTTTGGGGTTGACTTCTGTGTTGGTCGAAAGGTTCCCATGGGTCCTATTGGTCAATGCATTAGGCAATTGTCCTATTTAAACCTCCGAATTGTGGATGGATGAAAAGTGATTCTTGGTGATTTGGTCAAAATTCCCTTTAATTCTCTTCAAACTCTCCTCTTACAAAGCCATCTTATTCCCTAGGCATCAATGAATTTGTCCATTTATTTCTAGGGAACTAGCCTTCTCTTGATGAGGTGGGTGGTTCTACTAAAAGCTAGGCAGAACTTGCAGGCTAGTTGCATTCTGACAACCCCAGGAGAAGTTGGGCTCCACTCTGGATTATATGTATTGGAGTATGGGTTCTTCACTTGTCTACCTTGCATACTGTCGTGGAAATTCGCTCCTGCAAAATTAACTTGTTCACTAGGAACAATAGGAAATAGATTCCCCAAAGAACAGTCAGTAGAAACATGATTAACACCACCACAAAATTCACAAGATAATTTAGGAATAGCATTTATAGCATCACCATCCAATGAATCTAGCTTGAGAGTTAGAGCTCTTACATGAGCTTGTAGGGATGTGATGGCATTGAGTTCCAACCTACCACTTTGGCTCCTTTGGTTACTTGTTTCCACAGACCATTGGTAGTTGTTATTTTCCATCTCCTCAGTCAAATTATAGGCATCATCCACTATTTTAGTCATTAAGGAATCTCTTGCAGCCACATCGATAGTGCTTTTAGCGTTAGCACCCAAACCATTATAAAATGTTTGCACTATCATCCACTTAGGAAGCCCATGATGAGGACACCTCCTTAGTAACTCTTTGTACCTCTCCCACACCTTACATAAAGAATCCAAACCATTTTGTGAAATAGTAGAGACGTTGTTCCTCAACTTAGTTGTCTTAGCAGCAGGAAAATATTTGGTCAGAAATGTGTGCGTTAGTTGATCCCAATAGTGACTAAACCACTAGGCCCTGAGTTGAGCCTTGCTTTAGCTTTATCCTTCAAAGAAAAAGGATATATCCTCAATCTTTTGCATTCTCAGAAGCTTCATTAATTTTGATGGTGTCACAAAGCTCCACGAAATTATCCAAATGCAGATGAGGATCTTCATTCGGCAAGCCATGAAACTGAACATTGCTTGTCACCATGTTCGGCAAAACCGGCTTAATCCCAAAATTATTTGCTTCGATGCGTGGCCTTTGTATTCCCGTTCTAGCTCCTTCAGTTTGTGGTGTAATGAAGTCACGTAAAGTTCTCCCATCTGCCTGACCAATCCGAGCAGCGTTCTGATCGTTGCCATGGTTAGCTCCATTGTTCTAATTGTCAGTCATGTTTTGTTCTTGAGCTATTCTAGTTCTTTTTTCTCTATTACTGTGTTTGTTGGCATTTTCAGTTTTAGGATCAAGGGGAGCTAATTCAGCTTGTGAACTTGCTCGCCTTATAATCATACACTCAAAGGAACCTACAAAAGTAAAAAGAAAAATTCAGCACAAATTTATTCTAAATAAAAGAAGTTAATATCATAGTCAAGTACACCAATCCTTGGCAACAGTGCTAAAAACGTGATGGGTCAGCGCAAGTATATGCAATCGCACAAGTAATATTATGATGAGTAGAGTATCGATCATACAGAAATTTGGTCCCGCAAAAATAACTTATTTTTACTTAGCTAAATGGATCAAATATGGAGTAGATTTTCTGGTTTAAAGCTAAATCAAATTAAGCCCTAGATATATTTCTCTACTACTAGCAATTCAAATTAACAATTATTCAATATGACTATACTCAAGTGCAAAGGTAGGTTCCTTAGCTTAATCTCTATTCCATTCTAATTCCTATACTCAACAATTCTCTGTTGAGTGAAGCAAGGAACTAATATATCTATGTTCTTTCTCAAACATCACAGAATTATCTTATACAACCCTCTCTAGGCCTAAATTAAACAGTTCTCACTCAATCAACCCCAAGCAAAGAGAATATTTGCATAAGATTCAACACAACCTTAAAGGCTCAATTAATATTAAACCAATATTTCATTCAATCTAATATCAACTGATATCGTTTAAGAAAGCAACAATCATGACTTGTCTCTCAACCTCATCATTGATTCTCAAATTCAATAATTAGAGATGAGCAAACCCTAATCAAGCATTAAGAACATTAAACAAGATTCACACATAAAAATAAGAATTCATTAAAGTCTAAAGGATTTCATAGAGTAGAGACTGAGACAATTACACCACCCTTTGCACTAGAAGAAGGGAATTTAGTTCATAATTAAATTAAAAACAACAATGAAGAATGTAAAAGAGTTCATAGAGGGGAAGAAATAAGAACTAGAATGGTCAAGAATTCGGGCGTGAGTTTCCATATGATTGTGTTCTTGATTCTCCCTTCAATTTCTCTTTCATCTTTGTCTTCAAGAAGAAAAGATAAAAACTCGATCTCAAGATGAAATAGTGTTCAAAAAATAATATCCAAGACCTAGTACAATGTGATCCTCTGTTGCATTCCTCTCCTTGGACTTAAAAAGGGGAGAAATTTGCCCAAGGTCTCTTTCCCAAATCAAAAACTTGCTCAAAAAAGGAAAGTTGTAACTGTTGTTGTGGACTCTATGTAGGCACACAAAATATTTTGTGTACAAGCACAATCTCATAGATTCGTTTCTCCTTTGGATAGCTAGAATCAGGTAAGTACTAAAAATGTCTTGTGTAGGCACTTGGCTTTTGACTTCAATTTTTGTGTCCTTTGTCGTATTTTTCCTTCTAACTTGCAAACGCAGATTTCGTTAAAATTAGCACACAAAAAAGCTCAAGTAGGAAAAAAAAAATACATATTAAGTCTGGTAAAACAAACACCAAAATAAATACAAATACAAACTTATCACTAGCTTAGGGACCATAATTCTAATATACTTCAGGCCAAACACTTGAATTATAGGCCAATCAAACATAATCAATATGTGACTAGGCTTCTACACATATAAAAGGTCACATACTCAATATGATATTTCTACGAGCCATTAGAGTTAATTTCCTACCAAATTGCATAATTGAGCCTCTTTAATGAGATAGCATATCATGTATAATTAATTAGTGTGTGGGACCATATAAATGAAAAGATCCCAACAATCTCCTACTTGGTCCAAATATGTTTTTGAAAATTGTACAAACTTTATGTTATGTTAAACCTCAAAATATTCCAAAATAATCTTGTCCATCAATCTTGTCCATCAATCTTGCTAATATAGGATCAAAGTGGCTTTCATCACATAACTCATAACTAAACCAAACAATGGTCAAATATGGATGTGTAGCATGAAAATTACTTATAACATGATCTCAATCATGCCTACTTTCAACTGATCCTACCTTATGACTCAAAGAGTCCCTTAATACTTTTCAAGATTTTATGCAAAAACTACAATAGAAAGCCAATATCCTTATTTCAGATCACTGAAAGAGAAAAACGTATTCTCGTGGAGCAAATTGTAATTTTAATGCATAAGATGGGAAAATATAATAATCATGATGAAAATAATATGATTTTGAAATGGCTCAAACCCTTGTGTGCCCCGTAATATCAGATCAGGCGATTTAAGTAAGTCATTTGAAATTATAAAAAAATTAAAAATTTGGCTTGGCCAAGACCATTTTTTTAAAAAAAATTAAAATTATTTATTGGCCATGGATAAATCCGTGGCCAAGTCCAATTTTTTTTAAAAAAATTAAATTTATTTGGTGGCCACGGATTTATTCGTGGCCAATAGTCAAAATTTCCTGTTGACTTTTTGTGAATCATGCATTTTCGTTAATTAGGTTAGACGGAAGCATACGATTAGAATAATACAACTTTGAAACTAATCAATCTGTTTCAAAGTTGTATTTTTTGATAATTCCTATATAAGTTAATTGACATCGGACTACGAAGTCATTCGTATATATCACTAAAAGAGAAAAACGTATTCTTGTGGAGCAAATTGTAATTTTTAACTCATAAGATGGAAAAATATAATAATCGTGATGAAAATAATATGATTTTGAAATGACTCAAACCCTTTTGTGCCCTGTAATGTCGGATTGGACGATTTAAGTGAGTCATTTAAAATTATAAAAAAATTAAAATTATTTATTGGCCACGGATTTAACATGTATTTTTTTTAAAAAAATAATTTTATTTCTTGGCCACAGATAAATCCGTGGCCACTATGCATTTAAAAAATAATAATAAATTTATTTATTATTGCTAAAATGTAAATTTAAAAAAAAATTTCAAATTATGGCCACGGATTTATCCGTGGCCAAAAACATTGATGTTTTTTTTTAAAAAAAATTTATATAGCCACAGAATATGTTGTATTTAGCCACGGAAAAATCCGTGGCCATATGTTTTCATTGTTTTTCCTTAATCCATGGCCATTTCCGTAGCTACTGGCAACCGATTTCGTTCGTAGCTAAAAATCCGTGGCTAAATCGTTGTTTTCTGGTAGTGAGAATAT
This sequence comes from Petrea volubilis, assembly GCA_026212405.1. Classification (NCBI taxonomy): domain Eukaryota; kingdom Viridiplantae; phylum Streptophyta; class Magnoliopsida; order Lamiales; family Verbenaceae; genus Petrea; species Petrea volubilis. The sequence goes on from CM047879.1 coordinate 1,114,241, forward strand.
TCAATCAATTGCGAATCTTTAGTCTATATAGAACATAATCACAAAACATGTCAAATGGACATAAAAGCAAGTAGCAAATTCCCATTAACGTGGCATATCATAGATCCTTATGATGCCTATATAAGCAATATGATCATGAAACACTTTAAATGGCGATTCTTTAATGAGCTCTAGACCATTGAGTTTGTGCTAATACACTTTAAGTGACACTTGAATACTCTGAGCTCAATTCACAACTAGAAACTTAATGTCCACATATTAGACTTCCCTAAAATCTATATTAGACTTCCCTAAATTATAATTATTCTCGAGATATAGCTTAGAGGCCTTATTTCTATGAACTTATTTGAAATGATGTATAACTCTAATACTGTTTTGTTAACTAGTTGATGTTTCTGGGCCTACGAGCCATTGCGATGTAATAGATTATTTGTATTGGAATCATTTTGAGATTGTATTATGAATGGATTGATTGTGTTTATTAGTATGTTCTGTATTTCAAAGCTGGTTGCCACGAGCTGTTGGGCGAAGGGATAGTGCCTGTTGTTGCGTCAACATGCATGCAGGTGAAGTGCGTGACAATTGAGTAGATTACCTTGGCAAGTTTGCCATGGAGAAAGACATGGTAAAGTGGGATGTATGGTAGAGGAAACTGATGGTTTTCATGTATAGAACTAGACGTAGAAGAAAAAAAATTATGGGTTGAAAGTTGTGGATGTAAGAAAGGAAATAAAGATTGTTTCGGAGGATTTGAAGAGTGACTAACCAAAAAGGTAGGAAGAACAAGTAGATTCATCAAATTGAACGTGAAGGGAGATAAAGACTTGCTTGGAAAGTAGATCATAACATTGGTATCCCTTATAATTCACTGTGTATTTTAAAAATATACAATTTACAGAACAAGGAGCTAATATGTGGCAAGAAGTAGAGGTTAAATTAGGAAAACACGAACATCCTAAAACACATAAATGGGAGTAAGATTGAGCCCATTTAAAAAGAAGCTCGAAAGGGATTTATTATTAAGTGTAGAATTAGGTAAAATAATAATTAAATAAGCATAGGTATTTAATGCCACAACCCAAAATTGTGATGGCAAGTCAGCTTGAAATAAAAGTGTTCGAACCATATTTAAAATGGTGCAATGCATGCATTCATTTTAATAGATACTTAAATAAATGCCATGGTGATCCAAAAATTTCTAAAATCAATTTTATTAATATATATGGCAGCTCCATCGCATTGAAAATATTTAATAGAGACAAAAAAGTGACTTTTAAAATTTTCAAGTACTTCTCAATTTTGTTTCAAAGGATAGACCAGAAAAAATCTAGTAAAATCATAAAAAAATATAATATTTAAATCTAAAAATTGAAGACATAGGTGATGTCCATAAATCACACGAATTAATTCAAATGATAATGTAATTTTCGAACAAGAATCATAAAATGACATTCTACAATGTTCACTAATTGAAAAGCTGCTCAAAAATCATTGGGACTCTTAGATGACTTGATAAAATTAGAACTAGACAATAGATGCATAATAGCAGGACTTGGATGACCGAGATGAAGAGGCCAATGATCCGCAACAAGGGCACTAGAAGAGTAATTTCAAGTCGATGGGTGAAGAAAAAATAAGTAGAGAGGGCCATTACTATTGGAATCAAGGAGGTGCTTCTTTGTTACGTTGTCTTTCACAAGAAAACCAGAATTAGTAAATTCAATAGAGCAATTATTATCAAAAGTAAAGCGACGGACATAAATTAAATTTTTGCAAAGTGAAGGAATAACCAAAACATTAGATAATTTAAAATTGCGACTAGAATGAGTTAAATTAAGAGATCTCGTGTGAATGATCAGTGTTATATGAGAATAAGCTCCTATTTTATGACACCAATTTAATGCCTCAACCCAAAATTATGATGAAATTATAATTAAAATAAGTATATTTATCTAAAATAAGGGTTATTTAAGTATTTTAGGCGTATCAAGATTTCTCAAACAGATGATGGATTTGAGATTAGTAAGTCGAAGTCTTTGAAAATGATTAATTTGACAGGAAGGGTTGACCATTGTTGACCACGTTTGATTGGTGGTTGACCGGCAAGCCATACATGAAAATGAAACTTTGACACATGGAATCAAACCTAAGTCAATTTCAGGAAATTCAAAATGTATTAGAAGTAATTGACGTTTTAAGGTTTGGGCTTAGGTCGAAAATGGGTCTACTAGATTTTGATGAAATTTCTTGAAATTGAACATTTCAAAATGAAATTGGATGACTAGACGATTGATTTTGTCGCTTGATTTATGTTGTATTTATTGGAATCATAATTGTTAACCAACTTGATTTAACCAAGATTTTTATTGACGTATATGGTCAAATCGGAAGTGAAACAAACTATTTGCAAGAGTGTTCATACTCTTCAAGGTATGACTAAACCATTTGTGATGAGTTTTGAAGGTTTTAAGGTTTAAAACAAAAAATTAGAAATTTTGGTTTCAAGATTGGAAATTGTTCAATAACGTAGTTTCAAGCTTGTTTTTCTCACAAATTTTGAATGCAAGGTACCTACGTTATGGTTTCTAGACTTATTATAAAGTATGGAGAGTTTATAGGTTCAAGAATCACTTAATTTGGCCAATTAGTGAAGGAGATAAGGCTAAGCCTGTTACTTAGAAACCAAAATCTGAAAATTTTTTCGAATTTTGGGAAAGGGTTTCAAGGCTGCCAACTTCAATTGGTTATACTGAAAATTAGATCTAAACTTATTACCACCTAAAACTTCATTCTACAGGATTTATAATAACACAATTTTCATCAAATTTGGATAAAAGATGATAAAGTTATGGATGTTTGAATATTACTCAACGAAACTCGAAATTTGGAATTTTTTCGGATTTTTGAAATTTTTTTTCAAGCAATTGATTTTGAGAGTTTATATAGATGTGTCCAAAATCTTTCTAGATCTAATTTTACTACCATTTAAAGATATGTTCATCATGCTTTCTAGGAACATAAAGTTTTGTCCGAATTGAGTATGAGACGAGCGAGTTACGAGGACTCAAAGTAAGTTATTGGCATTACGTTTCAGCTGCTCAAAATAGAGTAGCCATCTTTGACGCCCACTATAGATCTTGAATAAAACTAATTTTGGTAAAACTAAATATATATCAAATGTTCACATTACATGCTTTCTAATAGTATAAAGCATGCTAAATTTGAAAAGTAACGAGTGAGATAAAGAGCTCGTAAAATAGCTAGTTGCTTACACGATTGTTGAAACTGTTTTGACGTCTAGTCAACAACAAACTTTGGGTTCCATCTCAAGATCGAACCATAGGGAGTTTTAGGAATGCTAATGATTTTGAAAAACATACAAAACAAGGGGAATGGGAATTAATTTAGATCGATTGGAGCAAGAATTGAGAGTTATTGAAGCTCAAACTTACTTACCTGATCACAGTTCCAGCACGGAGGAGAAACATGCTGCTTTCTTCCTTCTTTTGCGCAGCAACTATTAAGGACTTGTTTACATTTAGTGGGCTGGTTTATAGAGGGGATGCTTCATTTTGGTTATTAGGTTCGTTATGCTCTTGATTTGCTTTTGGTTACATGACCTATCTAATTTTTAATAAACCCCTCTATAACCATGCCAAACTTGTTTACTTTGTTTCTTTGTTCTTTGGTTTGGGTGGTAAATACATTTTTGACCTCTTGAAAAGAATTCCCAACTGATGAAAAATCCTCTCCCAATGTGGTCTAAAATCACAGAATAAACATAGTTCTCCTTTTGCTGTGTGAAAAACCTAGGCTACGCTGCGCATTAATGGACTGAAGCTTAAGCACTAAACCTTCAATCAATTGTGGTCTATATTATTCTCATTAGTGGAATCCAAAATTTATAGTCGTTTGTGACTTATTTGATTTGTTTGTTGGATTCCAATTTCAAGCTAGATCTGAAAGAGGTCCGCAAGCCAAAAAGCTCGAGCCACAGTTGGGCATCAATTGATTTTGGGTTTTACTTCTTAAAAAATTGATTTGGAAAGGAAGATTGATGATTCATACTTTCACTTTGCCTGTAATTATTTTCGATCAATCTAAGAGAAGACCGGAAGAAGATAGCAAAGACTAATGAGTGATCAAACACTTGCTTCTAAAGTGAAAAAACTTGGAAATTTAGAGAAAGAGAAAGCAAACCAAATGTGCTAGGTTAGAAGACCATGTGAACATTGGGCATCCAGAGGGCGTAAAGGATTTTTGGATTTGATCTAAATATCTAAATGGCACAATGGTAAATAAGGAGATGGCAAACCAAGTAATATATAAGAAAATAAGGACATTTTAGTAATTTGTAGTCAGCTGTCAAAATGCTAGTCAACACAAGAGGCCCAAATTTGCAGGTTTAATTTTACCAACGAGAAACCACATGTGATGTAGGTTTTGTCCGATACCCAAGGCCCTAGCAGGGCAAATGTAAACAACAAATTATGGGGGTGAGCCCTGCCAAGCCGCAGTATATTGGCAATGTAAACAAGTGGCAAACCCTACCAAGTTGTTGTATATTGCCAATGTAAACATGTCTTAAGTGGTTCATAGAAAGCAAATATGTTTCTTAGAGTTTATAACTTTTGGTATAGAATAGAAAGAGTTTCACCAAATTTGGATGATGAGAAGTGATTTAATAAAGCATTCAATTAAAGGGACCTATGTTGGTTAAGGTTTTGAATGATCACACTTAGGTCCATGGACAACCACCTAACATGGGCAATAACTATAAATTGGTGGTTTGTGTGTCAAAAGATGTTGGTTTGATAATAAGCACTCATTTATTGGGTATTTAATCTTGCGTCTGCTTTTTTTTCTTTTTTCTTTTACTAATGTCATACTGTAACCATCTACTATAAAGTAAATATTTATTATATTGAAAAAAAAAACACTGAGTAATAAAATTAAGACTAGTTTTTTTTATCTCATGGATAATTTGAATGTTGTATTCAAACATGACAAGTCTATTGTGAATTAGTTATAATGTTGGTATTCCATGTAAAAATGCTTCCGCTAAAGAGAACACTAGCACATGTTTATTTTAGAATTGGGTGATCATACTAAGTACTTGTCAAGGTGTGAGTACTTTGTACGGTTTTCTAATGACACTTTGATTGTATTAGCGTGTTTTAACGAGAGGTTTTTAGATTCACACTTAATAATATAGCATAGATAAAGGGACAACACCCTTTAATAATTACTTTTGATCTAACAACTTTTTTGGTCCGTAATTTTTCATCTTTTCTCTCTCATTTTTTGCTTTCTTTCTTCTCTCTCTAATTCCAAGTTCTTTAATTTTCTCTCTCTTCCATACTTCTCTCTCTCTCTCTCTCTCTCTCCCTCCCCCCCCCCCTCCCTGCTTTCATTTCCCAATGCCCTTCAATATCATTTTTTCACTTTCTTTGCAATTGTTTTCGTAGTTTTTTATTTTAAATTATTTTATTTTTACTTATCACTAATTTCATAGATCCATTAAAAATATTTCAAAATATTTTGACAATAAAAATTATACCAAAATTTTAGTTTGTCATTAAATTATATTATTATTTTTTATTATGCCACGTATTGAATGTGCTAAAATTACTAGTTTTTTATGTTTTACCTCTAGTACTATTCTTATTTTACACAATCTAGGAATTTCCATATGTTGACACCGTGATTTAGTTAGACTGATGAATTTAGAGAAACTATTATTTTATAAAGTTAGGATTCATATGTTGTTCTAGAATAATGATAAAGTTCTCAAATTTTTCTTAAAAGTAATATTGTTAATCTATATTTGCTAGATTAAAAATGAGATTCTCTTATATATATATATATATATATTCATATAATTCAAAAATTAATTTATACACATCCTCAAAGTGGAAAAATTTTCTTGTCCCTCCACCCCTTCCCCCTCAAGAGGCTTTTGATACCATGTTATGATTCAGAATTGAAAAAACAAAGTAAAAGATAAAGCAAACCATTTGCGAAGAAGAAAGTTGACTTCATTATCAAAATAATCACACATTTGTATGCACAGAGGTTGAGGCAAAATGGATGTGCATACTTCATTTACCTAGTACTCTAAGTCAATGAAAGCACGTACAATCAAACCTTGACTCAACTAAGTTAAACACAAGATTGGCCAACACAGCTATGAACCTAGAACATATATTTTCATAAAGAGAAAATTTCAATTTTCGTTCCTCACATTTACCTCAATTCCAATTTTAGTCCCTCACATTTCCTAACTATCACATTTTGTCCCTAACATTAACAATTACTATCCAATGTCATCCCTCTGTTAACCATGCCATTAGTGGTTGACGGAAAAAGCACGTGCGCCTCACATTTTTCAACTAGAAAATAATTTTGCCACTATATTAGTCAGATTAAGAACCCTAGATGCGATTGACAGAGGGGAAAGAAAAGAAATTACCTAGAAATTTTAATATTTTTGTCAAATTGGTTGAGGGTTTAGAATGAGGTCTCATTGTCTGTTTGTGATGGAATGAAGAGACATCAAGTTGCTCGAATGTTGCAGTGGAGAAGATGTTCTACAAGTGTGGCTATGAACTTCCTTTGAAGACTTCTAGGACCAACACAAACCTTCGATGGCGATTTCGGGCATGTCCCAATTATGGGGTAAGCATTTGTCTCTTTTAAATTTTTTTTTAATCTCTTGGGAACACATTTTAAAAGAAAATGTTAGAATTCATCCTATGGAGTGTTCAAGTGGTTTGATCCTAAATTTTGCCCTAGGTCTAAAGAATTCATCCTTAGTTTAGGGGCGAAATTGAGCAAGCTTGAGGATGAACTAAGGGGTTACTCGTTAAAGTGCAGAAAATGGGAGCTGCAATGAGCAATGGCAAGATTGATAAGGATACCTTGACGTCTGAATTGGGCATAATGCAGATAGATTTTGAGGAGATGAAATTTTAAGTTGAGGCAATGAGGCAGATGAATTTTTATATATCAATGGCAACTGCATCTTTGGTTAGTTTGGTTATATACACTACAAAAAAAATGCCTTTTTGTAACGAAAGATTTTGTTACTAGAAGTCTAATTTTTGTTACTATAACCTTTGGTAACGAATATTTTTGTTATCAAAATTCATCCCATAAAGCCCGACGCTAAAAGTTCTTGTAATGATTTTTAGTTTTCGTTACAAATGCTTTTGTAACGAATTATTTTTTCGTCACAAGAAGTCTTTTTTGTGACAAATCATTTCATCACAAAAAGTCATCACTATATGTTAAAAAATCTTGACCCGCACGCCGACCCAACAGAGCAACTTTATCCGCACTAAATCGGTTTGATTATTTTGATTTGTCGCTGGAGAGAATCAAACACTTGACCTCTAGCATGACTTGGCGACAGGCTACCACCACGCCACCTGCTATGTTGTTGGCAAAGTTTCTGTTTTATTATACTTATTTGATTAATTTCTATCTCTATTAATTAATTAATTAATTAATTTTATATTAATTAATTAATTAATTAATTTTGTATTAATTAGATAAATTCAGATAATTATAACAACTCTGTTAGTTAAAACACATACTATACCCTATAAAGTACTCGTACGTATGAACAATTAAAAAATATTTTTATTTCATACAAATTTTGAACTTGATGAATAATATTTGTAACTTTTAATATAACAATGTTTAATATACCATATTTTGTATCATACTTAATAAAATAAATTATTAAATTCGTTTCAAAAATTTATAATATATAAAAATATTTATTGGTATAATATATCAAAATTTATGAAAATTATAAATTGTATATCATATAAATAACAAATTTATAATACTTCATAAAAATATTAATAATTATATATAATTTATATGATAATTAAAAATTAAATAATTTAATCAATAGTTTTAAATAATTTTTTTTCATTATATATATTACAAAAACAAACATAATTGATGTGAACATAAAATTAAAATAAGTCATATTTTTAGTCTTGAATACATTTTCACATCCGTATTGTGCTCATACTTTTAATAAATCGTATAATAGCCGTTTGCATAATATTTAGCTATTTTTTTCACCTTACCTTTTGAAAAATGTTTTTAATATATACGTACGTGTTGAATTCCGAATATTCTACTTGTCCTATCTTTAATTATAACTAAGATTATGTGTGGCTATTTATATATTAAATTATGTGATAAATTTTATTAATCTTACTAATTTTTGTGTTTTTTAATTTATTAATATTTGATTATTTAGCCATTATAAAAATACATGGCTAAAAGTCAAAAATTACAAACAAAATTGTAATGCCCATCCAAACACAATTTGTGACGCCCCCCTCGCTAGGATCATCCTATACGAGTAGCACTCACTTAATGATTTTGCTGAGTACCAATTTTTCTAATCGGTACACAATACTTAGAATTTTTTCAGTACTGTCCAATAATGAAATGGAGGTAAAACAAAAACGTAATTAGCTTATATAGAACTAAAAGGTACAACTATCCAAGTAGAACACTTTAACTAGTCATTTTCCATTTTCTTTCAAATAAGCTAGAATGCTTGGTAATGCTCTAATCGCCTTAACCGAGTCCCCTCAACCTATTTTTCTGAAACTGAAGCAATGAACAGAAAAAACTTGGGGTGATAAGTCCAAATGACCTAGTGAGGTGGGAAATATACATATAGATATATAAACTAAAAATAAGAGTTATAAACTAACAAACTAATGAATCATAAAAAGGTGTGTATACACAAACTTGAACAAGACATGGTGAGCCATGAACAGAATCTCCAATCTTTTTACTACCCAAAATAGATAAACATACCATAAAATCCTTATGCCTCTTCTTTGTGTCAAGGAGCGACCTTGACAACGGTAAACGGTAAACGGTAAGTGTAGCACGTGCCCGTGTAATACACCGAGCCAACCCCTACTACAATTAACCTCCAACTGTATGTAGGAATCAGGTCCAACAGAATGGCATCATGTAAGAAGGTTCTATCGACGGTCCATTCCACCCGACATAGCCCACTTACATGTACTTAGGCCCAAACTTTCCAAGGGCGTCCCCAAGGGTATCAATAGATCACATTAAGACAGAATGGCTCACAAACTTTCAATAAAATAATAGCTTGTTTCCAACACCAGGGATACATAAAACATAATTAAAACATGATATCCCAAGGGTGTCAATAAATCATTTTAAAACAGACATAACTGACAATATCAGAAATGAAATACTTTTCAGGTATAACTTGACTTCTAATTAAAAAAAATATTTTGTTGAAATGTTGAGAGTAAGATATAATTCCAAAAGATTCGGATAACATAAATCAGACAAGGTAGGTCATACGAATAATATTTATAACATATAGTTCAATGCCCCAGCAAGAAAGGTAAAAGGCATTCACCTAAGGAGTTTATCAAGTTTATAGACTTGGATTGACTAGATCGACTTGGTACCCTCCTTTTTAAGCTTGTTTGAGGAAATAGGGAGATATATAGAAGGCTAATCGGTATATATGTATGAAAAAAGAAGAGTTTATTGATACATATATGTGTGTGGAAGATATGCTCTAAAAAGAGAGTGTTTTATGTGTTGAGAGTGGAGTGAGTGTGGGTGTGGGTGGTTTAGGCGGGATTTTTGTGTGTGTGTGGGAAAATGAAGACAATGGCCCCTTTTTATAGAGTTTAGGGCAAGAAATATGATTTTTATATTATAAGGTCAATTTATAATAAATGCATAGAAGATAAGATAAGATAAGATATGATAAGATAAGATAAGATAAGATAAGATAAGATAAGGATAAGATAACATAACATAAGATAGGATAAGATAGGATAACATAAGATAGGATAAGATTGGATACGATAAGATAAGATAAGATAAGGATAAGATAAGATATTTTTTTGGTTATCCAATTTGTTATGTTTATCAAAAATCTTATCAAGATCTTAGCATTTAAGAACATTTATTAGGAGAAAGTGACATGAGGTAAGAGAAAATGACATTTTGGATAAGTATATGTATATATATGATAAAGCATGACCTTTTATATAATATATACATATAAATATGAAATTTCATGTATACATAGGTATATTTTGAAATATAAATACTTATACATAAGGCTTTTAAATAAAGTAATAAGTTGTAATTCTTGAAAATACTAAGAAGTACCGAGTCATTATAGATCTATATATATATAATTTCAATGTATATAATTGTGATGTCATACAAGTTTTTCCTTTGAAGTGCTATTTTTTTCAAAAAATAAATGTTTCTTCTCTAAAAAAGCCCATCAAAACGAGTTTCAATAGTCCATTGACATCAAAAAGACAAAGCAGTTATTAAAAAATCTTAATGATCTATAAAAAAGTATGTATTATAAATCATGTCTAAAGTTTCATAACAAATTTCAAAGTTGTCACAAACAAAAATTATTTTTAGTAACAACACTATACTATTCGTAATGAATATTTCCATTTTTTACTAAAAAGTAATTTTTTGGTAACAATACTTTATTTTCCGTAACAAATATCCCTTGTTGTCACTAAAGTTTGAGTTTTTGGTAACAAACTACCGACTTTCATAATGAATTGTCTTTATCATCACTAAAAAGTAGCATTTTAGTAACGAAATCATATTTTGTCAATAAAAACATAATTTTAGTGACAAAATATACATTTGTTACAACTACTTTGTTACTTAAAATGCTTTTCTTTTTGTAGTGATGTTTGTTTGGATTTTTGCTTGTGAAGTAAGTTTGTTTTCTTAGAATTTGTTGTAATGTATTTTTTTTTTTTTTTTCCGATTACAATCAACTCGGGACACCCTAGAGATGTCAACCGGAAGGACCCCCACACACGCACACACTCACTCAAGGGGAAAGGGGGAGAGGACAAGAGGATTCGAACTCAGAACCTCACTGGTACTGATGTGAACCCCCACCACTGGGCTACAACCCCAGTGGCTGTTGTAATGTATTTTTAATTTTTAGTGTTTGTTTTATGTGTTAGCTTAGATGTTAGTGTTGTGTAAGAATTTAATGTAATTTAAGCTTAGATGATAGTGTTTGTTTTATGTGTTGCAATGAAATTTATGTCAATTGTCGTCAAGTGTAAAAAAACTGCCTATTCACACAACATAAGTTCCCGAAAACCTTCATAAAGTGCAAAAACAAAAATGCCAATTGTCAATGCACACAACATAAGTGCCAAAATGAAGAAAAAAAAAACTATCCATAACAAAATCAAAAAACAGTAACAAAATCAAAAAAACTATCTCGCATAACATAGAAACAACTTGATTGTTTGACACAAAACAAATACATGAAAACTAAAAGGTCACAAACACAAACATATCCAGTCCTAAAATGTTTGTAATACAACATGAGTGAATGTTTAAACATCCCAATTACATTCAATTTTTGACATCCCAAATGCATTAAACGTATACAACATCCCAAATACATTAAGAAGTCCGTCTTGCTCCAGTTTTCTTTCATCAACTGGTGGTCTTCCTGGATGCAACACTTATCTTTCTTGAACCACTTGTGTGGTTCCTTAATCCTTCATTGACATCCTCACTTCCATATGTTGATCTCAAATTTTGGCACAATTATGAAGTCCATCCCACCCATCACAATAACTAGTTCACTGTGGTAGATGACTAATTAATCTGAAATAAAGACAATGTAAATATCATAAGTACATTTGATAGTGCCAAAAGATATTAAATAAATTAAAAAAAAATCTTATATTGATAGTAAAGAATCTTGCAATTAGCTCTAAGTGTGTGTGTGCATATATATATATATATATAAATATTATCATTCTTCACAAAAAAATGTACCATACCCCTCATAAGACAATGGTTTTCAATATCAGTTTTTTCCTCTTCCCTTGAAGTAAAAACAAGACCAAGTTTTCGTTCAGGGTTTTCCTTATATGTCTTAGGATTGTATTTTGGGTACTTTGACCCTGATTCATCATCAACAAATTCTTTAAGACTCTCAAGTTCATCACTGTCATCTCCATCTACCCTATCACCATTCCCTTCTAGTCTACTCCTCGTATCTTCACTCAAATAATCAGTCTCCAACCCCTTACACTTGTCTACTCCCTCAAATTCAACATTGTCATCAACATATTGTTCAAAAGATAAATCATCTTCATCCATGTCATAGTCACTATCACATATATGTTCATCAAGTTCAGAGCTAGATTCAAGATTGTTATCACTCGCAATGAACACATTGGTAACATTTACATCATCTAAACTATCAACATCATCAAGGAAAGAAAAATCTGTAATTGGTTAATTTCCATCAAAACTAGAATAGCTTTGAGTATTTTTAAGGTATACATGAACTTCCTTAATTAGATTACCCTCAATACCCAAGTGTTCAACATACACTTCCACCACTCTATTATGAGGCAACATTTTCACATTTCAAATGCATCAGTTTCATTTATTAAACATTTACTACCTTTATGCAGAGAATGTCCAAACAGGTGCTATGACGACCCCAAAATCCTTTTATTATTATTAGTCTTATTGTTATGATTATTATTATTATTATTATTATTATTATTATTATTATTAGCATTGGTGGTTGCATACATGCATACATTATTAATTACAAAACGTATAAGGTTCTTTACAACTATAAGGGTACATCCAATAAAAGAGAGTATCGACCTGCTAGTTCTATTATCTCTACAAAGCAAAAAGCAACAAAAACCACAAAATACAGGTACGCAGCGAAAATCCTACATCTTTCTTCCTAGTAAAACGCTTCAAAAGTTTCCTCCTCTTCATCATGATAAAGGCTAGCTTCAAAAGCATCTAAAACATTATATAACACGAAATCAACATACGTTGAGTAGAAACATTTCTTTATACACATAAGGTGCTCGGGTGTCAAGTGCATGTTAGTTACACATAGCACACACATAGTTTCACACTTTCTACCTTTTGTCCCCTGACAGTGAGCCTTATAACTACCCGGGCAGAAATAACAACCAGCACATTTCTCCCGCCAGCCTTATCCTCCAATGGTCATATCCCGGGCATACGCCTAGTATTGTCCTACGACTCTCTCTCTTGAGTAGATCCCTCCGTCTACCCAAGGGGGGATTAGGAGATGGAAGGGGTGTGAACTCTCCCGGCTACTCAATAGTATGTCCCGGTGGAACACCCCCCAGACCATTCCAGCACATATGGGCCCATTCACATAATTGCAATTTGTTTACACATGCACATAATTTTTAGAAGTTTATATTATAGTTTAGTAAAGTAAGCTCCAAACTTATAAATGAAAGCTTTATATTTGCTTATTAAACATATTTACTTAGAAATGTTAAATATGTAAATAGCTAGTAGCAAAAATATGCAAATAGACAAAATATAAATATAACTAGTATGAATATATGAATATAAAGATCAAAATATAACTAGTATAAATATATATAAATATATAGATTAAAATATAAGATATATAAATATATGAATACTACATATATATATATCTATATAAAATATAGATAACTATATATATAGATAACTATATATATAGATATGATAAGAATTATCTAGATATACATATAAAACTAATAAAATGAATATAAATATATATTTACATATACGTAACATATATATATATCTACATATAAAAGTAGGCTATAATAAGTATATATATACATGTACGTAACATATATATATATATATGTCTATCATAACATATATCTATATATACATAAATATATATATAATTAACATATAATGAACTTAGTTAAATGAATATATGATAACACTTTAAATATATATATATACATAGATGTATATGTTTATATATATATGTAAAGTACTAAAGTAGGCATAAATCTATAGTATAAAGTAAAATAAAAGTTCTATTTATCACATAATAGATATGTGGTGCTTTCTTTACTAAGACTTTCAAGAACAACATAGGATATATATTCACTTAATAGTTCAAATAAAGCATCATGATCTCATACTACTTCATATAAAGCATAAAACTCACATAGTGGTTCAAATAAAGCATAAGAATTCCATATTATTGCAAAATGGCACAATAATCACATAATATTTTCAAGAAAGCATAGTAAGCACATAGTACTCCAAATAAGCATATTAATCACATAATATCTTCAAGATCATGCTCACAAGTCTATCTATCCTTCAACTTCCTCCCAACAAAGGTTAAAACATGAAAAATTAACTATAAAGCTTTAAAGTAAGATGAAGATGGCAAAATAATTAAAACCCTCAACTTGGAGGCATGTTTGGCAAAAGCTCTCACTCTAGGCCATTCAAGCTTGATCTTTTACATTGCTTGGGCACAAGAGTATGGAAGCTTTCCTATTCTTCACAAGAAAGAAGAAGAAAACCTCTACTTAAGGCACAAAGAAGTGTTCCTACGTTAGTTTCTTCAAAAAGTGTAGTAGTTTTGGAGAAAGTGTAGTGTTTGGAGGAAAAAAATGAAAGAGAGTGTAAGAGAAGAGAGAGTGGACGGTTTGGGGCTGGAAAATGGCTGAAAATGAGGATTGTGAGTGTATAAGGTCTTGTGCATTGATCTTCCAAGTATTAGAGACAAATATCTACATACTATATTCATCTAAATACCTCTTCCATACAAATTACATGGTTGTATATACATACACCTCACTTCACTAACCACCATGTATATTTATGTGGGTATGTGTGTGTGTATATGTAGCTATGTATATCACCACTAATATATAATTATATATGTATATGAGACTAGGTTGCAAGAGTATATTAGTAGAGATATTTTGATAAAATATAGAATAAAATCAACTAAAGTCAAACAAAAACTTATAAAATCTGAAAACTCTTATTTATTAGGTATTTTTATTGTTTATTTCTCAGCGAAAACTGAAACTTGGGGTTGGAGAAGTGAAAAGACCAAAATACCCCTTGTTTTGCCCTTTTTTTTCGAAAATTGCCCAAAAATAGAAATAAAATTCTAAAAATCCGAAAATTTATTTTTATAAATCAAATATAATCGAAAATATTTATTTATATTATTATTTTCATTTTGATAATAATTAAACATTTTAAATAAATTAGATTTCAAATTAATAACTTAAAGACAATGTTTTTCGAAAATTACTAAAAATTCTTGAAAAACTAGATAGAAGATGAAAATAATATATTAAATGAATTTTGGGAATTTATAAAGATTAAATGTATAAAATTTAAGAATATTTGGAATTTATAATATTTTATAAAATTTTATGTAGTAAAATGCTCACTTGTTCGCAAATAAAAATGATATTTGGAAGAATAATCTCTAGAAAACAATAAATCGCAAAAATAATGCTATAAAACTTGTATAATATGAAATAATTAAATAAAGGATTTACCGGGTCGTCACAAGTGCCAAAACCTAACATTTTCCTACGCTTGCCCTAACTCCTCTACAATACCCTTCAATTCTATCAACCAAAAGCAATCACTATCAACATTATCAAAAAAATCAACCCTAGCTCCCTCATAATATCTAATTGGTTCACATTTCATAATACTACCATAGTGTAATTTAATTGTACAAATAGTAGCTTGTGTAATGGAATCTACAAATATAACCAAAATGAAAAAAAATACAAATAATACCCCATGAAGTGATTGTACCAAACAACAATGAAAAAACAAAGAAGAAGAAGAAACTTAAAAAAAAAATTCTAAACACTTACTATATGTCAGTTGTTCCAGTCCGCCCTCCTCCCTCTAGTCATGAAATCTTTCTCAGTACCTCAAATTGCTGTTAATGAGCACGAATATCACTTATTCCAGTAACTTCAACCAAATCTCTATGTTCAATTAGGGAAAGTTTTGCTCCTATATATTTTGAAAATATTGCAATTTCAGTCTGATTTCATCGGAATTCGTCGAAACTCGCTGACGTGGTGCATAAAATTGTGACGTCACGTCAACAAGTTCCGACAGATTCCGGTGAAATCGGACTGAAATTGCAATATTTTCAAAACATATAAGACCAAAATTGCAAAGTGAATACTTAACCGGCAAAAACATACACCTCCAAACATAACGGATGAAAATGACAATAATCCCTAAAAACATACATTATTTGTTTATTTACTATTAACAATTAGCAATACATGCATAGTAGCTTTGAAGTCTTGCATTATGACTTGTTTTTTTTTTGTTCCCATTAATCTTAGATTAGTTCAACTTAAACAAAATTCTCACCAAATATTGTTAAACTCATAAAAATCATTATTTTGAAAAAACAGAATATTGTATAATCAGTCACAATTTCCACTTTGCTCAACGAAGTGTCAGTAATTTTTTTTTTTTTTTTTAATTCTTGTAGTGACGAGAAACAACAAGGTGCACGTAATTCTTGTTTCTTCATATGGTGTATCCAATCATTTATAAATGATTTTGTTATAAATTCTTACACCTTAAAATTTGACCCAGGCCAAATTTTTGCATTATTATCCGGGACCAGCATGGCGACTCCACACATAGCCGGCATTGCTGCCCTGATAAAGCAAAAACACTCGGATTGGAGCCCGGCAGCCATCATTTCAGCCATGATGACAACAGCCACCACAACCGACCACTTGGGTGCTCCGATTCTAGCCCAACGCGAAAACAATTTAGCTCCGGCTACCCCATTCGACTTCGGAGCGGGCTCCATCAACCCCTCTAAGGCCATCGATCCGGGGCTCGTTTTCGACGCACATTTCAAGCAATACGTACAATTTCTGTGCGCGGTGCCCGGCGTCGACGACATGTCCGTCAGACGAGTGGTGGGAGTCGGGTGCCCCGCCAAGCGAAAGGAGTGGTGTTCGGATCTAAACACGGCGAGCGTGACAGTTTCTAACTTGGTCGGCTCGAGGAAGGTGGTCAGGCGAGTGACGAATGTCGGAGGCACTGATGAGAAGTACATAATTATTGTGAGGGAACCCGCTGGGGTTAGAATTACTGTTGTTTCGCCCCCAAAACAAGTTTTTAAGATCAGTATCAATGCCTCGAGGCATATTGTACTTTTGTTGGAAGCGACTCAGAGGACGAATGCGTATACGTTTGGGGAAATCGTGTTGGAGGGGGACAAGAATCATGTTGTTAGAGTTCCGATTGCTGTCTTTGTTGGCAGCTCATTAGGTTCTTGATATCAATAATGTCATTCAGAACATATATTTCGAAGCTTTTATATATATATGATAAATATGCTTTATGTTGTAAAATAATTAAATCAATATATATATATATATATATATATATATATAAGAACAAATATAAGCAAAGGAGATGAAGAGAAAATTAAGAGAATAAGAGAGTAATATTATTTCTTATATTTTTTTTTATGTATTTCAAGTTTTCATCAAAGCCCTATTTATAGGCTTAAGAATCTACAACTTGTGTATGATATAAATTCCCAACAACTCATACGTTTTCGAAACCACTAATATATAAATGACTAACAACTAGTTTGTAGTTGGTTACAGGGACATGGATCAAATTTTGGATAAATGACTATCATCTTTTTTTTTTTTTTTTGTTGGTTAAATGGACATCCACAAATATTATGTTTATAACACTCCCCCTTGGATGTCCATTAAAAATGATGTGTCTCGTTAAAACTTTACTAATAAAAACCCCATGGGATAGATCCTTAGTGAAGAAAAAAGAGTACTCATAGCTTGTAATACGCATAGTAGGATGTCTTATCAAAAACCTTATCAGGAAAACCCAATGGGATAAAACCTTGATAAGGGAAAAAGAGTAACCCTCATGTCAACGTCACTGGATATCTTCGTATCAGCTCATTCCAATCGTATATCTCAGCTTCTCAAAGGTTGAACTAGGCAGTGCCTTAGTACATAAATATCATGGCATTCAACAAAACAAGGATAGCTGATACTTCTTCAAATCATGCAAAAATAATTCCCATTCATGAAGCAAGTCGAGAATGTGTTTGGCTAAGGTCAATGACCCAACAGAACCAACGGATGAGTGGTTTGTCATTAGATAAAAAGATTCCAACGATATTAGATGAAGACAATCCTACATGCATAGCTCGGCTTAATGGATGATTCATTAAAGGTGATTGACAATAACACATTTCACTAAACACTACTAGAAAACAATAAAATAGTCACGGACTTTAGCCACGAACAAAATCGATTGCCAATAGCTATAAATCTAGCCAGGGATTTCCAAACATCATGGAAAAAGCTGGCCACGGATTTTTCCGCGGCTAAATCACCAAAATCCGTGGCTAGATGGACGTCAAAATTGGCACCCAATTTTTGATTAAGTGGCGACG
Organism: Petrea volubilis; assembly: GCA_026212405.1. Taxonomy (NCBI): domain Eukaryota; kingdom Viridiplantae; phylum Streptophyta; class Magnoliopsida; order Lamiales; family Verbenaceae; genus Petrea; species Petrea volubilis. The sequence continues at coordinate 1,132,617 of CM047879.1, forward strand.
GAATTAGCCACGGAAATTTCCGTCGCCACAAGACCATGCCCTTCACGACGATTTTTCCATCGCTAACTTTTGCGTCAGATCATTTAATCCCACTTTTCAGGAGTTATATTGGTTTAAACTATTTCAAATTCATATTGTTCTCATCATAATTATTATATTTTACAATATCCCTGAATAAAATTGGTTTTATGAGTTAAATATTCCAATTTATTTCAAGAAATACGTTTTCTTTTCTAGTGATATATATGAATGACTTTATAGTTCGGTAACAATTGTATACTAACGTCAATTAACTTGTCACAAATTATATAAAAAAAATTCATTAAAATAATTAATTCAACTATATTGAGTAATTTTCAAGTTATATTATTCAATTTGTACAGATACGTCTAAACTAATTGACGAAAACGTTCGATTTGAAAAAGTCAACTATTTTTTTGACTTTTAGCCACGCAAAAATATGTGGCTAAGTTTATTAATTTATTTTTTTTAAATATAGTCATGAATTTATCCATGGCTATTATTATATTCATAGTTTGCATTTATTTATTTTTTAAAAAAAAATGTGTTAGCTAACTAAAATAATAATTATTTTTTTAAAATTGCACACTTCGCTACGGTTTTTTTCGTGGCTAAGTATAATTTTTTTTATATAGTGCACCTAGCCATGGATTTTAGTATATTTTTTTATATATATTGCACTTAGCCACGGATAAAATCCGTGGCTAAGTAAAATTTTTTTTAGCCATGGCTAAGTAAAATAATTATTTTTTACAAAAAAATTGCATGCTTAGCCATGGTTTTATCTGTGGCTAAAATAATTTATTTTTTTAAAAATACAGACATCTAGCCACGGATTTATCTACGGCTAAGCAAAATATTTTTTTTAAAAATAAAATACAAGCTTGGCCATGGATTAATTCATTAACTATCTTTTATAAATAAAGTTTTTCTATTTTAGACAAAAATCAATATGTTAAATTTCTTTAACTACAATTTAAGTACATTACTTCTATTAATAATATTAATCTATGACAAATGTGAAGAAATATTATTTTCTAATCAAAATAATTTTTTTTTGAAAAGTACAAGCTTGGCCATAGATAAATCCGTGGCTAGGCAAAATAATTTATTTTTAAAATGCAAGCTTAGCCATAGTTTTATCTGTGGTTGAAATAATTTATTTTTTAAAAAATACAAGCTTGGCCACGGATAAATCCATAGTTAGTCAAAAAATTATTTTTTTAAAAAAATTGTATGCTTAGCCACGGTTTTGGCTAAAGTTAATTTAGTTTTTAAATTCTAAATTAACGAATTTATACTTGAATAAATATTAGTCTATTATTTAGACTTAATGAATTCATTAACTATCTTTTATAAATAAAGTTTTTCTATTTTAGACAAAAATCAGTAAGTTAAATTTCATTAACTACAATTTGAGTATATTACTTCTATTAATAATATTAATCTATGACATATGCGAATAAATATTATTTTCTAATCAAAATAATTTTCTTTTTGAAAAGTACAAGCTTGACCACGGATTTATCCGTGGCTAAGCCAAATAATTTTTTCAAAAATGCAAGCTTGGCCACGGATAAATCCATGACTAGGCAAAATAATTTATTTTGAAAATGCAAGCTTGGCCACTGTTTTATCCGTGGTTGAAATAATTTATTTTTTAAAAAATAACGACATCTAGCCACGGATAAATCTGTGGCTAAGCAAAATAATTTTTTTAAAAAAAGTACAAGCTTGCCCACGGATAAATCCGTGGCTAGTCAAAACATTATTTTTTTTTAATTGTATGCTTAGCCACGGCTTTATTCGTGGCTAAGTTAATTTGCTTTTTTAAATCTAAATTGACATATTTATACTTGAATAAATATTAGTTTAATATTTTGACTTAATGAATTCATGAACTATCTTTTATAATTAAAGTTTTTCTATTTTAGACAAAAATAAATATGTTAAATTTCTTTAACTACAATTTGAGTAGATGACTTCTGATAATAATATTAATCTATTACATATGTAAATAAATATTATTTTCTAAGCAAAATAATTTTTTTTTTGAAAAGTACAGGCTTGGTAAGATCATTTGTTAAGTAATTATTTTTTCTTTGTATTTTATTTAATTAATTGATGTAGTCTTGTTTTTAGGTTATCTCGTTGCTTTACTTCTATATTTTAAAAAGTTTTTAATTTATGTTTATTGTAGATGGAAAACTATGGACTTCCTCCTTCTTTTGACGAAACATTTGAGGATTTCCACTATTGGACAGACGAGGTTGGAAACGAGCATTATGTGGATGAGTGAGTTTGCTATATTTATTTTTCTTTATATATTTTTTCTAAGTATGCTTTTATAACAATTATGGATGTTATTTTTGCAGGAGAGCTTCAGAGCTAACTATGATGAAACTTTTGCCCAAGCCGTTGAGAATGCAGAGGGAGGACCTATTCAGCAGCCCGACAAATAGAGAGATCTCAGGCCTCCAAAAGATTGTGTCCCTAATGGCGTCCAACCTCAAAAAACCAACGCGTCGATTAGCTCCGCGACGTAAGAAGGGTTGTACTTCATCTGGTCCTGTTGCTCGTGATGAAAATGAAGGCGACGATGGTGATGATGACGATGACGATGATGATAATGATAATGATAAAGAGGACGATGGAGACAATGATGCACGTGCATTTGACTATTACATACTGTTATATATATATTGTTGTATGAATTGTTGTATTTACTTAGTAGGATAATATAGTGATACACTTATATTACTTATTAATATATATTTGATAGAATATGCCTTGTGGATTATTAGTATTGTATTGATTGATAGTTTATTGGTATTTTGATTTATGAAAAAAAATTACAGGTTTTGAGGTGCATTAAAACAAAATAAATCATAAAATAAACTGCAAAATTAGTCATGAATTTTTTCGTGGCTAAATTTAATTTTTTAAAAAAATATTTAGCTTAGCCACGGATTTTTCCGTGGCTAAATTTAATTTTTTTTAAAACAAAATATTTAACTTAGCCACAGAATAATCCATGGCTAAATTTAAAAATAAAAAAATATTTTTAAAAAATTTTCAATTTAGCCATAAATTTTTCCGTGACTAAATTAATTTTTTTTAAAAAAAATAGTTACCTTAGCCATGGAATTATCCGTGGCTAAATTGAAAAATTAAAAAAAAATATTAAATATAGCCACGAATTTATCCGTGGCTAAATTGGAAAATTAAAAACATATAATAAATACTAGCCATTGAAAAGTCCGTGGCTAAATGTAATTTTTTTTTTAAAAAAGGTTGGCTACAGAAATATCCGTGGCCAAATTTGATGTTAGTCATGGATAAATCCGTGCCTAGGACGTGGCCAAGAATTCTTGAGCATAGTGTGTGGCTAAGCTTAGCCATGCCACATTTGGCCACGAATGTTTTCTCTGGCCAAATCCGTGGGTAAATCCTTATTCTCTAGTTGTGGAATTTTTTTTTTTTTTTCACACTTGACACCTTTCTTCTGAATATCATGTATGAAAAAAAAAACTTCAATGAAATTTGTTCTATTCCATTAGCTTTGATGAATCCTCCCTTAAGCTGAGCTATGCATGCAGGATTGTCTTCATACAATATCATTGGAATCTTTCTTTTTAATGACAAACCACACATCCGTTGGTTTTGTTGGGTCATTTACCTTAGCCAAACACATTCTCGACTTGCTTCATGAATGATGATTATTTCTGCATGATTTGAAGAAGTATCAACTATTGTTGTTTTGTTGAACGCCATGATATTGATGTGTCCCCACTTGTGAATAGATATCCCATCTGAGATCGAGCTTTATGAGGATCAAATAAATATCCTGCATCTGCATAGCCAACTAATTGGTGCTTAGATTCACATGAGCAATATAAACCCATTTTGGTAGTTTGTCGAAGATTCTGAAATACATGTTTAATCACATTCCAATGTCTTCGAGTGGGAGATGAAGTAAATCTTGCTAATAAACTTACATCAAATGTTCTATCAGATCATTTACAATTAACAAGATACATTAGTGCCCCAATTGCACTAAGATATGGTACTTCAAGACCTAAGGGCTCTTCTCATGTTCCTTGGGCTAGAATGGATCTTTATTTATATAAAGTGATCTAACAACCACTGGGGTACTCAATAGATGTGCTTTATCTATGTAAAATCGCTTTAAGATCTTTGCAGTGTAAGTTAATTGACAAACAAATATTCCATTATTTAAATGTTCAATTTGCAGCCCTAAACAAACTTTTGTTTTTCCAAGATCTTTCATTTCAAATTGTTTCTTCAAAAGATCTATTACTTTTGGAAGCTCCGCAGGAGTTCCAACAATATTTAGATCATTAACATATGCAGCCATTATAACAAAAATTAATCCAAACCGTTTTATAAAGACACATAGGCAAATTGGGTCATTAGTATACCCATTTTTCAACAAATATGCACTAAGGTGATTATACCACATACACCTAGGTTGCTTTAGCCCATATAACGGTTTTTATAATCGTATCGAATAAATTTTCTGGAAATTTTTACATGCTTCAAGCATTTTGAGCCCTTCACGTATTTTCATATAAATTTGACTATCTAATGAGCCATATAGATAGGTTGTAACAATATCCACTAGATGCATGTCAAGTTTTTCGTGTACTACTAGACTGATAAGATATTTGAAAGTGATTACATCCACCACAGGGGAATATGTATCTTCATAATTAATACTAGGCCTTTGCGAAAAGAGATTACAAGTCATGCTTTATATCTCACGACTTTATTTTTCTCATTTTTATTTTAGCACAAATACCCATTTGTACCCCACTGGCTTTACATTTTCAAGTGTTAGGATTACAGGTCCAAAAAATTCACGTTTTGCAAGTGAGTTTAACTATTCTTGAATTGAATCTTTCTATTTTGGTCAATCATTTCTGTATTCTACATTCTTCACAAATTTTGGTTCAAGATTCTTATTTTCTTCTGGCATACTTATAGCTATATTATGTGCAAAAATATTGTTTACAGTTATATCTTTATGATTCCATATTTTTCTTGGTTTGACATAACTTATTAAGATCTCTTCATTATCAATGTTTATAGGTACATGAGATTCTTCTGGAGTTTCATTATTAGTTATATCGTGTTCCTTATCTTGGGAACTTGCATCCACTTCATGGCTATCTTTATCATTTGCTCCTTTTCATTTTCATGGGTTTTTAACTTTGAAACCGATTGCTCTTCCCCAATATCATTCGCACAAGTAGATTGTCTTACTGGGATATCGATTCGTATCAGAGCATTAGCAATTGGTATATGATATTTGGTAACTCTTTGTATGTTCAGTAAAAGCATCTGGCAGTTGATTTGCAAGATTTTGCAAATAAATTATCTTATGAACTTTTAGTTCACATTGCTTTGTGTGAGGATCTAAATGAGATAAATATAATGTGTTTGAAGTAATTTCCTTTCCTAGCTGCTTATTTTCTCCCCCTAATATTAGGAAAACTAATTCATCAAAATGGTAATCAACAATATTGCTGTAAATAAATCCCTAGCTATTTGTTCAAGATATTTAATTATTGAAATCTTCTTTGAGGAACCATCTTTGTGTGTTGTAGTGGAGCAATTGGGACATACACGTCACGTCCAAAAATTCCAAAACGGAAAATATTAGGCTTCTAGCTATAAGCTAATTGTAATGGGGAGTGCTTATGATAACTTGTTGGCCTAAGGCATAAAAGTGCTGCTCCATGTAGAATAGCATGTCCCCATGTAGCAATGGAGAGTTTTGTTCTCATGAGCAATGGTCTACCTATTGTTAGAAAAATTGGTTATACAAGTTGATAAGTAACCAACTTTGACCAATGAATTGATGAAGCTCCATTGGTTGTTTTGAAAAACTAGTTGATTATTCGTAATCTATATCACAATTAGATATGAAAAATGTATTTAATTACTTAAAAACCAATTTAGGATGAATGAGAAATCAAATGCACAAGATAGCTAGGTGAAAGCAAAAAATAAAGTGCTAAGTTGTGGAATGTGGTTGTCCCACATAGAGAAAATAATATAAGAAAGTCTTGTATTTAAATGGCTAGTTGAAAGTAAGGGTTGGCCCCTTGGGGGTTCACAAGCGTGTAACGGGGAGAGGACCTACGAGTTGATAGGCTCGAACTAAACCAACACACGCGCGCTGCCACCGCCGCCTCTGTCCGTCCGGCCGACTCGGCATGGTGTGGCGAGGCAGGCCGGGCTTGGGCTTGGGCATGGGTTCGGGCTCTATATCATAAGTTTCTTTTTAGGTACAATCCGAATTGAAATTAGGTCGAAATCAGCTCGAATTGAGCTGAAATTGCGAATCGGCGTGTAGAGGCAGGTTCGGATCGCACCGGGGTGCATCCAATGGCTAACCCGAATGGGTGCGAACCGCACGTAAACCACAAGCCAAAATCTGTTGTCTTTTCAACCACAACTATTCGAGTATTATAAATAGTCCCCTTGCATTTGTCATTTTATTCAGATCAAACATCCGAATTCTTTCCCTCTTTATGCATTTTACTTCCTAAATATTAAAGTGAGTTCTGAATACCTTTTAAGTTCGCCGGTTCTTGAACATTGGAGTGCTCCTTTTACGAGAAGTTAGTTGTTGCATCTTGGGAGACGATTGCCAGTTCTATTAGCACCAGTGCGGGGCAATCTCATCTTAAAGACTGAAAATCCAACTCTCGCCTCGACTAAACACCATAGCCTAATCACGCCCTTATAAAGCACAAATTTCCAAAAATTTTAAGATGAGATTATTGTAATTTAACTATGGCTGCTACATCCATCCCTACTGCTGTTACGCCTACTCCTGCTCACGCTGAGAAATCGGAGAAATTTTTCGGGATTGATTTTAGAAGATGGAAGCAGAAGATGTTGTTTTACCTCATGACACTGAGCCTAGCAAAGTTCTTAAAAGAGGATGCACCCTCAGTATTTGAAAGTGAGACAGACACCGAGAAGAGGGTTGCATATGATGCATGGGGTCAACGTGACTTCCTATGCAGGAACTATCTGCTAAATGCGCTAGACAACACATTGTACAATGTATATAGCTCGTTTAAAATGGCCAAAGAACTATGTGAATCCTTGGAGAAGAAGTACAAGACGGAGGATGCCGACTTGAAGAAATTCATAGTCGGTAAGTTTCTTGACTTCAAAATGGTGAACTCCAAGACTATCATGACTCAAGTCTAGGAGCTGCAGATAATACTGTATGATATTTATGCTGAGGGAATGCAGCTGAGTGAATCTTTCCAAGTAGCTGTGATGATCGAGAAGCTACCATCGGCTTGAAGAGATTTCAAGAATTACCTGAAGTACAAGCGTAAGGAAATGGGGCTTGAGGATTTGATCGTTCGGCTTCGAATAGAAGAAGATAACCGAAAATTTGAGGTTAAATCAAGCAAGCCACAAATGGAGGCAAAGGTGAATTTGGTGGAACTAAATACTAGCAAGAAGCGCAAGTGTCCTAGCAGTAGTCAGAAAACCAATAATACCAAGAAGTTCAAAAAGGGCTGCCGTAATTGCGGCAAGCTGAATCATATGGCCAGAGACTGCAAGGCCCCTAAGAATGGCAAATGCAAGAAGGACCAAGCAACTTGATTGAGAACATAGGTGTACCGGTTGACATGTCTAAGTTGAATCTCTTGGAGGTGGTATTCAAAGCAAACTTGATCGACAACCTGAGAGAGTGGTGGATCGACACTGGAGCTACGCACCACATTTGTTCGAATAAAGAGTTGTTCTCTTCATATACTCTGATCAATGGTTGCGAGCTATTCATGGGCAACTCAGCAACCTCCTCAGTTGTCGGTTTGGGCAAAGTGGTTCTGAAAATGACCTCGGGCATGGAGCTGACCCTAATAGATGTGCTACATGTTCCGGATACTAGGAAAAATCTTGTTTCTGGTTCATTACTTGCAAGGGCAGGGTTTAGGCTAGTATTTGAGTCTGACAAAGTTGTATTGACTAAGAATGGCCTGTTTATAGGAAAAGGTTATTTAAAAAAATGGGCTATTCAAGATGAATGTAATGACTATGCTCCACAAATTTGACAATAATAAAATAACTGCTTCTACTTACTTGTCTGAGTGTTCTAATTTGTGGCATGTTAGATTAGGACGTGTGATTTTAACATTTTAAATAGACTTGTAAATTTGGAATTATTGCCTTTAGTTAATGTTGACTCGAATAAAAGGTGTGAGATTTGCGTTGAGGCAAAACTAACTAAAACAACTTTTCATTCAGTTGAAAGAAACACTGAACCTCTAGAATTGATCCACAGTGATATCTGTGATTTAAAGTTTGTGCAAACTAGAGGCGAAAAAAAGTATTTTATAACTTTTATTGATGACAACACAAGGTTCTGTTATGTATTTTTGCTAAGAAGCAAAGATGAAGCCTTAGAGGCATTTAAAAATTATAAGAATGAGGTTGAAAATCAACTTATTAAGCGAATTAAAGTAATTCGTAGTGATAGAGGTGGAGAATACGGTGCTCCATTTGATGAGTTTTGCTCCGAAAATGGCATAATTCATCAAACTACAACTCCATATTCACCACGATCTAATGGCATTGCTGAACGCAAGAGTCGCACTCTAAAAGAAATGATGAATGCTTTGTTGATAAGTTCAAGGCTACCCCAGAACTTGTGGGGGGAAGCCATTCTTTCGGCCAACAACATTCTCAACAAAATACCCTATAAAAGTAAGAAGGAATCTCCATATGAGTTATGGAAAGGACATAAGCCTTCTTATAAATACCTCAAAGTGTGGGGGTGTTTGGCTAAGGTAGAAGTACATAAGCCTAAACAAGTGAAAATATGGCCGAAAACAGTTGATTGTGTATTTATAGGATATGCACACTATAGCAGTGCATATCGATTTCTTGTACACTAGTCAGCAATTCCCGACATAACTAAAAATACAGTTATCAAGTCAAGGAATGTTGTATTTTCTGAAGACATCTTTCCGTGTAAAGAAGGAAAGATGAAGGTTCTAGGGAAGAAAGTTCAAATAAAAGAACTTATGATACTGCGATTGGTGATCAACAAGAAAGTGATGAACCATGATGCATCAAATGAGCAAGAAAAGCTAAGAGCTTTGGCCCGGACTTCCTAACTTATATGTTAAATGATGCGCCTAGAACCATTAATGAAGCGTTGTCCGGTCCAAATGCTTCGTTGTGGCAAGAAGCCATAAACAGTGAGATAGATTCCATTATGCACAATCATACTGGGGAATTAGTTGCCTCCTAGCTGGTACAAATCCATTGGGATGTAAAGGGATTCTCAAGAGAAAGTATAAAACGGATGGAACTATCGATAAGTACAAAGCCAGATTGGTTGCTAAAGGATTTAAACAAAAAGAAGGCCTTGATTTCTTTGATACTTACTCGCCTGTGACGAGGATAACATCCATAAGTGTTCTCACTGCTATTGTAGCCTTGCATAACCTTGAGATACACCAAATGGACTTTAAAATAGCCTTTCTAAATGGTGAGTTAGAAAAGGAGATTTTTATGGAGTAGCCCGAAGGCTTTGTTGCTCCGGGACAAGAAAATAAGGTGTGTAGACTCGTTAAGTCATTCTACTGGACTTAAACAAGATCCAAAACAATGGCATGTAAAGTTTGACCAAACAATATTGTCAAATAGTTTTCAAATTAACGAGTGTGATAAGTGTGTGTATTTTAAAAGCACACCTAATGCTTATGTTATAGTTTGTCTCTATGTAGACGACATGTTGATTATTGGTAGTAATCATGATATTATCGAAACATTTTGATATGAAAGATATGGGTGTTGCAGATGTCATATTAGGAATAAAAATCCTCAAGACGTCTGAAAGACTAGCATTATCACGAATGCACTATGTTGAGAAGGTGCTTAGAAAGTTTAATGCATATGATAGTCCACCTATGAAAACACCCGTGGATTTAAGTTTACATCTTGCCAAAAATCATGGTGAACTCATGGCACAACTAGAATATGCTCAGATAATAGGCAGTTTAATGTATATAAGAAACTACACTCATCCAGGATATATAGCATACTCAGTGAACAAACTGAGTAGATTTACAAGTAATCCAAGTAATGAACATTGGAAAGTGCAAATTAGAGTGTTGAAATATTTAAGACACACAATCAAGTATGGATTATAGTATAAGAGTTATCCAGCTATATTAGAAGGATACAGCGACTGCCAATTGGATATCTGATACAAAAAATACTAAGTCTACCAGTGGATATGTATTTACGATAGGTGGAGCTGCAGTATCTTGGAAATCCTCTAAACAAACTTGCATAGCTTGATCCACAATGGAATCAGAGTTTATAGCTTTGGATAAAGCTGGAGAAGAAGCTGAATGGCTAAGAAATTTTTTAGAGGATATTCCGTGTTGGCCAAAATCGGTGCCTGCTATAGCTATACACTGTGATAGTCAAGCAGTTATACGAAGGGCACAGAGTGGCATGTATAATGGTAAGTCTCGACACATTCGTCAGCGACATCATACCATTAGGCAGTTGATCTCGAATGAAATTATCTCTCTTGATTATGTGAAATCGAAGGAGAATCTAGCGGATCCGTTAACCAAAGGTCTTTCTAAAGATCAAGTATACTGCTTGTCGAGGGGAATGGGGTTAAAACCCACTAATTAAGACCTAAGTAGCGGTAACCCAACTATGTTGACTGGAGATCCTAAGATCTTGGTTCAATGGGAAAACTAAGTTACAAGGGTTCAGTAGAGTGCTTACTACCCATTCCTGTGACATGTAAGTGCGTCCTGCAAAGGGGTAAAAGATTAAGCTCAAGCTTTTAATGATTCCTACGCCTGAGTAGGTGAAGTATGGCAGGATACTCTTAAATAGGAGATCACCTATATAAGTGTGAAGTATGGCCGCTTCAAATGGTAAACACTTATGAATCCAAGAGATGGCCCACGGCCAAAACGGGAACAACCATGAGAACCGAAAGGTGTTAGGGAATTTGCTGTGATTGTCTTGGTTTACACGAACAACTGGACAGTTCAAGACATCACGTTCACTGACTAGCTGAGTAAATCTGATGGTATATCTCTAAGAAAGGTTCAAAGCCACGAGCTACCTATCCTGGTACTGTAGCTTTCCGCTAGAACTCACTACCGTGTCTGCATGAGTCGCATATGCATTAATTTTCATTCATATGGGGGATTGTTAGAAAAATTTATTATACACGTTGGTAAGTAACCAACTTTGGCCAATGAATTGATGAAGCTCCATTGATTGTTTTGAAAAACAAGTTGATTATTCGTAATCTATATCGCGAGTAGATACAAAAAATATATTTAATTACTCAAAACCAATTTAGGGTGAATGAGAAATTAAATGCACAAGATAGCTAGGTGAAAGCTAAAATGGAGTGTTAAGTTGTGGAATGTGGTTGTCTCACATAGAGAAAATAATATAAGAAAGTCTTGTATTTAAATGCCTATTTGAAAATAAGGGTTGACCCCTTGGGGGTTCACAAATGTGTAATGGGGAGATGACCTACGGGTTGATAGGCTCGAACCAAACCCACACGCGCGCGTGCCGCCGGTAAAATCTTTTATTATACATTGGGTGTATATTTTGTATTATAAATCTAGTGTCCATTATTTTGATGAATAATTGTTTGTAGAACTATTTTGTGCATTATTGTTTTCAAGAAATTATTCTTCAAAAATATGATTTTTATTTGCGAACAAAGTGAGCATTTTACTAAATAATATTTTATAAAATATTATAAATTCCAAATATTCTTAGAATTTTATACATTTAATCTTTCTAAACTTTCAGAATTTATTTACTACATTATTTTCAACTTTTACCTATTTTTTCGGGAATTTTAGTAATTTTCGAAAAACATTGTATTTAAGTTATTAATTTGAAATCTAATTTTTAAAATACTTAATTATTATCAAAAAATGAAAATAATAATATAAATAAATATTTTAGATTTTATTTGACTTATAAAAATTAATTTTCGTATTTTTAGAATTTTATTTCTATTTTTGGGCAATTTTTGAAAAATGGGCAAAACAAGGGGTATTTTCATTTTTTCACTTCTCCAACCCCCCCAAATTTGGGTTTTGCTGTAAAATAAAAACAAATCCATAAATAAGAGTTTTCAGATTTTATAGGTTTTATTTGATTTTATTCTATATTTTATTATAATATCACTACTAATACATATCTAATACACCTCTAGACCTTAGATACATACATATATATATATATATTAGTGGTGATATACATAGCTACATATACACACACACATATCCACATACATATATACAAGGTGGTTAGACATCCATGTTTAATGTACATATGGTAGATATATTTAGATGATTAATTATAATATTTAGATATTTTCTCCTACATTGAATGCTACTTCATTTCATCCTTTCAAGACTATCAATAAGACCATACACACCCACAATCTTCCTTTTTCAGCCCCCAAAAATGTCCCCCTTGCACACACCCTCACTCTCTCTCATTTTTCCTCCAAACACTACACTACTTGGAAGAAAATAAGGTAGGAACAATTCTTTATGCCTTAAGTAGAGAGTTTCTTCTTCTTTCTTGAGAAGAATAGGAAAACTTCCATACTCTTGCACCCAAGCAATGTAAAAGATCAAGCTTGAACGGCCTAGAGTGAGAGTTTTTGCCAAACATGCATGCCTCCAAATTGAGGGTTTTAGTTATTTTGGCATCTTCATGTTACTTTAAAGCTTTATGCTCACAAGTCTTGAGCATGATTTGAAGATATTATGTGATTAATGTGCTTTATTTGGAGTACTATGTGCTTATGATGCTTTATTGGAAATATTATGTGATTATTGTGCCCTTTTGAAATAATATGGAATTCTTTTGCCATCTTTGAACTATTATGTGAGTTTTATGCTTTGTATGAAGTAGTATGAGGCCATGATGCTTTATTTGAGTTATTAGGTGAATATCCTATGTGGTTCTTGAAAGTCTTCGTAAAGAAAGCTCCATATATCTATTATTTGGATAAGTAGAATTTTTATTATCATTTATACTATAGTTTTATGCCTATTTTAGTACTTTAAATATTTAGAAAGTTTCATAAAACTTATTCATGTAAGTTTATATGCATAAAGTAGTTGTAAACATATATATACATATATATATATATATATTTCTATATGTTACGTATATATGCATATATATATATATATATATAAACATATTCAAGGTTTTATTAAGTGATGAGATGTTTATGTATATATATCTATGTACATATATATATATGCGTATTTAAATATTTACAGTGTCATTATATATTAATCTAACTAGTTTCATTATATGTTAATAATAGTCTAATTACATATATATTTTTATGTTGTATGTACGTATAGCTATATATATGTAATATCTAAGTTTATGTTATTATATGTTACTTAACATACCTATTTATATATATATATGTATACTTGTATGTACGTATAGGTATATATGTATTATTCATATATTTATATTCGTTATATTTTAGCTATATACTTATACTAGTTTTATTTTAATCTATATATTTATATTCATTATATTTTATCCTTATATTTATGTTAATTATAGTAAGTTTACCACTAAAGTATGTTGAGCATCATCTTCTAAGTATACTTTTACTACTATATTTATACATATTTAACATTTTTAGGTAAGTATACTTAATAAAAAGATATAACATCTTTTACTTCGAATGGTGGAGCTTACTTTACCTAAAAACTGAAAATTATAATTTTTCTCAAAAGAACTCAATAAAATTTTCTTATATCATATAACCTTCCAAAGATTATGCGCTTATGTGCTTATGTGAACAACTTGCAATTATGTGAAATGAGCCCAAATATATCGGAGTGGTCTAGGGTGTGTTCCGCTGGGACATACTATGGAGTAGCCGAAAAAGTTCGCACTCCTTCCATCTCCTAATCCCCCTTTGGGTAGACGGAGGGATCTACTCAAGGGAGAGGGTCGTAGGACAGTACTAGGCGTATGCTTGGGATACGACCACCGGAGGATAAGGCTCGTGGGAAAGAAATGTGCTGGGCATTATTTCGGCCCGAGTAGTCATAAGGGTCATTGTTAGGTGACAATAGGTAGAAAGTGTGAAATTATGTGTTTTGTATGTAACTAATGTGCCTTGACACCCGAGCACCTTAAGTATATAAAGAAATGTTTATGCTCAACGTATGTTAATTCTGTATTACATAATGATCTAGATGCTTTTGAAGCTAGCCTTTATGATGTGGAAAAGGAGGAGACTTTTGAAGCTGTTTACTAGAAAGAAAGATGTAGAATTTCGGTTGCGTAGCTGTATTTGATTTTTGCATTTGCTATGTAGTTATTTAGTAGAATTGTCATCTTGGTATTTTACTTTTGGGATGTACCGACATATTATGTAGCCTAGTATATTTTGTAATTAATAATGTATGCATGTATGTAACCACTGATCAGAATAATAATAATAATCACAATAAAACTACTGAGAATAATAATAAAGGGATTTTGGGGTCGTCATATACACCATTTGTATTATGAATATTGTAATATATTTACAAGTTACATATACACGTTCATATTCATCATTTAGCATAGTGATGATACGAACATGTACTACGAAAATGGTAGTGACAATTGTTTTTAATCAAAGAACCAAAATATAGTTTTGTGAATCTATAACATGAATTAGAATCATAGATTCAAAATTAAATTAATCATATGCAAGCATAAAACTGTCCAAGTTTGTCTATATGGAATACTTAGATATAGTAGATGTAACTATCCCCCAAATGACCATTTACGTCAACTTCTAGATTATAGAGTTAAAGATACATAAATAACAAGATGGGAAGCATATAATTAAAATGATAAACAAAAGAAAATTCTGAATATTATCTTTGTTATAAAAGCTCAAAAATATACATCCGAAAGACATTTGACTTGGAAGCTATAGTAACATATATATAACTAAAGTTCTAATATGAAACTTGATTCTCGTCTTTGTACTTGGCCTCAATAATAGAGACTCAGCTCGCACTACAACAAATTATTATCAACAATAAATTTTGTCGCCTAAATATATGTATAACTTTCAATTATATTTTGTTGTAAAAACAACAATATTAGTGACGTCTTCATGTTGTTCCTTAAAAAATTATATGTTGCAACAAAATATTTTGTTGTGAATTGTAAATATCATTGCCAAATAAATTACAAGAATGATAGCCAAGAGAAATCATATTTTTGGTAACATTAAAATTTTTTGTTCTAAAAGAATCATTAATAAACAACAAATACCATTTTTGGTGGCCAAAACTTAAGTAATTGCAACAAAAAAAATATTGTAGCAAATGAAATCGTTGCAAATTTTATAATTTGTTGTAGTGTCGTTAGTTTTTGTATTGACGTATAATAATTTCAAGATACACAGATTTTCAATTTCAAAGATTATGAGCAATAGGGAGTAGATAGGCAAAGTGAAATTAATAAAAAAAAATGACTAAAGTTAAGTGCCAATTAAAAATGATTACGAGGAATAACATATATGAATAATATATTATAATTTTGAGTGTTTCTATTATATGACCACGTAATGATTATGAACAAATCATATATATGAACTATATTATAGAAAAAACGATAAGACTATATTAGCCATAGATTATAGTTTATAATCAAAATAGTGAAATATATTTATTATATAATAAAGTTTTGAGCTAAAACTATTTGCCTCAATCGTGCTAATAATGTGTTGTAAAATAATTAAAATAATATATTCTTGTATTTTCTTGTGTATGTCAAATGATCATCAAAGCCCTATTTATAAGTTTAAGAATCATACAACTAGTTACTGATGTTATGTAGTGGTATGCAATTAAGAAATGATTACGAGGAATAACATATATGAATAATATATTATAATTTTGAGTGTTTCTATTGTATGACCACGTAATGATTATGAACAAATCATATATATGAACTATATTATAGAAAAAATGGTAAGACTATATTAGCCATAAATTATAATTTATAATCAAAATAGTGAAATATATGTATTATATAATAAAGTTTTGAGCTAAAAATATTTACCTCAATCGTGCTAATAATGTGTTGTAAAATAATTAAAATAATATATTCTTGTATTTTCTTGTGTATGCCAAGTGTTCATCAACGCCCTATTTATAGGCTTACGAACCATACAACTAGTTACTAATATAAATTTACAATAACTCGTATGTTTTCCAACCTACTAATCTATAAATGACTAAAAACTAGTTTGTAGTTGGTTACAAGGACATGGATAAAATTGTTGATAAATGGCTATCAACTTATTTGTTTTTGGTTAAATGGACATCCATAAATATTATGTTTATAACACTTTCTAATTAGAGACGGTTGTTGCAGGAATAAAAACCTCGTGCCATCCGAATTATGGTTGTTTTCATATTTTACCAACTAAACTTTATTTTTTTCCACTTTTCCTCCCCAACTCCTATAATTTTTTCACATTACCACCTATAGGCCTATTTTTGGTCGAAATAATTGCAAAAACAATCACATATGATGGGTTTGTGTTGATATTTGGGGTTGTTTATTATTTAACAAAAAAGAGAGAATAATTCGGCTTTTAATTTCAACAGTAAAGTTGTTGGGTAGAGAAGATAAGATTAGTTTCAAATTGGAGGAATAGCCTATGGTTTATAGGACTTGGTAATTTGATGGGAAATAGAACAACTTTATTGTATGGTTGTTCAGTGTTGGCAGACTTGGAGTATATGCCACGATGCTCCATAGTATTTTTAAACTAACTATAAGCATGAATAATTGTTTAGTGTTTCATGTGATAGTTTCTGATGTCACTAACAATAACTCGTTACATATATGTTGTTATTCTTAACGAGTATTCTTAGATGTGCTAGAATTATTAAAATCCTGCGTGGATCACTATGTTGTAAATGTATTGAGCTATAATTGGCCCAAATTAGCACTTAATTGGCACCACTTAAGCACATCTTGGATAGGGGACATACTTCTACAAACGTTTTTAGGGAGAAATACCACCTCGAGCTAACATTTGGCAAGGTTTTAGTGAATATAGGACATTTATCACGAATGCGCACAAGGATGAAAGAAGAAGTGACATCTCGTGCTAACACTTGTAATGCATTCCCATATAGATGAGTGAGGGAGAGATACGTCTTGCTAACCCTTGTCACACATACATATAAAGATGAGTGAGGGAGAGACATGGCGCGCTTAAACTTGACACCTCTATAATTCATTTAGGACAATTGTCTTTCATGCACTTAAGATAAATTACACCTCGTGCTTGACATGTGGCGCATTATTGGACTAGGTTACATGCGCAACAACAAGTTGCAATGAGATATAAGATGCAAAACCTCCATTTGACAAGTGTCAAACATGCACTACTCATAGAGATGACTTACCTTATGCACGTTTATTGGTAACTACTCTTATATTCATCTAAAGCCCATATTTCTCCTATAAATGCCCTTGCAACTCGAGTACTATGATACACTATACTTCAAACATGAGTTCTAAAAGTTCTATGATACACCATACTTCAAACATGAGTTCCAAGGCACACGCAACACTTTAGTAGCATTAATAAGAGTAAAAGAGAGTATAGTTAAGGTAGGAGTCGTATGTATCCTCATAAGTCATAGTTCTTACTTAGATTCTTTTATATTGTGCTTCTAAGTGTGTTAAGTTAGGTTTTTTTCATGAGAAATGTTATGTTACATGTTATGTGCATGATTTCTGTATAGACGTTCTATATCAAAACACATTCGTAGTTAACTACATGTTTTCTAGCTATTATTCGATATACAAGAATGCTATAAGTTAACTAAATCATGTCTTCCTTATACATAGTATCGAAGCATGTTCTTTTTGTGAGAATGTGAATTACTTGAATCTTGTTCCGTATGAATGGGCCTGAATGTGTTCAGGAGTGGATGGAGCTAAGTTCGGCCGGGCAACAATGGGCTTGCCGGTCTTAAAGGTTCTCACTACCCATGGTCCTAATCCCTCTACACAGTGGATAGAGTGTTCTGTGTGTGAAGCGGGTCATAGAATGAAGCATATACTCGAGATATGGCCAACGTGATGCATAAGGTGGGAATGTTGATATCAATGATTCTGTGGGAGATATAGCAAAACTATTGTGATAAGAAAGGTAAAAATGTGCCTTATGTGACATATTGTATGTGATTATGTAACTATTTGCACTTGAGCCACACACACAAGCACTTAATGTTGCTAGGTAGAGTTTCTACTCAGCTTGTCGTGCTAACGTCTCTTACACACAATTATAGCCAAAGATGATGTGGAATCTAAAGAAGAGCAACTTGGTGTTTGGAAGTTACAAGTTGTGCACAAAGGACTTGAGAGCTTTATTGTACTAGTTGCGTTGTATCTAAACAAGAATAGTTGCTTTTGAAACATTTGTTATCAGTAATGATGTTTAGTTTGACTCCTTTATGTATGTGTATAAGTATTTTATTGGAGCAGAGCTACGGGGCGTCACAAAGAGAATTTTAATATGAAGAATTATCTGTTATTTCTTTTCTTGATTACAGCTTGATGCCGCAATACCGTATTTATCAATACACAAGTCACCGATTTTATATGTTAGTTTAACATGATTTCTATTCTAACAAAATGATAACCACAATATATAACTAATATCTAGATTTTTGTTTAGGCTAATAATCTAGATTTTTCTTCCTAATTAAACTTGTTTCGGTTTATTTACTTATTTTTAAACAATGCTTTAATTTTGATGCTCTTTCTTAATGCGTTGTTCTTCAACTTTGATCATGGTGCGTAGGTACTCAAACTTGTCTCTTGATAATGCTTTAGTAAATATGTCTGATAGTTGTTCTTTAGTCTTGCAATACTCTAGTTGAATTTCTCCACTAGATTCTTTCTCTTTGAGAAAATGATATAGCGTGTCAATGTGCTTTGTCCGACTGTGATGAACGATATTTCTTTCTATAGCAATTGCAAACCTGCTATTGCAATATATTATTGGTGTATCTTGTTGTTTTTCGTACATATCTTCAAATATAGTTTGACAAGTTGCACCTATTGTTATTATGTATTTTGCCTCAACCAAAAATTGAGCAATTGTAGATTGTGTTTTTCAAAGCCCATGAAAATATCCAAAACCACATGTGAAAGCATATCCCAATGTACTTTTCTTGTCATCAACGGATCTAGCCAATCAATATTGGTATATTCAATTAATTTTGAATTTTCAATGCTCTTGTACCTTATGCCAAAATTTGTGGTTTTGCATATTTATCTCAATATTCTTTTTACAACTCCAAAGTGTATTTGTGGTGAACTCTGCATGAATCTCTAAAACAAACTACTTGCATATATAATGTCAAGTCGAGCTATTAAATAGGGTAGGCTTCCAACTAAGTTTTTGTACACTGACCCATCAACTTGTTTTGAGCCATCTCCTTCTTTTAATTTCACATTTGCAACTAGCGATGTAGCGACGGCCTTACAATTTTTCATTTTAAACTTTTTCAGTATATTTTTTCTGTATTTCTTTAGAGATACAAAAATTTCACCTTTTTATTGATGAATTTCAATTCCCAAAAAATAGTATATCAAACGAAGGCTACTCATTTCAAATGTTTTCATCACGTCTTACTTGAACTCTTGGATTTTGATTTGCATCATCTTCTATAAAAATAAGATCATCAACATATAAAAATACAATGATTGTATGGTTCATAAATTGGTTTATGATATAAAGGATTGGCTTGCTTTGGCTTTGTTAGCCCTCATAATCTTTTAATGATGCTTGTGAGCTCGGCTTGATTTGGGAGGATTTGATACTAGTATCCCTTATGATCTTTTAATGAGGATTTGACTTTGGGAAGATTTGATACTGGTATCTTTCATGATCTTTTTATAAAGATCTGATTGGCTAATATAAGAAAGGCTCTCGTTGATGCTAACTTCTTACCTTGCCAAGACTAATTTACTTGCCTTCACTCATCAAAGCCGAAGCAGGAAGGATCTCCTTATGACGCCTAACCTTGCCAAGATTGATTTACCTACCTTCACTCATCAAAGCCGAAGGACTAAGGATCTCTTACCTTTGAGATAGGCAAACGGTTGTGGCCATAAATAAGTTGCGTGCATCACTAGAAATCCTATCTCATTCACTCTGCTTGCCTTTGCTTGATTTTGAATGAGCGTTGTTGTGAATTGATAAACTACATAAGTGTACTAGTTAGTGTGCTAAGGACCAGATACCTCTGTGTTAGTACCAGGCCTCTACCAGTTACACGTTAGTTGTGAGAGTAGTTTGAGAGTCTATATCATTCCAATTTGTTTCACAGTTTGTTAAAATTGCATACTAATAAAATAGACTTTATAAATTTAAAAGCCTAGGGTGAAATATACCTAGGTAGTGAATTAAGCTTCGGCCCAACCACTATACATAGCTGTGTTTTTATCTTATTCATTATCCTTTAATATCTGTCAGGCTTCTTATGAATCCTTAGCAAATGAAATAGCTATCAATGTGGCTATACTAAACTCTAAAAACTTGCTTGAGTCCGTACAATGATTTCTCAAGTCTTCGAACTTTGCCTTTGTTTACTTTTACAATAGATCTTGTGTTGTTCCGCATATATTTCTTCTTCAAGAAATCCATTGAAAAATGTTGATTTGATTTTGAGTTGATAGATTTTCAACTTCATTTAAACAACTAGTGCTATAGGTGCTCTTGAAGTGTTCAAACAAGCTACTAGTGCGAAGGTGTAGTTGTAGTCTATGCTTGGTATATGTGATAGCTTTTAGCCACGAGTCGAGCTTTGACTTTTGGATAGTTCCATCATGATTTCATTTTGTTTTGAAGCCATTCGACTACACTTATGTCCTTCTTTTGAAGATGGTCGACTAACTCCCATGTTTGATTTTTCTTGAGCATATAGATCTCCTCCATCATTGTTTTAGTCCAGACTTTGTGCTTAGATGCCTCTTCAAACGACTCTAGCTCTAGGACAACAAAGTTTTCTTTCTGAAGAAAACACACCTTCGGACGATGGACCAGGTCTTGGAGTTGATGATGGTGAACTTAGCGGAGAGTTCTCCATTTCTTCTATTTCTTATTCTGGCCTTCTTACTTTTAAAATAACATTCTTTTGAATTTCTTTTCTTTCCAATTCCAAGATGTGTTTTCATCAAACTCCACATCTCGACTTATACTTTTTAGTTTTCAGACGGAAAAGTCTGTATCATTTATATTGACAACTATATCCAAGAAATATTCATTTTTCAATTTTTCGTTCAAGTCTAGGCCTTTTCTATTTTGGAATATGAATATAGCAAATGCATCCAAGTACTTGAAGGCATTTTGTTGATGGCTTTCTTCCACTCTAGGCCTCAACTATAGTTTTGCCTTTCATAACTTTAGGTGGACACCTTTTTAGTAGATAAACTATAGTGTATACTGATTCTACCCAAAATGTTTCAGGCAACCCTTTTTCTTTGAGCATAGCTCTACCATTTCCACAACCGTTCTATTTTTCTTTTCATGATGAACTCCTTCTTCTTCAGTGAATTTATCAAATTGTTTATAAGGGTATTCTTGCCCTTTGTCGCTTCTTAAAATTTAATTTTACAACAACTTTTTTTTTTTTTCTGCTACAAGCTTCAATTGTAGTTTTGCCTTTCATAGCAATAGTTGGACACCTTTTGAGTAGATAACTACTGTATATATTGATTCTACCCCAAATATTTTAGGAAGCTCTTTTTCTCGAGCATAGCTCTGGCCATTTCATGAACATTCTATTTTTTTTTATTTTTTTTGTTTTGGAGTGTATCTAACAATGAGTTGATGATGAACTCCTTCTATAGTGAATTTATAAAATTGTTTAGAAGGGTATTCTTGCCCTTTGTTGCCTCTTAAAACTTAATTTTATAGCCACTTTGTTTTCAACAAAATTTTTAAGTTTCTTGAATATATTAAACACTTCAGATTTTTCATTAATAAACTAGGCACATGTCATTCTAAAATAATCATCAATAGTGAGAATGAAATAGCTCTGTCCTTTATATGATGTTGTCCTCATGGGTCCACAAATGTTAGTATATACAAGCTCCAATACGGACTTTGCTTGCCAAGAATTTAAAGAGGAAAAAGATTTGCGATGTTCTTTCCCTTGTAAATAGGATTCGCAAATATCTTCTTTTACTTGAGTGGATGGAAAATCTTTCATCATATTGTGTTGGTGAAAAAACTTTATTCCTTCAAGATGAATGTGCCCAAGCCTTCGATGTCAAAGCCATGATTGATTTTCTTGAGTTGTCACGACTTTATCTTGTAGATATTTCCATGTAATAGGAAAACTCCTTTGATTTTGCATTTTAATTTTTGCAATTACATTTTTTCTATTCTTGTAATCATATATGGTGTAAAAATCTCGGGAAAATTGACACATTTCACCCTCTAAACACACTTGATTGGCACTATGTACCCTAAAATTCAAATTTTGCAATTTTGCACCCATGAAAATATATTAGTTTGGAACTTTGTGCCCTCTACTCATTCCCATTAAAAATTTTCACTAGAAATAATATTTTGGCCAAAATTAAGAAATATCTAAAATTCAGTACCCTCACTAACAAAAGGTTGATTCAGTACCCTCTCTAAAATGTGGCCTAGATATTACCAATAATTTACCCCAAATTCAGTACCCTCACTAACAAAAGGTTGATTCAAGTTGGCAACGCCACGTCTATTATTACTTTAAAAACACCTCGATTGGTTGTGTAGACGTGTTAACTTAAGTAGTGTTTATTGAATCAACCTCGATTGCTAAAAATTATGTGGCTAAATTTAGCCATGGATTGGTTGTGTCTAATCCGTGGCTATTTTATTGTTTTACTATTCAATTATTTTATTCATGCTTGATTTAATGTGTTCTTTGAATAAAATGTGTTAGTTTGTTTTCATAAGTATTGTATTATATATAACAAATAATAACCCTCATTTAATTTACTATTATTACTCAAATAAATCTTTTAAATTGTTATATAATTGAAAAAAACGATTGTGTGTTGAATATTAATTCTAACCACCAATGATTGTTTCAATTATTTAATGATATTATAATAGTTCTATTGAGTTAATACACAACTTATGTTTCATAATTATTTGTTTAAATTTTGCCATTTTATTATAATATCACAACATATAATTATCCGATATATATTTAATTAAGTGTGTGTATATATATATATTCGTTATCAGTTTAGTTCAACGTTTATGATCTCTTGTATAAATATATACAAGTTAATTATCTGGTTTTGAAAGTTTATAATTGATGAATTGCCATAACTTATATTATATTTTTATCTATAATTTAATAACGTGTAATGTTATTGATAATTTATAATATTTCAGTGTAAAATTACCAATCAGCCTACGCTAATACGTGGTCACTTTTTTTTTTTTTCCAGCCACGGCCTGTGGCTAATAGCCAGAGAATAATATTTTGTTTTCTTCAATTTGATGTGGTTATAACTCTTGACCTCTTAGTTGAGATTAGAGTATCAAACTACTATACCACTTTAATTTTTTATTGAAGGATTAGTTTTTGCTTGTACTTAGCTAATATAAATTATGCAAAATTCTAAATATAAATTATATGTAAATAAAATTTTGTGATAATTTTTGGTTTTGCTATTAATTTATTCAATATTTGTTATAATTAATAAAGTACTTGTTCAATTACTAAATACTTTTCAATACTAAAAAAAGAAAAGCCAAAGATTAGTAAAAAAAATAAAGGACTGGACTATGATACATATACCATGATATATATTGGATTTTCGAAAATATTTGAAGGCTACAACCTGAATAAGATCTCCTATTTCAGATAATATTTCATCTTTTATTTCATAATATGTACATTTATGCCATAGAACTATGTGTTTAAAATTATGGATAATTATTTTTTGCCATCCGAAGTATGACGTTTTTTACACTTTGTCACCTAAACTTCTTTTTGTCTCCGGTTGCCATCCAAACTACACGATTTTTTGCACTTTACCATCTAGGAGCGAATTCCGGCCAAAAAGGTCACCGGAACAGTACCATGTACATGGCATGTGATCTTGGTAGGGGCATTTCCATCATTTCACTTGTAAAAATATTATTTGCAAAAATGTATACCATAGAATTCAAACTTTGGTTGAGAAGAAATGCAACCACACCAACTACCATTTTGCCAACCACCATTATTATCAAATATGAGGCACATTGATATATTTGTACCATATAGATTCAAATGAATGAATTTTAATATCAACTTAAAATTCAAAAAAATAAAAGAAATATATTTATTTGGTGAATTCATAATCGATATTACTTTTATTTTAATATCAATTTTTAATCCAAAAAATAAAAGGAATAAATTATTCTTTTTAAAGAAAATTTTAATCTTGCTAATTAATTAATTTTAAAAAGATATTGATAAAAGAATATTTTTAAAACAAATGGGATAAAAAATAAAATAAAATAATTTAAAAGAAATGGGAAAAAATAAAATTGAAAAAAATTAAAAGAAATGGGATAAAAAATAAAATTAAAATATTATTTTATCAATTTCTTTTTAAAATTAATTAATTAGCAAGATAAAATTTTTTTTAAAAGAATAATTTCTTTTATCTTTTGAATTTTAAATTGATATTAAAATTCATTTATTTGAGTCTATATGGTACAAATATATCAATTTGCCTCATATTTCACAATAATGATGGTTGGCAAAGTGGTAGTGGGTGTGGCTGCACTCCTTCTCAACCCAAGCTTCAAATTCTGTGGGGCATATTTTTGCAAACAATTTTTCCACAAGTGAAATGATAGAAATGCCCCTACCAAGATCACATACCATGCACATGGTACTGTTCCAGCGACCTTTTTGGCCGGAATTCACTCCTAGATGGTAAAGTGAAAAAAATTGTGTAGTTTGGATGGCAATCGGAGACAAAAAAAAGTTTAGGTGGCAAAGTGTAAAAATCGTCATACTTCGGATGGCAAAAAATAATTATCCTTTTAAATTATTTTTTTAATTATACACTTGATTTAGAATATTTACAATTGATGTATATTCATGCAAATGAAGTAGAAAATGAAACACTTATTCGGAATATAGGATTAAATGTGTCTAGAACCCCTCCGGTGGTTATGATACTACTTGTCAAAATAAATGATTTCATTAAATTGTGAAAGTTATCCCACAATGGCCTGACCGTGGCTAACACCCGTGTCTAGAAATCCATGGCTAAGGAAAGCCGTGGCTAAATTTAGCCACGCCACTTTTAGCCACAGATAAAATCCGCGGCTAAAATTATTTTTTCTAGTAGTGCAAACTCAAGTCCAACTCGCTGTAAGCGAAATTGGCATAATTGAGAGTTCAAATAGTGCTCATTGACTAGGGGAGGTGCAGCTGTAGGTTCAAATCATGGTTTGGTTTTCAAATATTGAACATTTTGGAATGAAAAATATTTGTTGCAAAAATATATTTGTAGGCACAAATAATTTCATTGAGGAAAGAAGTATTCGTGAACAAGTATTTTCTTTGTCAAAACATATTTCGAGTCACAAAATATTTTTCTGTTAAAGATCATATCTTTTTGCAACGAAATGTACCATTGCAAATTCCGTGAAATGCTCTCTTCAAAATGTGACGTTTAGCAACAAAATATTGTTTTCATGTATGAAAAATATATAATTTTTGAAACAATATTATTGGTCGTCAATTATACAAAAGTTGACAATAAAATCAATAATGTTGCATATATACCATGTATAGGCAATGAATTCTACTTTTTGTTACAATGAACTTATAGCGGCAAGGATTTACGTTTGGAGCTGGCAAGAAAGTTTTTTTGCTGTTAATAAATTTTGCAACAAAATTTGCTATTGTTGAAATTGAAATTTCTTATAGTGTTAAGTATAACTCTATGTAGAAAGATGCTTTCTTAACACTTTTTTTTCATGAACAAGTTAAAATTGCTTTCTTAACGCTATTGTTGAAAGTGCTTTATTGCAGTATGTGGTTCATAATCTTTCTCATTTCCAATCAATTTTTTTTCAAGATCTCCATACAAAAATTGTCACATTATTTTATAGAAAATTTTAAACTGCCGCGCGCTCTTTACTATTTTGGGTGTAACTCTATGTAGACAAATAATTTTTCTAGCACCTTTTTTTTTGTTTTTAAGTTAGAAGCCCATAGCCTTACTTCGATATATGGCTCATTATCTAATTTATTCCAAATTAAAATATGTTTTTTGTGAGAAGTTTTAAAAAATTTCAATGGCATACATTCCGCTCTTAATTTTTGAAAATATATCAAAAGTCATACTATCAACCTATCGATGTGCTCCTTGTAACAAACTCAAATCGTTGGTGAGTTCGGTGTCATGTAATGGAAGATAAAACTATGAGACCGACAATTTTATGGAAGCAGATTTTTGTTGGCAAGAAAAAACAGGAGGAAATGTGAAGAAGAAGAAGTCAGATAAAAGGAGAGAGACAAGCCAATAGAAAATGGGGGAGATCCGAATATGTTAATGTTTTTTTGTGGGGTAGGGAAAGATTTGAAACGGAAATTCTCTATAGAGGGGTATGAACTCATATGGGTTTATTGCAATTTGAGAACAGTTAAGATGTCACTTTTTTAATTAAGGATCAATTTTTATTGAGGGTGGCAAACATGGGACAAGAACTTTTTTTTTTAATTTTTGCAATGTTAGAACTCTAGTCCATTTTTCGGCCATGACGCACACATCACCAAAAATGCATATGTTTGCACCATGTCATTAGCCACGTGTGCACCATGTCGTTTTTTGGTGATGATATGTGCGCCACATGTCATTTTCCGGCAAAATTGGTCGGAATCGTAACATTGCAAAAGAAAATAAAGTTTCTATCCCACATTTGTCACCCCCAATAAAATGTGTCATCAATGTGAAAAATAATATCTTAATTGTCCTAAAAATGTAATAAAGCCGATCTTATATTATGGTCAACCAAAAATATATGTATTCTTGTTTATCTAAAAACTCAAACTTCACGTACAACAGATGGTTAATGACTCCACTTAGCTTTAGAAACCTTATATGTTCGACTTTTCTTTCGATTATTGCACTAACTTATGGTTAAGTTCTTAAAATATAATTTTTTTTTGAGCTATTAAGTACCTCTTCATAGATCAAAATTAAAAAGCTCTTTTTATACACCAACCATTTTTCTATTTTCCAATTGCCCCGGAGGAACAAAAGAATTATATAAGAACTATAGTTTGATCTATAGTTTTCAAAAAACTCAACTTGTAAGGCTAAAATCGTCATTGACATATAATTGCAAACATCTTTATATAAGAATGTTACTATTTACTACAAGATGCTACATGATTTCCTATATATGTAACTCTAAACCTCTGTTTGGTTCTTGAATTTTGGTAAGAAAAAGAAGAAGGAAAATTTTTTCTTTGTTTCAAATGATAATACTCTTGGCTTTCATTTTTGATCATTTCATTTTCCTTTTACTTTTTCTACCAAAATCCTTGTTTCAAACATAGCATAAATCTTTCTTTAACCACCTTTCTGCAGTCTCACCAGTAATTTCGACAAAAAGCTTCCCTTTTTCTGCACCTGAAAAATACAGGGGACTCACAATTTACTTTCAAGTTAGGTGTTGACAATATATGGTAGACACCCAATCTGAATTATCTAGCTTACCAACTCCTCCCTCAATCTTTTATAATTACAATAACAACTCCTCCCTCAATCTTTTATAATTACAATAACAACTCCTCCAAGTTTGCATAGTTACAAAATTCGACTAAAAATAATTGAAAGGTAATGAAAATTCAAAATCTTTTAAAGTCGATTTCCTGTTTTGATATTTAGAGATGTTTAAGTAATACTTTTAGTTAAAAAATCCTTATGAGATGGGGAGTTCGTTAAATGGTGAAACTTAGAGGGGAGGTCAATGTAATTGTAGATGATTGAGGGGGAAGTTTGCAGTTGGAAGATTACAAAAGTGGTATCAGTGTAATTAAAGCTTGGTATTAGGGACTCCCATTTTCCCAAACAAGTTGGACGGCTTGAACGTTTCGGCTTCCTCTCGGCAGCGACAATCTGTCAAAGTATAAACTGATGTAAAAACTACAGTAGATGTGCTTCGCCTTTATTTGTGCATTTCGTGTGGTTGGGGCTTGCGTTTTAAACACTCTGAACGTAAACAACCACGATTATGTGTAGAGATATGACCTTAGAATTGAGCCGAGCAAGTTAATGATCAAACTTGGTTTGAACTTTTTGTCCAACTTAGAGTTTGTTTGAGCTTGATTTTGATAATTAAAAGAGCAGAATCAAGGTTGAGTAATTTGGTATCTTTACACATATGTTATTATGTTTTTGGGGATAATTATCAAAAAAAAAATCTTGAGGTTTGCTTGAATTACAAAAAAACAAAAAAAAAACTTCTTTATTTATTGAAATTAAAATTTGCACCCCTAACATTAATATATAGAGGGGTTTTCATAATGGGGCAACTAGGGGCTGCTGTTATTTGCAAGATAGAACCAAATTTCAAGGGTGGTAATTGTAGTTTCCATATATAGAGAGTTTCGTTTGTAATTAGGACAACCCTAGAATTTTTTCTTTAATTATCCTATTTTTTTTCAATTGATAGACTCGAGTTCGTACTGAGTCTCAACCTTATCATATGATTGTATTCAAGCCAGATTTATTATGCTTAATGGAAGTTTAGATGAGTTCTTAACAATCAATCTTTTGGTGAAGTGCCAAATAACTTGATTCATTGG
This sequence comes from Petrea volubilis, assembly GCA_026212405.1. Taxonomy (NCBI): domain Eukaryota; kingdom Viridiplantae; phylum Streptophyta; class Magnoliopsida; order Lamiales; family Verbenaceae; genus Petrea; species Petrea volubilis. Next base: position 1,161,629 of record CM047879.1, read on the forward strand.
GTGCAAGTTGTGCGTGGAAGGTTTGCTCAATGTTCAAATCAAGTTGCACAGAGGGCCAAAAATCTAACAAAATTTTCAGTGTGACCGTGTGATTTTACACACATACACACACCCCTCAAGAATTAATGGGCTAGATTTTTGATTTCGAAGTTGAAACATGTGAACATATATATATTAATTCTATATATCATTCTATATACACGAGAACATTTGTAAGGTAATGTATAATTAGGTGCACCTGAACTGAAGAGTTTTCCTTGATATCATGAGAGGTTCCATGTGAGGGTAATTTAGCTGGTTTAGCAGATGCTCGAAGATGTCTTGCATAGTCAAGAAGCTCTGCTCTTCTATTGTACCCTCTTACTCTACTACCATTCTGATGGAAGTGATGATAATGATGGTGGTGGTCGCCGTGGCCGTGGCCGTCTTGTCTGTCTTTTGGTAATGGCAACCTCCTCTGCGGCCTCTCTGCATAAACTGCCACCAACACAGCCCTCTCCCGGCAACATACTATCGCCTACAAAAGTTCGATGAATTTTGTAACAATCATTCTTTGAGGGTTGGTAGGACAGTTTCCCCTCCTAAATCGGAGTAAACTTATACTTTGTATGTATTTTTATTGAAATTCAAAGTTTAGTTTGCTTTGCGGAATAATAAAAACTACTTCTATATGTTTGTAAAGATTCAATCTCAACCCCAAGTAAAAGCTTCTCACTTTGTAAGTTAATAAAAAATATTTTTACATTTGGATCAAATACGGGGACCCCGTCCTATGAATTAGAAAATTACAAAAATCCCCTCTTTCTTTTGAAATCACCAAAACCTGTCCTCTAAGTTTACGAAGTTAACAGAATTTTGGATGCCTACGTACACCACCCTCAACTCAAATGGGTGAAACCGATCATTTAAAATCTTTTGTTGAAATCAATAATTCCCAGTGAAAAACTGCTAATGTGAAACTTGTAAATTTACAGCGAGGGTATTGGTAATTTTAGAAGAAAGAATGTTACAATTTGTAATTTCACTGATTTCCAAGTAAATATTTTGTAAAAATTCGATACGACGTGATCGAGATAAATTTTTTCGACTCCGTCCTTCTTCAAGAGTGCACAAGTAAATAACCCGAAAAGAAGATAAATGGTACATAATTTACAATCCAGTAACGATGGTTTCAAACTTTGAAACTAGACATGCATGCAAATTGATAGTAAGAAAATGAGAGAGAGAGACAAAACTAACCATGTTGCACCAAAGAAGGGGTGAGCACAAGGATATGAGAAAGATTGGTGTGGTAATGTTTAGGAGCTCTGCAGGCCTCTAGGCTCTAATTAAGAGAAAAAGACGAGCAAATTTCATTGGGAGGATCGAAATGCATATCCCTTTTGATTTGGTAAAAGTTCAAAACAAGAAAGCTTAAATTATGGCAGGATATTTGCAATTTAGTGTAGTATCAAGAAAGCAGAGGCTTCCAAATGTAGAAGATTACAACAAACAGGTTTGCCGGCTTAGCTAGTCTGTCATTTTCAGCTTATAAAAAACTTCAAATCGTTCTTCCTCTTCAGTCTCGTTGAAGCTAGCCTTGGGTTCGTCTAAAACATATCAGGTGAGCACATTCAACATATAGTTGAGTAAAAACGTTACTTAACCACATAATGTTATCGTGTGTGATTTGCACATAAACACATATTTTCACTTTGCACATTGACATATAGTTTTCTCATTTCAAACCTTTCTCGTCACCTAACACTGACCCTTATGACTACCCCGGCCGAATTTTACAACCAACACATTACTCCCACCTGCCTTAACCTCCAATGGTCGTACCCCGGGTGTTACGCCAAATTTTTCCTACAACCCTCTCACTTGAATGGATCTCTCCGTCTACCCAAGGGGGGATTAGGAGATGGAGGGAGTGAAAACTCTTACAGCCAGCTACCCCATTGGTATGTCCCGGCGGAACTCACCCAAACCACTCCGATATATTTCGGGCCCGTTTCACATTCACAATTTATGCACATAGCATAACACTTTATTCCAACATCTTAAAAGAATATCATTACTATAAAATGAAATTAATAGAAGAGAATATTTCATAAACTATACATACATATCTATATATATATAGTATGAAAATTAAACCAAAATCTAATCAAAACATGGTAGTATGTATATATATATGTACACGGCATCACATATATATATACCTATATATATATGTTGACTAAAACTATAAATAACATCAATATATGGAGATAGGTATATATACGTATAAAATATATATGTATATATATATTTAGACTGAACATATAATTAAATAGAAACTTAGACTAAACATACTAGAAATTTAGATTAAACACATAATTAACCCATAAATCTAGATTAACCATATAATTACCCACGAATAGATTTATATACATATACGTATATCATATATATATATCTATATAATATCAACTAACTCAACATAATTATATATATGTACGTATTATATATATATCTATACAAATATACAACTATATATATACGTATGATATATATATATATATACAAATATCAAAAAATATAGTTTGGTAACTTTAAGTAATATATTTTTGTGAAAATAGTATATCTTTTCCAAAACTCATACTTTTCCTATAAACATATTATTTCACCAAATAATATGAACATAATTTCAAGTATACTATATTAACACCGAATTAGTAGTATAGTATATTTTATGAACAACTAGGCATATAAGGATCGCATAGCACTTCATAGAAACTCAATATTTCCTACAAGTTCACATGCTAAAACATACTTACAATTAAAGATATGCTAGGTAAAGACAACTATTTTTCATGGCTTCATTTCAAACATGAGAGAAGTAGTGAAACTAGCATAACCTCTTGAACTCAAGAACCAACACATACTTTACCATTCCAAAAGACAATTTGCACATGAAGCACATAACATAACAAGTAAATTCATACTAAATCAAATAGATAAGCTACTAAACCATGAGTATTGGAGCAAGCTTGACAAGAACTTTTAGTCATGAGCATTGAAGCATGCTTTTGGCAAGAACTTTTACTCATGAGCATTGAAGCATGTCTAGGCACAACTCTTCCTCAAGGTATCCTAATAACCCTCTACTTATGAGATTAAGCAAGGTTTCTACCTTCTTTCTCTTTCTTTTTGGGTGTAGTGAATTGTGGGGTAAAAGAATAAGAAATTAGAGTGTTTTGGGAGAAAATTTAGAAGAGTGTGTGAGAGTGTGTGTTGTGGCTGGTTTTTGCTAGGGAAAGAGAAGGTGAGATTTTGTCTTGTTTATTTTAATGAGAGGAAGAATGAATTAGATTTTTGTTAAGGTCATTTTCTTCATTAATGCCATTTTACACCTAAGTGAATTCATTAAATGAATTCTTCCAATTGGGGGATCTAATTTAGGCTTGGTGTGCATGCTAGTATATGATTCACAAGCTACATAAACATGAGCCATGCAACAATATTTATTTATGGTATATTAGAGAAGATTTTTCTTGCATAAATATCATAAAATAGGTTAAAATCTATAATTTATATTTTGCCCTCAATTAAAATCCGAAAATTAGGATTTAATTCATTAAAATTCGAAAATTATACTTATAATTTTTAAAAATTCAAAATTTATATTTTTATTTGGAAGTTTATAATTTTATTGGGAATTTATGCTTTAATTTGAGCAAAATCTGAAAATTGAGGAAATTAAATTCTAATTTTGAAAAAAAAATAGTCTAGGATATGTAATTATTAATTATTAAGGAATAAAATACATTTTTAAAAAAAAATATTATTTGTAGAGAAAGTAAATTTATAAATTCTTATAAATAAGAAAACAATTTAGGAAGCTTAATGATTTTAGGAAATTATTTTCCTATATATATATATGTATATATATAATGGTAGGAGAGAGAGCCAAATATACAATTATATATGAACGGTAAAGGTTGATACACACTTCGTTAGGTAAATACTAAGAGTGAAATTGTACAAGTAGTCTTTCTTTTTACCACATTTTACATGAAAGTGACATAAATAGGTAATTAAACTAATAGAAGACATATTTAACTAATTATATGTATTATTTTTAGGTGTATTTTTGGATATATATATATATATTTGATAACATTATTTCAAAAATATTAAAATTGTGAAGTAAATAATTAGTATTAATTTCGAAATTAGGGAAGAAAATAAAATAAAATTTCATGATATGGAAACAATTGTACCAATAAGAAAATTAAAACCGACAGTTTAGGTTTGTGGGTAGTTTTAGAAAAAATTTTGAGGAGAATTCGTAGGTTTCAGCTTCACTGATAACAAGTCACATATTTAATAAATACATGTAATGCAATGCACATTTATTCACAATAAAAGGTTTTTCTCATAAAATAGTGAACATACTTCATAATTCCAAGTTTAAAATAACGTGGTTTATCGGGTCATCACATCCTCCCCTCCTTAGAAAATTTCGTTCTCGAAATTGTGTCTTACGTCTAATTGAACAACTGTGGATATTTTTCTTTCATCTCCTCTAGCCGTTCCCATGTACTTTCATCTATCCCATGGTGCTTCCATACAACGCGTATTAACAGAATCGTCTTGTTTCTTAACATGTGCTCTTGGAAGTCTAAGATCTTGATTGGTTCTTCAATATAAGTTAGCTCTTTGTCAATCTTGAGGGTTTCATTGTTCACGGCGTGGGAGGGATTAGGTTGATATTTCTTAAGCATTGAGACATGAAATACATCATGTACTCCTGCAAGCGCTGGAGGTAATGCTAATTTGTACGCAACTTTCCCCACTTTCGCTAGTATTTCAAAAGGTCCAACATAGCGGGGGCTTAGCTTTCTTTTCCGTCTGAACCTTACTAGTCCCTTCCTTGGTGAAACTTTTAAGAATACAAAGTCACCTTCCTCGAATTCCAGGTCTTTTCTCCTTTTGTCGTCATAACTTTTTTGACGACTTTGTGCTGTCCTCATTCGTTTCTTAATTATCTTAATAACCTCAGTTGTCTCGTGAATCAGTTCCGGGCCTAAAAGTTTACTTTCACCTACTTTGCTCCAACAAACAGGGGATCTGCACTTACGTCCATAAAGAGCCATTCCTATTGTCACTTGATAACTATTATTATAGGCGAATTCTGCAAGAGATAGGTGTCGATCCCAACTCCACCAAAATCTAAGGTACAAGCCCTAAGCATATCTTCTAGAATTTGGATAACTCTTTCAGTTTGTCCATCGGTTTGTGGGTGTAACAACATACTGAAGTTTAACTTAATATCCAGAGCCTTTTGTAACCCTTGCCAAAACTTAGAGACAAACCCAGGGTCTCGATCAGATACTATACTTATTGGAACACCATGTAATCTGATAATCTCCGTCTTATAGATCTCCACCATTTTTTGTCCAATGAGCAGGTCTTTGAAAATGCAATAAAATGGGCGCTTTTTGTGAGTCTATGTACTACTACCCATACTGTATCATGTCCCTTGTGCGTTTGAGGTAGTCCCATAACAAAATCTATTGTAATGTTTTCCCATTTCCATTCAGGAATCGGTAATGGTTGTAGTAACCCAAACGGCTTTTGATGACTCGCTTTAACTTATTGACAAGTTAAACATTTGGATACAAATTTAGCTATTTGTCACTTCATTTTGGGCCACCAATATTGTTGTTTAACATCCTGATACATCTTGTTCGTCCCTGGATGAATTGTGTACTTCGTATTGTGACTCTCTTCCAATATTTCCCTTTTCAACTGCTCGTCATCTGGAACACATAATCGATTTCGGAGTCTTACAATTCCATCATCTGGCAATATAAACTCCTTTTCTTCTCCACGGTTAATCCTATTCTTGATTCGTTGGAGTTCCTCATCTTTTTCCTGAGCTTCTTTGATCCTTTGGATTATGACGGGTTGTGCATGCAAGTGTGAACACAAAATTCCAAATTTTCTTTCCTTAGGTTTCCAACTCGAGATGGCTTCTAGCATTTTCCATTCTTGAGTCATCATACAAGCAAGATTGGTATAAGTAACCATCTGCGATGTCTCATGTTCAACTCTTTTTGAGAGAATAAGTACTTGAGGCTCTTGTGGTCGGTAAATATTTTGAACGAGGTTCCATAAAGATAGTGTCTCCACTTTTTGAGAGCAAAGACAATGGCCGCCAATTCTAAATCGTGAGTTGGATAATTCTCTTCATACGGTTTCAACTTTTGCGAGGCGTATGCCACCACTTTCTTGTTCTGCATGAGTACACCTCCTAAACCTTCTTTGGATGCATCCGTATAAACGAGGAATCCATCATTTCCTTGTGGTAAAGTTAATACAGGGGCGGTGACCAATCGATCCTTTAACTCTTGGAAGCTGTTTTCACAATTCTTATCCCAAACAAATCGCACCTTGGATTAGGTTAATCTGGTCAAGGGGCGGGTGATTTTCGAAAAATCCTTGATAAATCGTTGATAATATCCCGCTAATCCCAAGAAGCTTCATACCTCTGTGACCGTCGTGGGTTGTTTCCATTCTACCACTGCCTTGACTTTTCCGGGATCAACTGCAAGTCCGTCCTTCGATACTATATGTCCAAGAAATGCTACATGTGTAAGCCAAAATTCACATTTGTTGAATTTGGCATACAACTTTTCTTCCCTCAACGTTCGGAGTACTATTCTTAAATGTTCCTTATGTTCTTCTTCCGACTTCGAATAGACTAATATATCATCTATAAATATGGCTACAAAGTGGTCCAAGTATGGTCGGAATATTCGATTCATCAAGTCCATGAATGTCGCAGGGGCGTTTGTTACTCTAAAAGGCATTACCACGAATTCGTAGTAACCATATCTAGTGTTAAAAGCAGTTTTAGGGATATCCTCCTCTCGGATCCTTGATAGTATCCAGATTTTAGTTCTAATTTTGAATAGACCACAACTCCTTCTAGTTGATCAAACAATTCATCGATGTTTGGGAGAGGGTATTTATTTTTGATGGTAACTTGGTTAAGAGAGCGATAACCGATACATAATCTCCATGTCCGATCTTTCTTTTTGACGAACATTACAGGAGCTCCCTAGGGTGATGAACTTGGCTGAATAAATCCTTTGTCTAATAAGTCTTGAAGCTGTGTCTTAAGTTCTTTCAATTCTGTAGGGCCATTCGGTAAGGGGTTTTAGAAATCGGGGGGGGGGGGGGGGGTTCCGGGTATTAATTCGATCACAAAGTCGATTTCCCTATGTGGGGGTAAACCTTTTAAATCATCGATAAATACGTCGGGGTATTCGTTAACAACTGGTACCTCTTCAAGCTTCTTTTGATCTTCGGGTTTATTCATGATGTGGGCTAGGAATGCATAATTGCCTTTCCCAATAATTTGTAGGCTTGTAGGGAGGAGATAATGGGTATTGTTTGTATGGGTTTATTCCCAACTATTTCAATAATAGGTTGGTTTGGAAAGCATAGTCTGACTATCTTATGATGACAATCCACTTGGGCATAATGCGAAGCTAACCAGTCCATGCCTAAAATAATATCAAATTCATGGATAGGTAATAATACTAAGTCAGCTGTCATTTTTCGACCACCTATCTCTATTTCACAATCCTTATGAACTAAATCCGTCTTCCAAGTGGTTCCAAGGGGTGTAGTGACTTCTGATTCATAGGGTAAAGTCTTAGGCGATACTTGCAACCTAGTAAAGAAACTAGCAGATATATACGAATGTATAGAACCAGGATCAACTAATACTTTAGCAAAATATCGGTCCACGAGCAGTGTACCTTCTACAACCGATGGCGATTCAATCTCGGCCTAGTTCATAGCAAACGCTTTTCGTTAAACTCGTGTTTTTCCCCCTTGGCTCCCGTTGCCTTTTCCGTTCCTCCCGGGATTTGTGGTTTGCGCTGGTCTAGATTGTGGGCAATTTAATATAAAATATCCACTGCTCCCATATCTTGGGCACTTCCTAGCTTTATTCCAACAATGATCCTCCGTGGGGTTTGGCTTCCTACAATAAGTGCAGCTCATAGGCTTCTGAAACGAGGGACTGGCAAACTTTCCTTGGTTTCTGTGTATCTTACCTTTATTCATCCTATTAAATCCTCCCGGTCCCTTTCTACCTTGTCCTCCCATGTTTTGGTTTCGTCCAAACTGTCCTCGCATAACTTTTAGTTGCTCCAGTGTGCTTTCCACTTTAAGTGCGGTTTCGACTCCTGCAGTGTAGGTTGGTAGTTGAACTGCCGCTAATCGATCTTGGATTTCTAGTTGGAGTCCACCAACAAATTTTCATATTTTCCTCTCCTCATTTTTGATAAAATATGGAGCAAATCGAGATAGTTTGGTGAATAGGGCCTCGTATTTTACCACACTTAGGTCCCATTGCGCTAAGTTCAAGAACTCCCTTTCTCATTTTTCTTGAACAATGCGGGGAATGTACTGCGAATTAAAGTCCCTAACAAAGTTGTCCCAAGTAGGAGGGGTATGAATGGCTTCCCATTTACTACTCACTCTCTTCCACCAATGTCTAGCATCGTCCTCTAAACGAAATGTGGCTAAAGTAACTTTTCATTGGGAGTCGCAGTTGAGAACCTCAAAAATCTTCTCCATCACTTCCAACCAATTTGTTGCCTTAACATCGTCCGGCTTGCCTCGAAAATATGGTGGTCCTAATCATAGAAAATTAGTGAGTGCATCAGTGGGGGTTTCTTCGAAGTTGTGGTGATTGTTGTTGTAATTATTATTCGTCTGATTCTCGAGGATAGTCGCTATCCTTTCGAACAATATGGAAAAACGATCATCTTGAGGTTCAGTATCACTTCTAGTACGCTTCGGCGGCATCTATATCCAAGAATATCCAAAAGATTAGTCGTAATACTCCATCGACTTTTCAAACACACATTTTATTTATATATAAGGCGACCATGCAATATCTACATCAAAAAGGCTTGCCACATGTACTACAACACACTACTTATACACATATAACCACACAGTCTTATTCTAATTCTAAAACATCAACAACATCCTCCAACGGCTTATCCAAGACATTTCGGATAGCCTCTGGTGCCGATTTCCCCAATCGAGCTAGATTCAAAATTCTCCGCAGCTAGAGCCATAAGATCCTTGCTTTTCATATGAACAAGTTCAAGGATCTACTGATGTTTTTGACGCAACTCAAAGATATGTCTTTGAGCTTTCTCAAATTGCTCTGTGCCTTGTACAACCCCTTCCAAAGCTTCTCGTTAGCCTCCCGAAATATCCATAATTTCAATATGATTAGAACACCTTATTTGTATGTTATTAAATGTCAAGGTAGTTATACTTGAAATATCCACAATTCTAAAATATCAAGTGGGAGTGAGATTCAATTGTTGAATTCTCATGGCCTCCATTACTAGTCTAATAGCATAGTGGGTATATACTACTCCCTGAGAAGGGTTTCTACTTGTGGGTATAAGATTGGATCTCTTCCATGATAGGTTGAAGTATGGGAAAAACAAGCACGACCACGCTGACATGGAGTGTCTCGCCTACCTATATGAATATCTAAGTAATGGTACACACTTGACTAGGTTGTATATTAGCTTCCTTGAGGAGCTATGTTATATTTACCTAGAGGCTAAAGATTAAAATGGTGGATTAACAATACTGAGCAAGAGGTACTAGAAAAATAGGTTAATTGAGAATTTTTCTCGCTTATATTAGAACATTTTTTAACCTCGCTGACGGGGAGTCAAATGTGGATAGTAAAGTCATCATTGCATGCACCATCATATGGTTATGTAGATTCCCTAATTGGATTGCTTGATAAAATATAAAATACACTTCATAACTTGCTTTAATTTTTTTTCAATTTCATTATGATAATTGTTAGCCCACTGCAATTGATTTAAAAAAGAAATAAGCTCATTGGTCCTAATTACATGTATTATAATAATAATTAGTTTTGACACCATGTTCACCTGTAAAGGGGTACAAGTATGTGCTTATTGAATCAAAGGCCATCAATTTTAGCATCTAATACATGGCTATTTTGGACCATTATGAATGGTAACAAAAGTCAAGCGAGTTGCCTAACTATTGTATCCTAATTTCAATCTCAAATGTTCTTAGGCATAAGATGCGAAACATGGGTATTGAACATTAATGTTGTAGTATGTCAAATAAATTTTTGAAAAATAGGGTCGTGCAACTAGGCACGAATTGATGCTACACATAAAAGATGTTTGAATGATCACCATTTCAAAAGCATGTCATATAGATTATGGCACAATTAAATGAGTTGGAGATCTTGGATGTGAATATTAATAGTTACATCCAGCAGGATATGATCCTGAATTCCTCGCCAAATTCATTTACTCAATTTAAACTAACTTGTTTGAATTGATGAAAGATTTTTAAGTGGTGGGGGAAGTGATAAAAGCTAAGAGAAGTGTTCACCTATCTCAAACATATAATTGCACAGCTAACAAGGAAAGCCAACAAGTGGAATTAAGAATGAAAAAGACAAAGTTGTTTGTCCTACGGTTAAGGTTCAGTAGAAAGCAAAGCTGGCAAAAGGAAAGAGTTTCAATTGCACTGAACTGCCAAGAATATAACTAGTCTAGCTATAAAACTAGCAAGCCAGATAGTCGAGGTTTTTGAATGATGACAAGGATGCTAGTAGTATAGCAAACATAGTTGATATTTTGGAAAATAGAGTAATAACTAATTTTTGGACAAATTAATTTTTTGCAAACATAGCTATAAGATTGTCTTTGTTTATGCCTATTTTTGGACAAAATTATTTTTCCATTGTTATTTATCAAACTATAATTTTGTATCATTTGATCAATATTTTTCTAAAGCATAATAAAATTGTATATTTGCTTCGGCATAGACAACAAAGATATTCTAAAGAAAAAAAAGCACTCATTTAATTTTTTTTCTAATTACTCTATTGACAATGCAATAGAAAGTTAATACAAGTATACAAGCTTTACCATTAAAACTCCCATAAGTGAATTGATTCAGACTAACCCGCCTTTAAATTGGGAATCATTAGAGATTCAAATCGGTGTGGACTTTTGAGTACTTCATCGTCTTCACAGATGGTAACCGAAAACAAGAATATGTACATCTAATGAGACATAAGTTTAGTCATTTGAAATGTTCAAAAGTTCTAAGACTGAAGTCGAGAATCATTAGATAAATATATCAAATCATTTTGATAAAATCAAAATGGTGAATATTTATTGATTGAAGAATCTCTAAACTGCAAGTGAGATTAGAACTCAACTTATTACACTGGGCTTTCCCAATAAAATAGTGTTGCAATAAGAAAGATTAGATGTTCATAAATTTGATAAAGTACATGATGAGTCATGCTACCTAATTAGGATGTTTTGGAGTATCCTAAAGCAACGAGGGGGGTTAATTTGTTATGCTAAGAGGATAAAGTATTTGTGAACAAATGCTTAGTATCTTATGGAAGTATAATAAATGATCACAAGGTAGAAGTAAGTTTGTATTAAAAGGTACACATAACAATATTTAATATTGTAATCAAGATGCCCAATTATTAAGAGCATGAATAATACATGAGACGTATGTAGTACGACAGTGATGTGGAGTCGAGTTGTGATGACCCGATAATCCTTATTATTTAAATAATTGATATAAAACCATATGTTTCTTGGAAATGTCCTTATTACTTGTTGTTTTCAAATTTTAGTTTGATTTTGAGAGTAATTTACAATTTGAACGGTAAAGTACTAATTTTCGAATTTGATTATCATTCTTGGAAAATTCGTCTATTAAATATTTATGAGTTTTCAAAAACAATATAAATAAGTGCTCTAGACTTTTATGCATGGAGAAGATGCAATTTTGAATAAATTACATGATTTTCCAAATTTTAGAGGAATTTGACATTCTAACACAATTTTAGAAATTCTATGTCCTAAATTGCAATTTTTGAAAAGTTATATGTTAAATTTTAATTTCTGGGAAATATACATATAATTTCAGATTTATAAAGATTAAATTACATAATTTTGGGATTTTTCTAAATTAATTATGAATTTTCGAATTTTATGCCCTAAAACCTTAATTTTCGGTTTTTACAAAAATAAATAAATACAAATTCGAATTTTTAATTAAATAAAGATATGATTTCAGATTTTAAAAGATTAGGACAATAAAAATCATATTTTATTTGATTTTATTTGATTTTGTGTTACTATTTTATTAAAATATCTTACAAGATATTTTTCTATGATGATTCTTCAACTTATACACTTGCATGGTTCTTGTTAAATCTTGTAACAATCTTTCTAGAAAATGTGCACTTGCATGGCTCATATTTACTTAGGGGATGATTCATACAATGTTGGGCACACTTAAGCATATTTAGGGTGCCACTTAAGTCCATGAGTTGGATTATTTCATTAATTACCCAACCAAGGTGTAAAAATTGCATTAAATAAAAATTGACCTTAATATTAAATAAATCTATTTCACATGCTCAACACTATAAATAGGGGAGGCATGTTTTCATTTTTTTCACACACACAACACAAATCCCGCCTATAACCCACACACCCCAAAATCTTGCACTTTCAATATATATATCACACTATATCATTAGCATACCTTCCTATATATATATATATATATACAATTACCCCTCTTTCTAACCATATATATAGACATATTAACCTTTCTATATATCTATATATATACACTCTACACTTTATACTTATAGAGAAGAAGGTACCCTTTTGAAAGGTAGGAGTATTATTTAACTTCATGAGTAAATAGGAATTTAAGTACCTTATAAGTCTTAGATATTTTATGCTTTCATTTCCATTATCGTATTATGTGAAATTATGTGTCTACGTGCACCTATTCAAACACACACGCACCTTATGGGGTTGAACGATATTTCTACTCAACCGTCGCGTTGATTCTTCTTTACATGACTATTTTTAGACAGAAATGAGATAGCGTATCAGAGTGGCGCAGCGGAAGCGTTTAGAAGCCATTTACGCAATAAAGTTACTTTTGTATATCTTTTGAAATTGTAACTTTTGTATTTTGTCCAGATTTTATACGAAAATTATTATTTAATTTTAATAAAATATGAATGGTATTTTTTTGGGTCGTGACACGAGTACACTAGAGCCTCACTATAGTGGGAGGATTATCAAGTTACCTAATTAATGATTTTGGGAAGCTCTAGTGGTTGAGTCCCATGGGTATGATCCTCTTGACTTGAAAGAAGCTCAAGCATCTATGGAGCATCAATAAAACTATCAAGTCTTATGGATTTGAGTAAATGTTGGATGAACCATATTTGTACAAGAAACTTCATGAATGAAATTATAATGTTCTTATTTAGTAATTTATTTGGGGACAATATATCACTTATTGTGAATAATGTAGAAATATTGTCCATAGTCAAGATTTAAGAATTTTTTTTTTTAAATATTAAGGGGTCATTGCACCTAGTATTAGCAGAGCATAATTTAAACACATGGAATGTATTGGAATTATATGCTAACCTACTAAGGTGTTACGCTTAGACTTAAGAACTTAAGTCAGTAATGTTCCACTTTTTATATGTTTCTACCTTTGGGTAAGCAGTCTTCAAATTAGAAAAGTAAGCTACAATAATGTATTGTTATTTGCTAATATTAAGACTGAGTATATGGTAGCTTTGAAGGCTATTGGAATAATTAAATGACTTGATAAGTAGAGACTAAGAAATCAATAGTTGGTAAAACGCACATATAAAGAAAGTATCGGTGTATCACATTATTAGAGAATAAGTGTGGAACGTGGAATGATTGCAGATTACAAAAGTCATATTTAATAATCTGGCTAATCCCCTAGATAAAACCTTGGCACAAGCATTTTGATTCTTGTTAAGAAGTGATGGGTTTCAGATACAAAGCAAATTGTATTTAAGGGCAAGTGGGAGATTGTTAGGAATATGTGCCCTAAAATCCAATTTAAACAATAATATTTTATTTTTTTATTTATTTATGAATTTGAATTTATTGCAAATTATATGCATTTACTTTTATGCCATTAGATGGACACAATATTTAATGATGTATGATTGTAATTTAAATGAAAGTGTTGTTTTATGGAAAGACTTAAATTACTAAAATCATACATTATTGTTTGAGTTCGTAGTCGGTAATAAGAGTATTTTGTTCTTATTTGCTAAGACTATAATATGCTATAAATGATGATTTGTCTATAGTCATGGGAATTTTGATTCAGGTTATAGCATGTTGGTGTTCACCAATGAGACTGAAACACTGGACTGGACCATTTGAATTATTCGTTTTGAACTACAATCTAAAATGAATAATTCATATGCATTGACTCTAAATCTTAAAATTAGAACCCTAAGAATTGTAAGAAAATCGGGGTCGTCAATGCCACGGCATGAGGCAAACTCCGATGACTAAAAGACGATTCCCGATAATCTTGAGGAAGAATCCAACCATCCGCCTTTCCTAATCTCTGTTGATCGAGAAATCCGAAGCAAACGACGATAAGATTCCGTTGTAATGGCTGATAACGATCGAATCCCCTTAGAACCCATCAAATCGATCGGACCATCCAACGCTCTTCGTCGCTCCCAGCGAAATTGGCCAGCTCAAAAACCCTACTATGCCAACATCAAGAGACACGACCGAAAACCTCCTCCTCCAGTCTGTGAGTCAGTCCATAATTACTCCCCTCCTTCATATCAAAAATGTCCCTTTAAGGTACCTATTTCCTGTTTGATGATTTAACTGCAGAACAAAAATTCTCATCAGACCATGTTGAAATCATGTTTAATGAGAGATTTGTAGGTAGAAAAGTTAGTAGGGGTCGCGCTATTGATTTTGAGAATATTCCAAATTCTCCTGCTATTGATATGGTCAAAGCTCTCAAATGGGATAATATGATGAGTATAAACGTTAGTGTGTATCCGGACATTGTCAAACTTTTTTATACAAATATATCATTTTCTGAAAACAGAGAAAGCAATGAGATTGTTGTGGAATCCTATGTCCTCGGGACAAAACTTCTTTTAACAATTGAAAAAGTGAATTCTCTCTTCAATCTTGAAAACTCAGGTGCGTGTTATTTTGAATCGGGCGAAGAGTGTAAACATCCTGACTTTAATTTTCAAAATGTTGTTGATATTTTTTGGGGAGGCAAAGTCCAATGTCTTGCAGGTGGTCCAGGGTATAAGCATCTAAATGTCCATCATCAGTTGTTGCACAAAATTGTCACTAGTTCCTTCTTGTCTAGTTCTGTGTCTAGTGGTGGTCATACCACTAACATGAGTTGGGTCTCCCTATTTCTGATATATATGGCTATAATAGGTAAACCCGTGAAATTTGGGTATCTCTTTCTTAAAAACATCATTTTCTCCTACACCCAAAACACTAAGAACCTTCCCTACGGCATGCTCTTTTCTTACATTTTTCAAAGAGAAAACATATCACTGCTTAGTTCACTCATTGAAAAACACTCCGATAAAAAGGTCATCAACCTATCTTCACTCAAAAGGATGAGAATCCATTACTTCCCTAAAAGGGTTGGTATAAAGGGTTGGAAAAAAGCGGGCTAATGGAAGAAGTTGACTGCGAAACTGAATCAGATGGTGAAAATTAGTTTGGGGCAGTTACTACTGGATTGGAAGATCTTGGTATCCTCATCTAAGATAGTACCATAATGATTACTGCTCGACTTGAAAACTTGGAAAAACAAATAAACAAACTCCGTCAAGAAGTTCACAACATCCGAGCCAAGAGAAAACGAAGACTAAGACCTCTTGGTAGGTTATCCGTATTTTGATCATGTTTTGCCTTTTTTGATGATGAGGGGGAGAACAATGGTAGTAAGATAGTATTACTATCCCTTAAGGTTTACTATCACTTAATGTGAAGCTGCTTGGCACCTTTTTGGACACCTAATGGTATCATTTTTTGGCATATTGCTTTTGAACAGCTAATGATTAAATGGTATTACTTTTTGGCATACTCTTCATTATATTCTAAACTATCTTTTTGTGCAACTATAGGTGTCTATGTTGTTCAAAATGAAAGTCTTGGTAGCATCATATTCATTACAATCATGATTGTGATATTGAGCTGCTTGATATCTATCGACGATGATTGAAACTATTTATATGCAAGTCTTGGTATTTGGGGAGGTTAGTATCTATGTATGATGGTAAGCCTTTTTAGTCTTGGCATTTATGGAGATTAATATCTTTTATGGTGTTAAGATGTTTTGGTATTTTCTGATCACACTTCTCTCAAAGAAAATCAGCCTACTCACACAAAGTGTTACGAAATATTTTTGTTTATATAATCTGGACACCTCAGTTCAAAGATGTGTCTACAACTCAAAAATACAGGGGGAGACAAAAATTGACATGAAGACAGGGGAAGCATATCTCTATTTATCATCATCAAAAAAGGGGGAGATTGTTGCCTTTAATTTTTGATGATGATTTAGAAAATCTCTTTATTTAATGTTGCTCGATTGCACTATAAATATGGTCAATAATGAAGAGGCAAATCAACGTTTGTGAGTGCTAAGTGATAGAAATTGAGAGCTCACGTTCATCATATTGTAGAAGTGAGAATTGAGATATTATCTATTCTTGGGTGTACGCTGTTTACCTAGTGTGGGTAGTGCCAGTGGTCCAATAATGTGTTGCTTACCAAGTGTGTAGCAGTACCACTGGTCCTGCGGCAATTCCAGAATAGCTCTTCTCACTTTCTTTCTATATTGTTTTGTTTGGAAGTTATATCTTCCATAAAGTTTGTATCGTTTCACTATTATCGGCTTGTGTCGCGTTATTCTGGTTCTAACTTTAATAAGATATTTCGCAGGTTCAAAATCCTAAGTTGAAAAACACTTAGGTAGTGGATTAAACCTCAACCCAAACCACTATAAGTTATTTGTGCATTTAGTTTTATTTTTTTTTAGATTCATTACACAGGTAGTTCCAGTACGCTTTCAATCGCATTAAAAAATCAGGTTAAGTAATCTAATTCACCCCCTCTTAGAGTGTTAGTGTCCATCTAATGGCATAATAGTAAATGCACATAACTTTCAATAAGTTCAATTTCATAAATAAATAAAATAATACAATATTATTATTTAAATTGGATTTTAGGGCACGCATTCCTAACAATCTCCCACTTGCCCTTAACTACTATTTGGTTTGTATCTAAGACCCATCACTTTTTAACAAGAATCAAAATTCTTGTGCCAAGGTTTTAACTAGGGGATTAGCCAGATTATTAAATATGACTTTTGTATTCTGCAATCATTCCACATCCACACTTATTCTTAAATAATGTGATGCTTTTTTTATATGTGTTTTACCAACTATTAGGTTCTAAATATCTACTTGTCAACTTATTTAGTTATTCTATTTGCTTCAAAAACTACTAGATACTCAGTCTTAACGTTGAGAAAGCAACAATACATTATTGTAGTTTACTCTTCAAACTTAAAGATTGCTTATTCAATTGTAGAGCCGTATAAAGAGGTGGAATATTTTTTACTTAAGTTCTTAAGTCTAAGCTCAACACCTTAGTAGGTTAGCATATAATTCCAATAAAATACCATGTATACAATATATAATACTATAACTAAACAACCCAATTTTGAGAACATCGATAGTACATTTGATGTACACAACAATAATGAATCTAGCACACCGGAGCTTCGTCGTAGTGGGAGGATTATTAGGCCACCTAATAGATATCTTTGGGAAACCCTAGTGGTTGAACGTGAAGGATTTGATCTGCTTAACTATAAAGAAGCTATACAAGACCATTGGGTCAAAGCCATGGAATTTGAGTTGGACTCTATGTATTCCAATCAAGTTTGGGAACATGTAGAGGCACCTGAGGTCATTAAACCCATTGGATATGAATGGGTCTATGATTATGAGATTTGGCAAATGGATGTAAAGACGGCATTCTTGAACGGACACCTTCAAGAAGAAATTTATGACACAACAAGATGGTTATATTGTCAAAAATCCGAAGCATGTGGTATGCAAACTGAAGAAGTCTATTTATGGACTAAAATAAACATCTAGATCATGGAATATCAAGTTCAATGAAGCTGTCAAATCCTATGGATTTGAGCAAATGCCAGATGAACCATGTGTGCACAGACATCATGAAAAAGTGGTGATGTTGTTAATACTTTATGTGGATGGCATCTTACTTATTTGGAATGATATAGGAATGCTATCCACTGTCAAGATCTAGTTATCAAATCTGTTTGATAAGAAAGACCTTGGAGAAGCCAGTTATGTACTTGGGATCAAATTCTTACGAGATCCCAAGAACAAAGTACTATGCTTGTCCCAAGCTGCATACATTGATAAGATACTAGCAAAGTACAACATGGTGGACTCCAAAAAGGGTATGTTGCCTTTCAGACTTTGAGTCCCTTTTTCTCTCGAACAATGTCCTAAGACACCTCAAGAGGAAGAGCAGTTGAGAAAAGTGTCATACGCTTTAGCGGTAGGCAGATTCATGTATGCGAGACTGTGTACAAGGCTAGATATCTGTTATGCAGTAGGAATGGTTAGTTGATATAAATCAAATCCTGGACCAATGCACTAGGTAGCAGTGAAGCATTTACTAAAGTACTTGAGAAAGACTAGGGATTATATGCTTATTTACTGCAGGGATGAACTTATGCCAATGGGATACACGGACTCAGACTTTCAGTCAGATTGTGATTCTAGATGCTCCACTTCATGTTACATTTTTACCCTTGGAGGAGGAGCGATTAGTTGGAGGAGTGTAAAGCAATCTTGTATTGTTGACTCCACTATAGAAGCTAAATATGTAGTGGCTTCTAAAGCTGCTAAAGAAGCATATTGGCTTAGGAAGTTCTTGACAAATCTTGATGTCGTCAGAGATGGTTGGAACCCAATCACATCGTATTATGATAATGCTGGAGTTTTAGCCAATTCTAAAGAACCTAGAAGTCATAAATGGGCTAAGCACATAGAAAGAAAGTACCATATTATTGGAGAATATGTAGAAAGAGGCGAGATTGTAGTTCCTAAGATAGCTTCAATAAATAATCTAGCCACCAAAACTTTGGCACAAGAGAGTTGTGATTATCATTTAGAATGGATGGGAGTTAGATACATGCCTTATTGGCTTTAAGGGCAAGTGGGAGATTGTTAGAAATGTATGCCGTAGAAAATCCAATTTGTAATTAAAATAATTATATTGTTTTAAATTGCATTTAGTACAAGTTATGTGCATTTTAATTATATTAGATAGAATGATATTTGATGGTGTATGACTATGATTTAAATCTAAGCGTTATTTCATGAAAGACTTAAATTGTAAAAATCATACATCATCGGGTTCGTAGTCGGTGATAAATTGATTTATCTGATAAGACTATAATATGCTATCAACGATGACTTGTCTTTGTCATGGGAATGATGGTTACAGTTAATTTATAATGTGTTGGTATTCATCAATGGAGTTTGAACACTGAACATGACCAACTGAATTATTCATTTGAAAAGGCTATCTTAAGAAGAATAATTCATGATCATTGACTTTAAATCCAAATAATATTGCGACTTTAGGTATGTATGTTCACACAAAATCTTTATATCTGTAAAACAAACAAGTACAAATCAAGAAAAGTATGTGACAAATATTTCAAATTTGAAGAAAGGATATAATTTAAAGGAAAATAATCTCCTAGAAGACTAATCCCCTGATTCATCTCTCCGAATTTGTTTCCGAGGGCTTAAGCTTATTCTCGGATGAATGATGTGATTCCTTCCTAGATTTGCGGGACGGAAGTCACGATTTACCTTGAAGTCAAAGGTTGGCTTTGAAATCGAAGGCCTTGAAGCACTTGCGCTTTGAAGATGAAGTAGAGCCTTTGTGGATGCAGTACGTCGTCGTAGCAGTCACTTGCAATTTGAGGACTTGAGAATTTTGAGAGCTCGTACGAAGGTCGTGTTCTTGTGAGCTTGTCTCTGTATGTGTTGAAGACTTCTTTATTCCCCTTTTGAACCCCAAATGACCCCTATTTATAGGTGTTTGCGTAGGGTTTTCAGATTGCTAACAACTTCTTCGATATTTACTTCTTTAATATAAATCATTATTAAAGAGAGAAATATCATTTTCGTGTCATTATTTGATTGGTCCATGCGACCAAATGCACCACTTGTCACCATTTGATTGGTTTTGGACTTTCGGGCTGCGAGACTTGATTTAATTGGCTGGAACACCTCATGTTGACACTGGGCGACTTCTCATTCGTCGGTAAAATAAATATTAAAATATTAATTAAAATTAACTATTTAATATTGGAATTAAATTTAGGAAAATTCCAAAATATAAAATAGAAAATGTAATTAATATTTAATATTTTAATTTACATTTGTCACTTTTTTCATTAGATGAAATTTAATCGCCAACAAATGCCCCCTACTTCAAGGCCTGGAAAAAACATACCAATTACTTGCGGATGAGGCGGGACTTGAAGTACTCAAAATAATTATGGACTTTTAAGAAATTAGGTCCATTAATCTTTCCATTTGAATACCCTCGGGCCTTGATTCCAGACTCGTCAAAAAATTAAAAAAAAGTTGGCCCATGATTTGGTAATAGGTTTTTTTTCTTTTTTTTTTCTTTGCCCACAATTCAGCCCAAGTAGTCAATTCCAATTGCCCATAATAGGTCCCATGCATTTATTTGGAGAATTCAACTTCAATTCTACCATTCATGTGATGATTCTAGTAGCAGCAGAAGTCTTTATCCTCCTACGATGGCTAATTGGTTCTCTTCTCCAGTCCTGATGCAGAACAGAGTCCCATTTGTTTTTCTTTCAATTTCGTTGTCTCTTTTAATTCAAACTTCACAAAGAATTGAATTCTTTTCCTATCAAGAGCCCAAAGCTCGTCTTTAAACTGATCATGAAGTAATGGCATCCCAATCCAATTCAACTTACTGAGAATGTAATTAAATCCCACCAAGACTCAACTCTCTCACCGAAAACTCATCAGGGTTATACATGACTTTTGAAATTTAATTAAGTCAATCAAGGCTCAATCTTATAGTAGATTTAAATACCTTAAAGGACTTTAATTCCACTTGAAACCAAATACTTCAAGAAAAAAAAAGTCTATAAAAGGAACTTCTGAGGTTAAATTTGCACGGCAATGATTTGTGAAAACTAGCCCGTGGTTAAGAAGCAAACCGTAGATTATTCCGTTCATTATCAAGGGAAGCCAAATAGTCCGAATTTATATCAAACTCAAACAGGCGTCGACTACTTATATATATATATATATATATATAGAGGCTTTAGCTGGAACTTCAGAGTACTCCATGAATATTGAGTGATGAGAATAAGCTATAAAAGTAGCCATACCACAATTCACGTGAGCTCATGGCAGCGTACTTGGTGAACTAAAAGAAAATTTGTTGGGGTAATGATCAACAAAAGAAATTTATACCGCCTGCCACTTTTTTTTTTGTTTGAATCAATCGATCACTTTTTTTTTTTTGTGATAACAGAACCGGATTCAATACCTTTTCTTCTTCACCCCTTTTTTTTGATTCATCCATCACCCTTTGTTTGATGAAAATTTCCATGAGATGGAAATATTTGAAAGAGGTTGGAAAGAGAGAGAAAAAAAAAGGTGATGTGGGGATGACATGGCAATCAGCACTGCCATGTCGATGATGTGGCACAACAGAAGTTGGCCAAATCCCAGAGCAGCTGCTGAGTCAGCATAGGGCTAACTCAGTGGGCGCGTGAATGTCATGCGCCAGCAATGTCACGACCCGAAAAAATACCCTTTTATTTTATTAAAATAAATAATAATTTGAACATAAAATTTGTACAAAATACAAGAGTTATAATTTTTAAAAAGAAAACAAAAGCAACTTTATTGTGTAAAAGGCTTCCAAATGCTTCCGCTGCGCCACTCTGATCCGCTATCTCATTTCTTTCTAAAAACAGTCATATAAAGAAGAATCAACGCGACGGTTGAGTAGAAATTTCACTTAATCACATAAGGTGCTCGTGTGTATAACATGTGCACATAGTCATAATATCTCACATAATATTTCACATAATATTACCTTTCGAGTCACTTATTAGTGACTCCCTTATGTCTCCCACAGTACAAGATTCCAACCGTTCACATAGTTAATCCCCATATTCCATCCGTCCACATCGATTCCATCCGTTCACATCGATGGCTATATCTTGAGATTATGCCAATTCCCTACAACCAATACCAATACATGGAACACTCCGTCCATGTAAGATGGGATGGATGCTGAGAACTATTTTAAGACCGGCAAGCCCATTGCCGCCCGGCCGAACTCAGCCCCATCCACACCGAAAACACATTTGGGCCGGCATGCACAAATAAAGAGTTCCACATATTGTCACATAAAGAACATACTTTCATACTTATAACTTTATATATAAAAGCATAGTAAGAGCATATTTTGCAATAATAAACGTACATGTTTTTATACTAATTCTAAGAATATAAAACACGAATATAATTAGAAACATGCTTTCTAATAACTTGTAGTAGCATAATGAAGCATAATATCATGATAATAAAATGATAAACTAGCACTAGAAATTAACTTATGTAATTAAGGAAATTCCTACCTTGAAATGTTTTTAGGGAAAAAGAGAGGATATAGAAGGCTTTTTAGGTATATATGTAGGCAAAAAGAAAGGTTTATATATATACATATATGGGTGAAAGATATTTTATAAATATAGAGTGTTTTGGGTGTTGAGAGTAAGGTGAGTGTGGGTGGGGGTGTTCTAGGCGGGATTTGTGTTGTGTGTGTGATGGAAATGAAGATCACCCCCCCTCCTATTTATAGTTGTTAGTCAAGAAACAAGATTATTTTATTAGGTTTTATCTTGTTAATTAATGTGATCTTCCAACTAAGCTTATCATTAATTATGTTCACACCTAATTGTGGTTGTAAGTTACACAAGTGTTACCCTAAATAATATGAGTTGTACCCTAAATTATATTATGTGTTAGCCTAAAATGATGATTCAAGCCCTAAACTCATTAGAATGCTCCAAGTATAAGATTTGCTAGATTCACCAAATAAATGTAGGAAGATATTTTAATAAAATATTAACACAAAATCAAATAAAATCAAATAAAATCTGATTTTAATTGTCCTAATCTTATAAAATCTGAAATCATATCTTTATTTAATTAAAAATTTGAATTTGTATTTATTTATTTTTGTAAAAATCAAAAATTAGGGTTTTAGGGCATAAAATCCGAAAATTCAAATCTAATTTAGAAAAATTCCAAAATTATGAAATTTAATCTTTATAAATATGAAATTATATCTATATTTCCCAGAAATTAAAAATGTTTTAGTTATACTTTTGAAAATTACAATTTAGGACATAGAATTTCGAAAATTGTGTTAGAATGTCAAATTCATCTAAAATTTTGGAAAATCATGTAATTTATTCAAAATTGCATCTTCTCCATGCATAAAAGTCCATAATACTTATTTATATTATTTTTGAAAAGTCATAAGATTTAACAGATGAATTTTTCATGAGTGGTAATCGAAATACGAAAATTAACACTTTACCGTTTAAATTGTAAGTTAATTTCAAAAACAGATTAAAATTCGAAAACAACAAGTAATAATAACATTTTCCAAGAAGAAAAGATTTTAAATCAATTATTTAAATATTAAGGATTACCGGGGTCGTCACAAGCAAAATGAACAACGCGCGCAAGGGTTGGCACTTGTATAACGCGTGCCTGACATACCTGCGGCACGCCAGGCGCGTGAACGAATCTGGAACTCATTAAGAGCACGCGCCTAACATCAAATTCAGATTTTCTGGCTATATCTCACATCAAATTCACCTCAATCTCTACCCTACTTAAAACTATAAATAGGGGTCATAGGAAATTGTTTCCAAAACACGAAAAACTATTCTTTAAATATTCAATGAGTTGGAAAAATTAAAGAACAAAAATTGCTTTTGAATGGAATTTTTCTTTTGAAGAAATTTTTCATTCTAGGTTAAATATTTTCATTCGGAGCATCTTAGCATTGCAGAGAAGGCTTTAGTGATTGACTATTCTGATTAAAACTGGTCAATTTTTCTTCCGCATAATTTTCAAGATTGGTAATTCTTAAGCTTTCTAAGTTTTTGTTTTTTTTTGAAATATTAGTTATATAGTTTAACTAATTATTTCTTGCTATTCCATGATCTATATATATATATATATATTAGTTGAATTGAATTTATTTTATTGCATGCTTGTACTAGAGATACATTCTTGCAATTTTTCGCAGAAAAATATTTTAGTTTTGAATTATTATATGACTTTTTTTCCAACAAATAGTATCAATTGTTGGAAAATTGTCAAAATTTATCCCAAAAATTATTAAACGTAGCGAAAAATAAAAAGGACCAAGCCCTTATACCTGCATGCATAACATTCAAAATTTAAATCAAAACACATTATGGAAAACAATAAATAATCTGTTAAACAATTTAATTAATCAAATATGATAGAAAGCATTAAATATACCAACTTCAACATTGAATAAACTAACTGCGTCGGACGCATATTGACCATAAGAAATCCTCCCATTAATTCCTTACAAAGCTTGGAATCAACTCGTTTGACCATCAAAATCTTTTTCATAATCCCTCTCGAACTCCGAAGTGTGGGCTCCGAAATTAATAAAAAAATATTAACTAGAAAAACAAAATTTCAATGAAAGAAATTTTTACTAAAGCAATTCTATTCTATAAATTTTCCAACTCAGAAATGTTAAAGAACTAATGATTTCATTTTGGAGTGTCTTTAACCTATTGCCAAGACTCCCTTTAATAGGAAAAAAAGTGTGAGTAAAAATACTATTTTTTCCAATGTTGGACAAGTGAAAAAAATCAATAAAAAATTAATTTTCTCACATAAACAAAATATTGTTGTTAGGTAGGGTCGAACCTCAACCTTCCAAACGACAATAGTCCTTCTCACCACTGGACTAGTCCACATCTCCATGCACAAAATATTCAAAGCTATTTATTTTATTCAAAATAAAATTTCATTTTTCTCCTCAAATTTCATCCAATGTGTCCATCTCATGGAAAAGTTAAATATTTTTCAAACGTGTTATAATTAGAGGCTTACGAAGGGACCTTAGGAAAAATTAATTTTAGCTCCAAATATGTCAAATCTTAATTCTCATCTCATTATAATATTTGACTACCATTTAACAATATTTAATTCCATTAAATAAATATTTTTGCACTCTAAAATTAATTAAGTTATTTACGAGTTCACAATGTAACAAGTATTTGCATTTGACCCCTCTATATGATATTCGTGAAAAATAAAATCCAACTACTATAAATTTTATTTTTACATTTTATCTTAAATTCCCGATTTGCTTTTGTTCAAATATTCCACATGAAAATCACATTTTCATATAATTTCGGTAGCACTTGACTCGAAATACTTTGGCCAAAGATTTAGAATTAATTTGAACTTTGCAAATCAACTTAAGGGATATCTATATCTTCAAAAGATTTATAGATTCCATCAAATGTTCTTCTTTAGCACAATTCATGCAATCACCTAATGTACAAAGTATGTTGGTCACTTACGACCTCACTTCCAAGTGCGCTCACGGCATTCGGGGAGACCACGAGGTAGACATAAAGTGGTTGCCCCAAAACGGGCTTCGACAAGAGTGGAAGATTGGTCAAGTATTGTTTCAATTCAAGCAAAGCTCGCTGGCATTCCTCTACCCACTTCCAATCTTTCACCGTTGTCAATGCCTTGAAGAAGGGAAGGTTCCTATCTACTAACCAAGATATGAACCTATTCAGGGTAATTACTCGTTGTACCCGCTTAACAGACCCTGTGGGTTCAATATCGAGAATAGCATGAATCTTGGTCGGGTTGGCCTCGATTCCCCAATGGCTCACAATATACCCGAGGAACTTTGCTCCTTGAACCTCGAATGTACACTTGCTGGGGTTAAGTTTGAGCCCATACTTCCTCAGAATTCCAAAAGCTTGAGCAAGGTGCTCGAGGTAGTCAAACTCTCTCTCACTTCGGACGATCATATCATCTACATAGACCTCCATTGTTTTCTCGATCTCCTCTTTGAACATCAAATTAACAGGCCTCTGATATATCATGCCTGAATTTTTGAGCCCAAAGGGGATTATGAGGAAACAATAAGTCCCCATGCCCATTTTGAAAAACTTCTTGCTCCTATCTTCCTCAACCATAAAAATTTGATAATATCCCTAAAAGGCATTCATCATGCTCATTAGCTAAAACCCCGTCATCGAATCGACTAGCTGGTCGAACTGATCCTTCGGGAAGGCTTTGTTAAGGTCGGTGAAATCATTGCACATTCTTCTCCAACCATATCCTTTAGCCACAACAACCACATTGCATAGCCACTCTATGAACAGGATCTCCATGATGTATCAAGCGTCCAATTGGTTGTCAATCTCATTCTCAATGATTCGGTTTCTTTCTTGCCAAAAAATTCTCTTTTTTTGACTCACGGTATTGCACGAAAGGTCTACATTGAGACAGTGGATGATAACTTTCGGATCAATGGCCAAAAATTCCAAGGCCTTCCATGTAAATACATTAACGTTTGCTCTCAAACATGCAATCAATATTATCTCTCTTGTAGGTTCAAGGTGGGTCCCAATTTGTGTCGTCTTGCTCAGATTTCCCTCCTCGAGTTTCATTGTCTTGAATTCTTCCACGTGCATGATTTTTCCTTCCTCAACCTTCCTCCACTTAGCTAGATCGATCTCGGAGGACTTAGGGATGTCTAGGTGTGGTGCCTGTACTTCTACAGGCCAAGTAGGAGGCGTCCTTTTCCCCTCTAACGACACCGAATAATATTTCCAAGCACCTAATATCTGACATGTAACTTGTCCCACTCCGACCGGGGTTGGGAACTTCATCTTCAGATGGTATGTAGATACCATTGCTTTAAATATTTTGAGAGCTGGGCATCCAAGGATGGTATTGTATACAAATGGGGCATCAACCACCAGATAAGAGATCATCATGGTCCTTCTCATCGGGACCTCCCCTAAAGAAATGGGGAGCTGAATCAGTTCGAGGGGGACAACTTTGAAACCCCCAAACCTAATCAAGGGCATTTGCACAGGGGAGAGCTTGTAACTCCCTAGATCTATCTTGGCAAAGGTGCTAGCAAATGTAGTATTAGCATAACTATCATTATCGGCCAAAGTCTTTGTCACTGCATAGCTGGCCAAATCCAGTGTGATGACCATGGGGTAGTTTTGGCTATCCTCTAAGGCCTCTTTCTTCGAGATATGATCAAGATCCCGATTGCTGAAAGTCATAACATCCTCTCCAGTCATCATGCTTTCTGATATGGTATTCACTTGCATCTTGGCGTGATAATAGTGTTCCCCGATATGATGCCAATACTGAAAGAGGTGTCTTTCCACTTGCTTCTGTTTGTTCTTGGTATCTCCGCCATTACACCCTCACCTGATAGTGTGGATCATACCTTGCGTGGGAAGGTTGTCTTGCACGGCAGGCCGCTTGTTAGCCCGAGGAAGAGGAGCGCAGTCCCCTCGAGGCAATCAGGACCTCTCCCTCCTCAAGGAGCTGGAATCATCGTCCTTCAAGGATAGGGAGTGTTTTATGTGACTTCCCTCACCTTTTTGTCCCTTCTTCTTGATTAAATGCTAAATTTCTTTCTTGATGGTGAAACTTCCCTCTGTGTCTTAGTTACCCACTTGTCTGTGGAAAGCGTAGTATTTGTTTCCCTTTGGTGGGGCACCATCTTTGTCATGGATCTTTCTTGGTCTCGGGAAGATCATGGGATCACTTGCGTTGATGGTTGCAAAACTTTTCTTTCCTCGACATCACCAAGGGGTGAGGTCAGTATCTCGTCGAATGTCCTTCTTGTCTCCTTCGTCCGTCCCTCTTATATTTCATATCTTCTACATTCATATACTGTTGAGCGATGGACATGACCTTTTCTATGGTGGTAGGATGCTTTCTCACCAAATGGTTCGAGAAGGCCTAATTTCTTATGGCTCCCATGATAACATCAAGGAGAAAGTCCATCTGGACAATCTCCAC
This sequence comes from Petrea volubilis, assembly GCA_026212405.1. Taxonomy (NCBI): domain Eukaryota; kingdom Viridiplantae; phylum Streptophyta; class Magnoliopsida; order Lamiales; family Verbenaceae; genus Petrea; species Petrea volubilis. The sequence continues at coordinate 1,189,857 of CM047879.1, forward strand.
CTTGAGAAGCTCTATTTTGAAGCGATTAAAGAAGTCCCTCAATGACTCATTATCCTTTTGTCGAAATTTATGGAGGTGGGACGGAGGCAGCTTGGGAAGGCTTTTGGTCTGAAAATGGTCGAGAAATTGGATTGTCAAATCAGCAAAGCTCCTGTCGAACCAGGAGGCTAGCGTGCATACCACTGCGAGGCCACACCTTGGAAAGTGGTGACCAGCAGCTTGGTGGAGAAATCATCCTAAATCATGTGTAAGCACATGGCATGCTTGAATTGGATTAAGTGCTCTTTGGGATCAGTCTCCACATCATACAGGAGCAAGCAGGTGGGGATTTTGCACCCTCAAGCAACTCTTGCCCTCTGGAGCTCATGGCAGAGGGGGTCCACCTCGTCAGGCATAAAGTGCCTTTGGGTGGATCCTTGACCGGATCGAGCAGATACTTCGTCCAGTCGGCGATTCAAGTCTTCTATACGATAGGAGAGCTCATTGATGTCTTCTCGGGGTCTTTCCACCCTACAGACCTAGTCAATTCGTATTTGGATTTCAGTAGCCCGGTGGGAGATCTCCTCCAGGTGCTCGCATTCTACTCTCGTCGGGTGGTCTGACGAGGCTACCATAGAGGATTCTGTGATCTCTTCTACTGGATAGGGGTGGTAGAAACCTTCTTTCTCTCCTCAGCTCCCGAGGGGGTGGAGGCGGAATCCAATACCTGGTGACACGCGAGTGGTGAATCTTATTCTTCGGTGGAGAAAACTTGTTATGGAATTTTCTAACACCAAGTGCACGTGCCAGCAAGTAATATAGAGTGAATAGAGTGTTGAATCCCATAGAGACTTGTAAATTATTGCTAACTAAGTACTGAAATTAAACTTCCTATTCTTGTTCTTAATTCAATCATGGTGAATAGAAATTAAATTAGACTAATCAAAATAAAATGAAAGTAGGCATGCAAATAACAAATAGCTAATTAACTAAACAGATTAACTTAAGTCTAGGATTATAAAATCCCCCAAGGTGCTTTTCTTACTCAAATTACCAAAATTCTTATAATTATGTGAATTATTCTGATAATCTTGAGAACGAATTTAATTGTCGGTTTCTGTCGAAATTTCCACAAATATGTTGTCAAATAATGCTATCCTGTATATCCATGGCTAGCAATTAATCAATAACTCATTAAATTCACTCATAGGATTACACATGGTTTGCAGGTATACGTCTATCCTACAAACTAATCGAATTTTGACAAACATAAAATCAAACATGCATTGCTCAGTTTATTTTCCAGTTCCTAAATTTCCTTCGTCAAAGCTTAGATATGATTCCTAACATACAATTGGTGGCCACACAATTGCAAACAATAATCCAAACTGAACAATCAGAACAAATACAGAAAATTATAATAACATGGCCAAACTCATAACAATTGCATATTGGGTTCAGTCATAATCCTATAACAAAATATTTAGCTACTCATGTTAACGAAATTCAAAAGAAAATAAAAATTTTCCATCAATACAACTTAAATTTAAAGTTAAAAAGAAAAAGAAGACTCCAATTGATTGACGAATCTTCACTTCCTTAGCCTTCAATCTTGTGTTGCTTGATGGAACTTAAAAGAAAAATTCTAATCTGAACTAAAAACCATAAAAAAAAAAAAGTAAAAGAGAGAATAAAAGTATCATTGATATTCGGCTACTCTATTTTTCCTCTATTTAAGACCCTTAAAAGCCCTTATTGACCTAAAATCCTAATTAGGCTAGGAGTAGAAAGTTGCCAAATTCGCAGCTTGTGCACATTCGCAGATTTTGTGCCTAGGATCCCAGTCAATTCTGTCCAATAACTCTATTTTTGCACAGATTTGCAATTTCCTATGCATGTTCGCACCTCTTTACTGTCTTTTTGCCCTTCTAAACTCCTGTTTCCTAAAATAAGAAAGAAAAAAAAACATTAAACCTTTTAAAATAATTTAAAATATAAGGAAAAACATTATAAATCCATTCAATTAAGTACATAAATATATGAAATTTATGGATTTATCAAGGAAACTCTCTGGCATCAACTGGCAACGTGGGGTCTCGTCCACCTGGCCGCGAATTTTGCACAAGAGCGTGTTGAACTGGTTGGTCATCAAGATGACCAAGTTTTATCTGGTAGGTACTCCGGGAATGGCCTTAGCAGGTAGTTGAAGAGGAGGGGGTGGAACATTGCGGGACTCCACGGCATTGTCCGGGACTTAAGCAGCTAGGGGATTAGCAAGGTCCCCAAGCTCAGTAATGGCTCGTCGCGTATTAACCATTCTTCACTCACTAAAGTAGGGCCCTTCTTCGAGCGCCAAAATGATGTGGTTGAAATGTGTCTTCAAGTAAGTGCTCCCTTATATTCGAGCTCGGATGTCCTAATGCTGGTCGAGTCCTTACTCTGTAAAGATGGAACACACGTGAGCCTAGCCAAAAGTGTCTCTGGCGAAGATCCTCCGATGCTCAAGTCAATATTCGAGCGTGTAATCGAAAGGTAATGTAATGCACAAAGGATGTATTTAGAAAGCGTACCTTTGTGAACAATGGCAACCTACTATTTATAGTAATCAGACGAGGATGGGTTACGCTAGGGTTGGCTTGGCCCAGCTCCGCCGTCCGTATAGGGTATATTCCTTGACATATGATAGCAGAGACGTCAAGCGTACCCTTTTGTCAGAAATAGTTAGCTAGGAGGACCACTTCGTGGAAGTGGTGGGGGACCACCCTGGAAGAAGCAAGATCTCTCATCGGAGGGGTCTCCAAGTGTTCGAGG